>JAPDEU010000037.1:0-128144 GCA_027569275.1 Emericellopsis terricola
TCATCGCCCCACTCTCAACATTCCCCCCCCTCACACCCTATGTCCCTGGTTACCCCTTGGGCCGCCCCGCCGACACGCCCCCTGACTGGTCCCCGGGCGGGTCCTGGGGGTGGGTGTGGGCCCGTTTTCTTGGGCCTTTTGCAAATCCACGTGGGGTGTTTTTTCGGGGGACCCCCCCCCCCCCCCCCCCCCCCCCCCCCCATCCAGGGACCCGAGACTAACGTGTTCAGGGCGAATCGCTGTCACCACTCGCACCCATCGCGTTTCACTACACACGGAATTTCCGACCCGGGCAGTCCCTCATTGTGACGGACGACCTCATTGCCTGCGATGCGGATGAGCCACCGTCGGCGTACACCCGCGACCTGATCCACGTGTGCACCCTCACGACCGATCTCAACGCCGTTCCGAGAAGCCTCTTTACTCGTTTGACCACGACGCGGGGAGTCGAGTTTGATAATCTGGATTTCACGCTCGAGATGATTGTCGATAGTGCGGGATTGGGCTTCGAGCTCAAGGTGGACGGCGTAAGGTATGGAAGGGTGGAAGCCGAGTTTCACTAAGTGAGCTACATAGACGTTGTATCCATACATATTGGCCGTGGGCAATGAGAAGCTTTTGGGGTGCCCTGGTCTCCTGTGATCTGACATGGCTGGGTGAGTATCCGTGTGCCTCGGGTCTTCTCTCTCTTGAGGCATGAGCTGCCTACCCTGCATGGGCCCCCAGTGCGTCATGGTGGGGGAGGGGCACAGCGACCGCATACTCGCACTGGAGGATACGTCCCAAGTTCCAGGATAGAGAAATTTCTGCCTATTTTCTTCCCCCATTCACATTGTCTCGCCTCATGGAAAGGATACAAAAGTTGGTAGACTGGGCTACCAGCAACGGCGCCGCTTTGCATCCCTTGGTAGAGGTGTACGATGATGCAACGACCGGGCTTTCATTTCGCGTCAAGCCTTCAAGTCAAAGCCCCTTGGCAGTCTGGGACCAGGTGGTCAGCTTACCGACGAGACTCTCGCTGTCATACTTGAATGTGATTCGGGAGGCCAACCAAGATGGCGTATTCCCGGCCGAGTTCGTCACCCAGACGCCGCCGCATGTCGTGGGGAGATTCTTTCTCGCCAAGCAGTATCTGCTAGGGGAGGGTTCATTCTGGTGGACATACATTCAGGCGCTCCCACAACCAGCGGACGAGGACTCTTGGTGTCTACCGCCATTCTGGCCCACGGAAGACGCTGAGTTGCTAGAAGGCACAAACGTCGAGGTCGGGCTGGAGAAGATCAAGGCAGATGTTCGCAAAGAATACGCAGAAGCGACGGCTCTCCTACAACAGCATGGCGAACAGAGCGACAGGGACATCACCATGAAGCTCTATTCATGGGCATACTGCATATTCTCGAGCCGGAGCTTCAAGCCCAGCCTCGTGCTCGCAGAGGAAGAGCAGCAGATCCTGCCGGACGGCATCAGCATCAACGACTTCTCGGTATTGCTGCCGCTGTTTGACATTGGGAATCACGACATGACGCTGGACGTGCGGTGGGAGCTTCGAAAGCAAGAACGGCACACGTGCGAACTGAGGGTAGGGCGCAGCTTCCAGCCAGGACAGCAGGTATTCAACAATTACAGCATGAAGACCAACGCGGAGCTCCTGCTGGGATACGGCTTCATGATCCCGCCCACGGAAGAACTCCACAACGACTACACGCATGTGCGTAAGCGCACCAGCTCACCGGATGCCGTAGAGGAGTATTACATCTCGAGGCGGCCAATGAGCCACTCGAGCTCCCTCCTTGGTCGGTCGCGACAAGGTCTCGCGCTGCATCTGCCCGCTGGAAAGTCTATCATCGGCCCATTTCAGCATGTGCAGCCGGAAATGGTATGGGACATTTTCTGCACCATTTGTCCACCCGAGGAGAGGGCTCGCATCATGCCTAGTGACGCGCCCACGCTGGAGGACCAGGAAATGGCGAGGCGATGCCAGTTCTTCTGTGGTGATCTCGCTCGAGGCTCCGAGGCGTACGGGTACTTGGAGCATACCATGGCCATCATCCAGCACAAGGTGATGCAGGAACTAGAGAGGCTGGACGAGACAGATGTGGAGCTCGTGGACGGTCAAGAGGAGGATCTGACGAGGAACCAGAGACTGGCGTTGGAGTATAGGCGGCGCTGCCGGGCGGTCTTGGAAAATACCCTGGAATCAATGGGCATGGAGGAGGAGGGGCCGTGAGCACAAGAGCGATCGATGGCAAATTTCGAGTCTTTAAATGAAATCTCGGCCAAAACTGTATGTAATGGTGCAATGTGAGAGCTGGGGAAGAGGGTCAGGTAGACACTTGCACCGCCATTCCCCACCAGCTCCCCTCCTCTCATCAGCATCACCATCACTCACTCCATCCGCCAGCAGGCATCACTCCACAACACGACGTGCAATATGAGTTCCAACAAATACCTTGATTTGATCACCAAGGTGGACAAGTAAGTGCCTCATTCCTCACGTCGCGTGCCTTACTGACCCAGCCCTCCTTCAGCGTCCCTTTGGACTTTTCAGCCGTGAACCATGAGCCTTACTATGGTCTTTTCCTCTCACCATCGTACAACCTTCCACACGGCTACATCCATCCCACGACCCTTTCCAAGCTCAATCTCCCGCCTAACTTCACCGTCTCGGACGATGAACGAAGGGTGACTCTCGACGAGCCTCCTGCCGGCATCTCGCCCACACAGCACATCAACGCGGCCCTCCAACTTGTCATCGACTCGGCCATTGACAGCGACACCTTTCCCATTCTCAACAAAACCCACAGCGAGCACTTTCGAATCCTCGGTGCGACAGGGGACAAGGACATTGTGCAGCTCGAACGCTTCGCGGCGCCCCTCTTCGGCATCGCCACCAGAGGCGCCCACATGACATGCTACACGCGCACCGCGGGCGGCGACCTCAAGATATGGGTAGCCAAGCGCAGCAAGCACCTCTACTCGTACCCTGGCCAGCTCGATAGCACGGTCGCCGGCGGCGTCAAGGCCGCCGATTCCCCCACGGCCTGCATCATCGCGGAAGCCATGGAGGAGGCATCCCTCCCCTCGTCCCTGGTCCACGAGGCCGCCAAGGCCACGGGCATCGTCACCCTCGCCAACAGGAACCCCAAGACCGACCTTTTCCACAGTGAGATCCTCTACGTGTACGACATGGAGTTGCCAGAGCACGTCGTCCCGAAACCGGGAGACGACGAGGTGGAGGAATTCGTGCTCATGAGTGTGGACGAGATGGAGCAGCGCATGTTAAATGGGGAATTCAAGCCGAATGTGTGCCCCATCATGATCGACTTCTTGATCAGACATGGGCATATATCAGCAGATACGGAAGGCGAGGGCTTCTTTGTGGAAATCTGTCAGCGTCTGAGGAGGCGGCTGCCCGTCCCAGTCCGCGCAGGGTGAGGTTCTTCTTGTCCTGGATCAAAGCATAAGATAACTGCTGTCCTTGGCTCCTTGTATAAAACTCGTGCGGCCGTCTTGACGATGAGTCCCATGTCCTATCTCACCTTATGCAACGCCCTCAGTGACGGGGCTGATTACACCATTCTCTCCCCAACAGCTAGTAGGCATCACACAATGGTCCCACGGATCATCAAGTCGCAACAGAGGTGTTGTGTTGGTTACAATTACACACGAGCCACCGTCCACTTCCGGCGACGGTAATGGCCCATGTCGTGCTTCGGATATCATTTCCCCCCCATCAATCTCCCTGCAGCTAACGTACAGTCAAGTCGACTTCCACCCTGTGCCGCAATATACCCTCCCGCACGAAATTGATCGACTTTTTTTCTTCTCTCTCCTTCAGGAGAGCAAAACGCTCCGCATAACGCCGACGTCATCAGTACAGCATAGCAAGTCCGTTTCCCGAATTGCCTTCCTTCGTCGAATCGACCTGTCGCGCTCTGTGAGCAGACGGGGGTATTTGTCGATGTAATGGGTACCAACCCAAACCACGCAGGGGTGGACACCGCACGGCAGTATCACCACCGAAAACCCCTAGATCCAAAGAATATTCTAGTCCGGAAAGAAATAAACACAGTGACCTGCCCGCCAAACACCGCGACTCCCGCTCCCGCACCAGCCTCGTACCACAAGCAACGCCAGCTGATGCTTCATTCCTCTTCGGACGAGTCGTCGCTTGAATCGTCTTGGTCGACGGCCATGTGATCATTGAAGAGATCATTGGTGCCGCCCGCGTCGCCCGCGTCACCGCCTTCCTTGTACAAGGCCTCAACTTTGCGCAGATCCGCAATGCGTCGCTCTTGCTCCGAGGCAGTCATTGGCTTGTTCTTCTTGGGCTTCGGGGCCCCCTTGACTGCTCCAACTGGAGCAGCCGCCACGGCAGGGCGAGCCGCCTCGGGCGATGATGGTGGATGGTGGACAGGATCTTTACCAAATCCAGGAAGAACTCGCTTGCACAGCTCCCACAGCTTTAGAAGGGCCTCGTTGCTGAGCTGATCAATGTCCAACTCAAGTTCGCCGTCTTCACTCTCCTATTGTCCGGGTTAGATTGCACATTGTGATTCACAGCTTGGGCACTGCTTACCATCTGACCAGTGTCGCGTTTAATGATATCAATGGCCTTGTCGAGATGGGACCCTTCAAGATCGTTAATAGCGTTTGCGATGTTGTCCTTATCGGCAGCCGACAGGTTCTTCTTCTTCTTAGGATTGGGCCCCGAGGCTTTCTTGGTTGTCGCCACGCCACCCGCTTTGCGCGACCCGGCACTTCCCGCGCCTTTGCCCTTTGCTGGTTTGGCCTTTTTGGCTTTGCCACTGCCACCCTTCTGCTTGGCCTCATTCAGCTTGCGCTTCGCTTCCAGAAGGGCCTGTTGCACCATGGTGACAACCTGCCCCTGGACTGCGATCATGGTTTGGTTGGGATCGTCGGCTTGGAAGAGGTTGGCTTGCTTCGTCATTTCCTCGCGCAGCCGAGCGTCGAGATCCTTGATCTCCCTGGTGACGCTAGCCACGGCGCCCGAGTCTTCGACACCACCGTCATCATCTTCCTCTTCGTCCTCCTCGTCACTAGCGGCGGAGTTTGAAGGCGGAGGAGCGGCGGCCTTGGCCTGCTTAGCCATCCAGGCGTCCTTATTCTTCATCTGCGCATTGTAAATGTCCTCCAGCTGCTTGGCGAGAGCCGAGACACTGCCTTGGACTGGCTCTCCATTGAACTTGTAGCAGTTGGTGAAGACGAGACGGACATTCTTGTCGAATTCCTTGATGTTGTGAATCTCGCCCTCGTGGATCATGCGCTGGATCTTCCCAAAGTCCATGGGATGGGTGATGACGGAGTAGTAGTGCGGAATGCCCAGCCCCTCTGCATCGACTGCATCCATGAACCATTGATTCAGGGTGTGATACTTGGGGCTCATCAGTTCCGATAACACCTCGTCGCTGAATTGTAATTCAGGCTTCAACTTGCGGCGTGACTGCTTGGAGCCATAGTCGATCTCCTTCGGCTTCGGGGGCCGTACAGTCCGCTTCGGGCGGTCAGGGTCTGCGTGTGAAGATGCTCTTCGGGATGGGACGGCGGCTGCAACGTGCTTGGGTGCATCAGCCGGCTTCGAATGAGCAGCAGCAATGATGTCAGCCTCGTCCTTGGTAAGAAAGCTACGCGATTCCCTCATTCGGTTTCCCTTCGAAACTGATTTCGACTTTTGAGGTTCCTCGTCCGGGATCTCCATCATGTCTTCCCATACTGCCTGAATCGCATTCCTGGCAGATTCAGTGATCAAGTGGTCGAGGCCGTTGAAAGCACGTGAGTTCTCAACCACGAGCTGCAAGGCGTTTCGAACCTCGGCGAACGTCTTGCATTGGCCATCACGCAGCCTTCGGTCAATCTCGGAAAGGTCCATGGGGTTATCCACGACGGCGACGTAATTCTCCCAGAGTGCGGGCCACAGGCGCTGAACAGAGTCGCGAAAATTATTCCCGCTCTTGGTTTTCTTCACCCGTGCCAAAGACTTGCGTACACCGCGCAACTGGTGAGACTCCAGCTTCCTTGACAACCAAGCTTCGTCATTCCAGTGAGGCAACTTTGCCAATGGAAGGTTCAAACCCTCGCTGGAACGGAGCTTGACTGGTGCCGCATCGGTCTGCTTGGGAGCTGGTGTGGTCGTGGCTGGTGTGGCAGAAGAGGGGGCCTCCCCAACAGACTCATCTTCCTTGGGCTCCGTCTTTGCCCTTTTCGAAGCGGGCTCGTCTGGGTGATCCTCTTCACGCTCCCGTGCGACCTTTGGAGCAGGTGGTGCATCTGACATGGACACCTCCACAGACGGCTGAACAGGTGATGATTTGCCCTCTTTCCCGTCAATGTTGAGCTGCGAGACACTGACAGACTGGAGATCGGACTCAGTCTTTGTGAGTTCCGGCTTCGCATCATCCGAGGTAGCAGGGGCATCGGTAGCAGAAGTGGTCTCGGCAGCCTTGGGGGCGTCGGCATCGGTAAGGGAAGTCTCCTTCGCGCTGGAGTCGGTGACAGCAGATGATGTTAGGTCGGATTTCTCTTCCGAGGTTGTTGGAAGTTTCTCATCGTGACCGTCCTCCTGGCTTTTGTACTGCGTATTTCCCATCTCGATATCCTCTGGACTGCCGGCATTTGTGGGCTTGACAGAGTCTTTGGTTTCGTTTGGGGCGTCTTCACTGGGCGCCGTTGTGTCGTCTGCCGCTGCAGGCTGTTCGTCCTTGATCGGAGCATCGTGTTTGCCATTAACCTTCTTCTCTTCCACACTGCCGTTACCATTTATAGCCGGGGGTGGGGAAGATTTCTTCAGTTCCGATGTGACGTCGGAAGCGTTGGGTTGCGCCGAGCTGCAGAACTTGTTAGAACACCAGTCGCGTGTACTCATAACCGTCAGGCGGCGAGGGGAGGACTGCTCACCCTTTGAGGTCACCCTTGGCATCCGCATGAGGGACCTCAGGCTGCGCGCCACTCACGGCAGTAGGCGCGTCGGGGCTCGCGGATGTCATCTTGAGAATGGCAGCCGGCGACCCAGAGGGGAAGATTTTGCAGATTGGAGTGGTGAGAAATCTATCAGGACGACATGAGTCGGATGAGCAGGGCGAAATATGAGACGGAAGTGAGCTGCTCCTATAGGTTTCCGGAGCAAAAGCTTCTTGATCGCACCCCGTTCCAGCCGTCAATGGACAGCACTCAAAAATTATAATGGGATCGATGAAAGCGTAGTGCGCGTTTGGTCCTTGCGAATCGAGGTTTGGTATGTCTTGCGCGTCGGGCGGGGGGGTTTGAGGGTTGAGGGTGAGATGCGCGTAGACTTCGCGATATGCGCCTGTGCGAGAGTGACGCAAGGTATGCGCAAGCGCACAGATGTTTTCGCGACGCAGCGATTGCGCTCGTTTCGCTCAGTAAACTGAAACGGCGGACTGTAGAATGCTGTCAGTAGGTGATCGTTGGTAGCTGAGGCATAATTGTTGCCAGAGAGTGCGGCGGGCAGTGGAAGTCGCAATCGATCACGAGAGATTGTTATTTGGGCGCGGCATGAGCGCGGTATGGATGGCCTTCGGAAAAACCCGCCGGGACAGATGTACTTACGGTTTAGTGATGGGCGCGGTGGGGCTGCAGGTACTGTGGTCTGTGCGGTCGGAAGCGCGTTGCAAGTGGAGAGTCCGTCACGGCCTTGAGAAAAAACGCGAGATCGGTTCTTCCAATTAGGACATGCGAGGCGCGTGAGTATTTATGGGAGCAAGGGCGTGGCTGGGCGTGGGCATTTCCGGGGACCCGTTTACGCGGTAACTCGTCTTCTTGCATAGAACGGCCCCACCCCTACCTTCCAAGACTACGGCAAACCTTCAGGGCATTGGGAGTGAGAAGGTCGCTGAAGATGGGCTGATTCGCATGGCAAGGAGTGCTCGTTTCATGATGTCCACCTCCCAAAGAATTCACCCGTCTGTAGAGACTCGAGTTTTCGAGTTCGGCTTTGGACCGTCAGGAGTAAATCAACAGAAACACAAGTCACGTTAACCCTGCTGCACGCAGCCGACGGACGGGGCAAGGGGTTTTCCACCAAGCAGACCATTCGACCCAGCTTGCGAGCGACTTGATGTCAAGCTAGACTGACCTACATGACGATGGAAGCTGGCGCGACCAAAATCTGGGCAGTCATCTCGAGTCCGTTCTGTGCGTCGCGGGTGCAATGGTGGTGACAAACGAGGGCAAGCACATTCCCAGTCGGCAGCATCGTGGACCTCTCGTGCACCGGGGTGCCGGAATCACTCGGGGTACAGGAGGGTGCCAAAACACGACCATTGTAGCTGGACTGTGTGCATGACTGAGCAGTTCAATTACTGACGACGAGATCTTGTGCAGTGAGTGACGAGAGGTGTGAGGTGTATGATGCGGTCATACATCCCTTGTGGAAATGTTGCGTGCGTGTCGTTTCATCTGTGACCGCATGAGCCGCTTGGGAAAATATGGCGAGTGGTCACGTGCCTTTATCCGAACTAAAGGTACAGCTACCTTTGCTGCTGATTTGCAGCGGATCCAAATGCTTACATGATCAATTCTGCCGCCGTTGCTGTGGGGCTCGCAGAAAAAAAGTTAGACCGCCCAGCGTGGGTGTTCCAGAGTTGGCGGATGGTCGAAAAAAGTTCAACCCAGGTGTGCTCATTCCGGCGCATCTCATAAAACCAATAATTGCACAACAGTCATTGCCATTGGCGGTAACTATACATACTCGCCCCGAGCCCAGTGTCAAGAACATCTCGTACAACCCGTCCGCGGAGGCCGCCACGTTCCCCACCAGAGATATATCACCATCCTTTCACCCGCACACAATGTCAACCAAGCGTAAAGCGCCCGGCAAGTTGGCGCCGCCGACCATCAAGGCAAGCGCCAAGAAGGCCGCCCGAAGCGCAATTGATGAGTCAAAAGCCACAGTGGGAGACACCGATGTCCTCTCAGCGACGCAACCGGAGATGATAGAGATTTCTTCCGACGCAGACAGCGACGATGACGAGGACATGTCGGATGACGAGGTGGAAGAAGAGCGCAAGGCAGCACAGACGAACGGAGAGTCATCAGCACCCACATCCAACGGCCAAAAGTCACACCAATTGCCACAGCCAGACGCGGAGGATGACGACGGTTCAGAAGACGACGAAGCGACATCTCCATCGTTCGGAGAGCTCCTCCGCAGCAATGCCGATGGCATCGACGTTACGGCCATGCTCCACGCAAACACGACTGGTGTCATGCCGGCCCAACGTTCCCGAACAGCCATTGCGCCTCCAAGCCACCAGTCTCTCACAACCGTCCTCACACAGGCGCTCCGAACGGACGATACCGACCTCCTCGAGTCGTGTCTTCACACGACCGATCTCAACACCATCCGCAACACGATTGAGAACATTGACAGCACACTCGCGGGGACCCTGCTGACGAAACTGGCCGCGCGGTTACACAGGCGACCGGGCCGCGCTGGCACGCTCATGACCTGGGTGCAATGGACGCTGATTGCCCATGGAGGCGCACTGGCCTCGCAACCCAAGGTGATCAATGATCTGAGCGGGTTGCAAAAGGTGCTTGCGGAGCGCTCAAAGGGACTCAACAGCCTGCTTGCGTTGAAGGGCAAGCTTGACCTGCTGGAGGGTCAAATGAACATGCGACGAAAGATGCAGCGCACAGGGGCTGTCCGTGAGGACGACTCGGATGATGAGGATGAGAACGTGGTTTGGGTGGAGGGCGAGACGAAGGAGAGCGACATGGCCAACGGCATCTCTGCGGGGCGAAAAGGCCTGGACGACGATGAGGAGGATAACGAGCCCATGCTCAATGGTGCCATGGGTGACTCGAGCGACGACGAGGACGACGATGTCGAGGAGGATGACGAGGACGAGGAAGGGGAGGAGTCGCTGGGCGAGGACGAGGTCGACCACGACGACGTGGACGAGTCCATGGGCGAAGACGAGGACAGCGACGTGGAGGCAGCACCACCCGCCAAAGTGCAAAAGGTCGGCAAGACCATGGCCAAAAGAAAGTGAAGATATTACAAGATATTGCATTGATGGCACATTTCATACATGGCGTTGCGGGACTAGACCTGGGTGTGGAATCATGAAGCCAAGTTCTGGATTATGTATATCTTTGCTGTCTGTCGTCTGAAAGGAGGAATGTGAAAGCATCTATGTTCTTGTCTTATCAGACCGCCTCGAATGCGTCTCATGCGACCGACCCCTTTTCCCCCTACCACGGGCCTTGTCCCCTTATAACCATGCAAAAGAACTAAACACGCCGTGCAAGCAGCACCAAGGCTGCGCAGATGAACGCCAACCATGTAACGAAAAACACAGGCAGCTCGCCGGCTGAAACGGAAATGCGCTCAGAATGCCCAGCTCCCCCTCCTTTCACGGACACCCCATGCCAAGGGGTCGAGGTTGTCCAGATTAGGGTGCTGCCTCGCCCATTCTAGAATGTATACCTTGAGAGCCCGCCATCTCGGACACCGGTCTTCCTCTTTCGTGTCGCCAATTTCAAACTCCAACATATGGCCCTTGGCGTTCTGCTCCTCGTCGCGAGAGCGCAGATGTGCCTCTGTGGTGTGGCTGACCTTGGCAAGCTCTTCGTCAAAAATGCACGCCGTGGCCGGGTACCCAAGCGACAAGTAGTTGTACACCTGTGTGATGAATTCGTCATTGAATTCTTGCGCGATTTTCTCATTGCGCTCCGCCTCGGCCTCCTCCAGGCGTAATCGCTCTTCGAGGCTGTGGAAGCCCTGGGCTTGACTACCGCTCTTCAATCGATACTCTGCCGAGCTCGTCGTGTCAATGGAAGAACCGGTAGCCGAAAACAACGACACGGGTTCTTCACTGATTGCTCTCGAATCGAGTTCGGCCGGCTCGGCCGGCGAGCCCGGAACGGCCGGAGTCTCGAGCATCCGGGGGGCCATGGGCCCGGATGCCTCACGCCCAGAATCGAAACAGAAGCCGTGCCACAATCCGTTCTTGCCCGTAATGTCTCGGTTCCCTGATTCGTCGGGATCTTGGAAGAATGGATGATTGGGTTCCAGTTTGGTCAGCTTGGGTGACGGGCACCGCCTGAACTTGATGTCTTTCCCCAGCATGGGCGGCGACTTGAGCTGGCTAGCTTTGGCGAGCTGGGCCGCATCGGGCTTGTATGCAAACTGTCCAAACGGGCGTCCCACATTCTGCGCCGGCGGTGCGGCAGATTTGTTCAAAACCGCGTTGGGGAACGGCAGTTCCGGAGCCTTCGAGGTCGCCGGCGGGGGCGCATCTCTCATCACGGCATCTTCATTCCTGGCGCCCAACGCAGCATCGGCCGCGGCACGAGCCGCCGCCACCTCGACAGAATCCCTCCTCTGCGCTGGCGTTGCCTTGCCGCTCGTCGTCCACAATGGATCAGGGGGCACGTTGAATTCCATGCCATCAAGCTCCGCATCTGACACCATGTTGATGTCCTTGTCGTCAGTGACCACCACGGCTTCATCGTCGACGTCACCGCGCTCCCGGCCCAATTGTTTGGCGTGATCCTGCATATGCTTGTGCCACCAGTTCATGCCCAGATTGGACGACTGGCGCCGCGGTCGGCTCGCATGGTCCCTCTTCGGCTTGGCAGCAGGGTGGACTGGCTCGTCGGGCGATTCATCGCTACCAGAGCTCTCGCGATAGTAGAAATGGGCCACGCCCCCTTCTCGTGCCCGGCTGTTGGGGAACGCTGCCAAGGCGGCCTCCTGGATTTGCCTCTCTGCCTCTTTGGCCGCGAGCTCGAGGAGATAGTTCTTGACGGCGGGGTCTTCTGTCTCGCGCCGTGTAGGAGGCATTGTCCAAAGGGACGGGCCATCGCTGTTGATCGAGTCGAGCCTCCTCCGGCCCCTGGGCTTTGTCACATTGTAAATATTTTTGGTGTACGGCGTAATGTCGGTCTTGTCGGTGGGTTTGGTCGCAGGACCCAGATCACCCACGCGATATGCTCGACGTGACGTTTCAATGAGCTGGGGAGCGAAACGACGACGCTCGCCACCGAAGTCTCGCGTCGGGGGCTTTTCTGAGACTGGGGAGGCGTCGGGCGTGAGCTCTGCTGTAGGGCCAACATGCTGGGCCTTGCGGTTTGACTGAAAGGTGGTCTCGATGGGCACGGGGGCGAATCGCCGCTTGGTTTCGCGTGGCTCTCCCATGATTGAATGCGATCAAATTGGCTCAAGCGTCATGAGCTCGGTGCGGTTGGAGCGTGATCCGACGGCCTCGTGAATCTAATACCACGCGACAGGCGCGGGATAGGTCCGTCGGTGGTTCTTGACAGGGCAATCCTCAAGACAATGGCGACGTGGTGCTGATCCTGGCGATGACTGGCGGGCGGGGCAAGAGATCAGGCAAAGGACGCATGCGTCTAGGGCCACGGAACGAGGGACGACAGGTATGTATATGAGAGCCGAAGTTGTGGGAAGGACAAAGTGACACAGATTAGTCGAAAGGCCGGCGCGCGTCGGCCATGTTGACAATGAGGAGGTGAGGTGTGTAAGGTACTCCTGACTTGCAAAAGTCCGTTCTGTCCACCGCCGACGGCGCCGCCGATTAGTAGGGGAGTCTGGATTTCACGATGTTTTTCAGACGGATGGTGGGGCATGTATGTATCTACTGTGCGGTGGAGCAAGATAGCACGGTAACATCCCACCTCGGGGACCGCTCCACGGCTGGTAAGATAAGGGAAAACACATCCCTCGCACTGTGTGTACCTGACCCCTCGCCGCAATGGGGTTGCTCAATTTTCGTCGCCAATGGCAATCCTTGCAGTTTGCCTCTCTCCGTGATCTCCATCAATGCTTGAAGAGCATGAGACCCCGTTTTTTCACCCCCAGAGCCAAGAGCATCGGTACGAGGGCCGCGAGGAGCTAGACTCGGGCTGCAGTTCAGAACCTGCAGCTCTACCTACTGCACACGTTGCTAGTCCGCAACTTGGACCATGTGATGGCAAAAGACGGTAAAGACAACCAACCATGCGAGGCAGGTTCGATGCAAACCCTGCCACAAGACCTAGCATGTCCTGGCGCCTTTTCCCTAGACGTAATACTCACCGACTCTTGGACAGTGCTGTACGTAGTATGCGTGACCAGCTGAGTCTGATTGATTACTATTATTCCTTGACAGATTCGGGGCCGTCGACAACTGCGTGGCGCAATCCAGGTCCCTGTGCCTCGAGCCCCTTGGCGTGCCCAATGGGGTTATTGGGCTGGGCTATGGCGCTGCGCTTGGCTTAGGCGGCCGCAATCGGAGCCAACCTCCCCTGACTGAACGCACAGCCGATGCAGCCCGCATGCATCTGTCGCATTTCTTCCCCTCCCAACCGCAACCCACGCCTCTCGTCCTCCTACTTAGTCATAATTAGCAAGTCCGCTCGCATTAGGCACACCTTCGAAATGCTTGTTCCCTGCGTGATCCTGCTCTTATTACGGCAGGTCACAAGCACGAGGTGTGCAGCCTTGGGGTGCGCTGTTCCTCGCCATGCACTCTTGAAGACCAAGTGGGGATGTTTCATCGATCACGCGACTGGTAAACATGAGGTTCATTGTTCGGGCAACGTCTGTGCGCCCATGTCTTGTGCATATCGAAGATCACTGTGTTCTCGTCAGACTGCTCGGTTCCCTGACGCGCAAACTGGCTTACTTGTAGCCTGTTGCTGTCAGATATCAGAGTCTGGTGCCTGCCAAACGCCATGATAACAACCGGTGCCGCGACTCCGGTCGGTTGGATGCTCACGGGCGGCCACCGCGGATGGATTCCGGTGCCGCGCACACCGCCTCGCCGTTGTCTCCACGCCCTGGCGCTGAGTGCGGCTAGACGATGAAGCCATCGTGAGATCGAGACGCAAGCGTGCGTTGTCACTGCTGATCTGCTTTAGGCCAATTGCATTGCCGGATCCATCGCCGACTGGATCTAATCAGCTGGCTCTTAGACTACCCTGCAGACAGACCCAGCTATTCCTTCTGCCGTAAAGAACGGAGAGACGAGATAAGTATCATCACCTTCTTCCTCAGTGAATATGCCACTAGCAAGGAGGACCGAAACTATTTATCGGTTGATGTGATCTATCGCCCTGTCGTGTGCAAAAGGAGTGGAAATAGCCTCCACAGTTGAGTTGCGCTCAACCCAAGTATGAGACCAAGCAAAGGTCATGACGTACGTCGAGAGATCAGTTGGCATTGTCTTTCAGATGAATGCCTATCTTCGAAGAAATCCATTTTAGGACTGGCACCTGCAGAGCGCAGTGCGAGCCGACGTTGTTCGTAGCGTATACACCGTCGAGGCACCCACGACCGCAAACGGGACCAGCCCGCATGAGAGTGAGGCTAAAGCATCCCCCGAGCGCACGCCAGCAGCCGCTAGCAACTCTCGAAATAGAGTTATTGGTGTCCGCCCAACACTTCTGGTAATTGGGTTGCGAGCTCTGCAGCACTTGAGGAACCGCACGTCTCGAGACATGCATGTAGATCGAGCGACATGAGAGATCACGTGTGTGGAAGACTGAGGAAAACAAGCAACGATGCCCTTGACCTAACCAGACCTGAAAGACCTGGTTGAACCCATCATGTCGACGCGCAATGACGGTCTGTGTCGCTTCTTACAGGGAATGTGCTTTCCGAGCGTCCTTTCCTGATCGATGTTGCAGTATCCAGGCGTTATGATGGGCTACATACGTATTGTCGACGCCAGACTATCAGGATCCCTGTCTTCAACAGGCCATACACATCCATCCATCTCGATGAGAGCACCCCAAATGACATGCCGTCTCGATAGGCCTGGGAAGTTGATAAAAGAATCCGCCGAGTCAGAGCACACGAACGAGACTTGCTGAGGAAGCTTGCTTGGTCCAACGGCGTGACCCCTGACGCTGGCCATCCAATAGATGGACAGACACTGCACACATTCATCGCCCAATACTTCATGGATGCGTGGTACAAAGCATGACTCGCCGGTCTCGTGCCAGCAATTAACCGACGTCGCCCAACAACCGCTGTTGACTGGCGTGGTTGGGCCTGGCCCTCGATGCTAGCCTGGATGTTTCAATACCACTTGGGAGCGACGTTTCACAACCGTTCGTGAGCAAAGCTGAGACAGCAGGCGAAGGAGCCTCGTACAGTGGGAAGGAGCTGCGCAGCAGGCACCTTCCCGGCCACCAGGATCCTCTAATAAGGACGGCTGTCAAACAATCAAACAGACGGCAGGGTGCATCCCGCGTCGAGTGCCACGATTTGCGCTATTGACCACTACCATATTTCGTGCCATGGACTTTTCTATGGCCAGATCACTGTTGATATTATTGTTGATAAGACTTGCACGCCCAGTCTCTCGCGCAGCCTGGGCCGGTCACGCTCGCTCACCCCGTTGTCCAATCCCAGCCAACTGCGCTGCACGACTGCGTCGCTTGATCCTTTCTAAGACGACCCCAAACCAGACCAGAGCAGGCCAGGCGCCGCTGAATGTCTCGGCCGCCTGCGAACTCCACTGTGTCTCCATTGCAGCTTGGAGTGACCAGAGACACCTGGCCTGGGGCACGAGTATTTGTCGACTGCGAACAGCGCAATACTTACAAAAGAGGCATAGGCTGCGCCAGTTTCTGGCGGGCTGTCCAGACCAGGTCGACAGGTGCTTGCGGCCTTGCAAAAAATCTCGCCTATCTACTTGCCGTACCAAAAAATAAACCAAAAAATACGAGGCGGTCCCTGGAGCTAGTCCCCACCAGCGGCGCGTTCCAGACATGGCTGCAAGCGTCGTGATGGAGTCCCTGTCACCTGTGTCGGGCCATGCGCCAGCGCCGCGTGGTGCTGGCTCCAGTAGGGCCATGAAGATCGGAAACCAGCACCAGCGATCCGAGTCGCTCCTCCAAACACCTTCTTCTACTTCCTTTTCCTTTCACGTACACCGGTACCCTGCTTCACGAGAGCCGTCACTCCAGATTCCGACCGACGACACAGTCGACAACGACCAAGACAACGAATGCCAGCAGGACACGCGAGCGCCATTGGCCCCTGCTGTCGCCGCCGCCACAGTCACTGTTAGCGACGCACCTCCCCTGGAGCGCACCACTGGCGGTGCTGCGTACGGGAGCTGCACCGCTGAGGCAGCGGCACCGCCGATCATGTCGCAGACCATGGATTCTGCACCGAAAGGGCATGAGACCTCGACGGCGAACACTGCGACCTCCACAGGAAACACGACGCAGAGCACATTGCCGCCACCGACGACGACGGGGACGACGACAGAGACGACGCAGACCCCAGCCCCGAGGAGCAAAGGGCACGGCGACCACGAACCCATCGCTGCGCCAGAATGCGTCGTCGTTCCCATCCACGCTGCCGCCACAACCAGTGCTGCTGCTTCGCCTCAAACGACGCTCGCAATTCCGGACGTGGACCCCGTCAAGCCACAGCAGTCCAGTCTGGGCGCCAAGGATAACAACAACAGCAGCGCCAGCATGGACGCTATGCTCGCCATGAGCTCGGACCTGGCCACGCCGCCGCCTTCACGTGCCCCTGGATCGTCGCCATCCTCATCCTCCGACGCCCTCTTCCCTCCCCTCCAGACCAGCAGCGTCCACGAAGGCACCCTGATTGCCCATCCGAAACCCATCACCCTCCCATCCTCCGCCAGCTCCTCTCCGCTGCCCACGACCGCGCCCGGCTCCCGCGCCCTTGCCCGTCACCTGTCCGACCTCCCTGAGCAACACATCCGCAACTCGGCCTTTGTGGGCAACGTGGCCCAACTCGAGGCCACGGCTGAACGACTCTCCACCGGCACGAGTTCCATTGGAGACGCCATACGAGAACTCCACGATGGCCTGAAGCGAAACGACAGCCGACGATCCTCCACGCTCGCTGCCCATCTGCGAGCCACTCAAGGTGACGATTATTCGCACGACCCACCCCCTGTCGGACAGCTCAAGAGGCACCTTTCCAACGCGTCGTCCATCGTTGCCACAAATTCTGCAGCGCGGCACGGCGGCTACTCGCCAGCAGGCTTTGTCATGTCCCCCACAAACTCCATGACTGGCCGGCTGCGCTCAGGGTCCAAGAACTCGACCGGCCGGCCCGCAGACCTCGACTTTGAACCGGGCGCCATGACCCGCCACGGGCCTGGCAAGGCATCCGTCAGGAGTGTCCGATCGGCCAAGATGTCGCTGGCTGAGATTACAGAGCTGGAGCCCATTTCGCTCACCAAGGACGCGCTCGATGCCGCCGACAAGGCGCCCCCCATTGAGCTGGAGCCCCTGGACCACCAAGCCACGTTCCTGCCGCGAGGAGACGACGAGGACGCGACGCCAACCGCCGAAGCACCCGCGCAGCAGGCAACGCACTCGCCTCCGTCTCAACAAGCCGACGCAGTCACGCGCAAAAGCAGTATTCGGTCCATCAGTACCTTCCAGCAAGCCATGGATGCGTTCGTCGACTTTGACGGCGTGCACTGGCAGCCGGAGGCGGATCAGGATCAGCAGGACCACCGCGAACAGGATCACCACGACCAGCCTCGCATTCGTTTCCAGGACCCCGTCGAGATGCCATACGAAGATCTTCAGAACGGTGCGGAGCAGCTCAGGTACCACATGGCTAGCTCCAAGCTTCCGCACCCACAATCCTACATGGACCCCGAGACAGGACAGCAGATGCTGTACTACCCTGCGCGGGTACCTGCCATGCTCAACCTGCCACCCAAATTGTCAAGCAAGCCAAAGAAGGAGCAGCGCCAGCAGCGTCGCTCCAAGGTCCTCAGCGCCATGGTGGTGCCATCCGACAAGCATGCGCCAGAACAGGGGACGGCACAGCCAAGGAGACGGTCCGGCATGCCAGATATCTCACGGGAGTCGTGGCTGCCAGACCCCCTGGCGGGCCATCGCGGGTCATTCATCGCCTTGTCTCAGGATGCGCAAGACGATTCGGCGGAGACTCCCGCTGCTGGCGCGGAGAACACCACGCCACCCGTCGAATCCACAACGGCAGCCCTGCGCCGGCCGCAGAAACTCTCACACAATGGCCAGGACAAGGCGAGGACAAGGGAGTCCCAGCTGCCGCCCCAGCTGCGCGCGAGTGCATTCTTCGACATGCCCGCCCCGGAGACCAGGGTCGAGATCAAGGACGGCTCCGCCATGGCCACACTCGAAAACATGCTTGATGCCTCCACAAATGCCCCCGTCAGTGCGTTCACGGACCATGTCTACGGTGGGAAATTGGGCGACGAGGTATACGGAAGGGAAAAGAAGCCCAAGAAGCACAAGCCGAAGCCTTCGAGTGTGTCTTTGCAGCCCGAAGCTGTTGCCGTCCAACAGCCAACAAAGAAGCGCTCGTCGCGTTCCTGGTTCAAGAGAAGCAGCAGCAGCAACTTGGACGAGATGGCGGCCGCCCGCAGTCGAAGCCCGTCTGCCTTGGGCGATGTGCATGCGGACACGGCCGCTCCCGAAACCGAGGCACTGACCGCGAGCGGAGACGAGCAGAGTAGGCAAGGCGATGCCCTCGGAAGAGCAGGCGAGGAGGAGGAGGAGGATGACGAGCAGGACTCGCCCACTGACAGCGAGTCGGAGCTGGATGGGCAGCCCACGACCCTCCTCGCCGAACTGCAACTGCGCAAGCGGCAGCAGAAACAACGGACGCAGCCCCGTTTCAACGCGGAGGGCTCCTACATGACGCTTCTGGAGTTGGACGCTGTGGCCGAGACGCAGCGCAAGCACCGCCAGTCCAAACGGGTCAACCTGGCATGGGAGGACCCGGGAGCGCACCGAGACCAGAACGGCTCCGACGATGAAGACGTGCCACTGGCCATTATCGCTGCCAAGCACCAAGGCGCCAAGAACATGGCCGACCTCGAGCGCCCCATTGGACTGTTGGAGCGTCGCGAGATGGACGACAATGAGCCGTTGAGCCGTCGTCGTGCCCGCCTCCAGGGTATCGAGCCCGTCTCCATGGCTCTGCCCCTACGGCATAGTGTTTCGGGCCTGTCGGCTCATCTGGGAGGGCACGTCCGGACGCCGTCGAGCCGCCCGCGCACCCCGGCCAAGACGCCTGAGCCCGAGGAGCCCGAGATTGAGGGCGAGACGCTGGGGGAGCGCAAGAAGCGCCTCGAAGCCCAGGAACTCCCCAAGGCCCGCCCCGTGAGCAGCGCATTCTCTGCCGAGCTCCTCAGTCAATTTGGTGACCTGGACCAAGGCAAAGACGGCAGCGCAGCACGTGAGGGAGACCAAGCGGC
Source organism: Emericellopsis terricola (assembly GCA_027569275.1). Taxonomy (NCBI): domain Eukaryota; kingdom Fungi; phylum Ascomycota; class Sordariomycetes; order Hypocreales; family Bionectriaceae; genus Emericellopsis; species Emericellopsis terricola. The sequence goes on from JAPDEU010000037.1 coordinate 19,239, forward strand.
CAAGCGGCCCTCGCCGGCGGTGGAGGAAGAGGAGACGCTTGGTCAGCGCCGTCGCAGGCTCCAAGCCGAGCGAGCGGCCCGCGAGCGTGAGATGAGCTACAACAACCTGGTCGGCGACCCGGTCAACACACGCAGGCTCAGCATGGCCGACATGCTGCAGGCGCACCCCAAGCGTGACATGGACTCACGAGCCCAGAGGGAGAAGCAACGTCTGGAGGAGGAGCGCCAGTCACGAGCTGTGCGCGAGGCGCAAATGGCGGCCATGCGATCGCAGATGCCCACGTCGCTCAAGGGACCTACCGTTGTGCGCGCCGGCGGCTTCCGGAGTGGTGTCTACAATGATGGGTACGGGGGCAACATTCAGGCCGTGCAATCGTCCTCGGCCCTCCCCACGCAGGGTCCGGTGCACGCTCTCAAGAACCATCGTTCGACGACGGGGATGAGCACGTACGCCATGCCACCACCACAGGGCCCCTACGCGGCCCGACCGATGGGCCCCGGAGGCCCGCTCGGCGCGTACCACATGAGCGCCTACAACCACGGCAATATGCAGCTGCCGGGCCACCTGGGCGTACCTGGCGAGCACAGCCCAGCGTCGATGACGCGGGTGGAACAATGGCGGCACGGCGTGATGCCGTAGCGTTGAACGTGAGGGGGACGTTGTTGTATACGGCCCGACCTTTATCTGTTTTCTGTCTAGTCCTTTTTTTTTTTTGTTTTATTTCTCCCACCATGTCTTGTCGTTATACATGAGCGAAGCGAAGCAATGGCGCAGCATTTTGGACGGCATGGAGCGCAGGAGGGGAGGCAGGCATGGAGAAGCATGCAGTCAATATGGCATGGCGAGGGCGCAGAGTGGTCGTTGGGCTTTGGACGAATTCCTTTGTCGTACGTTGTACTCTATACATGTTTAATAATAGCTGCGGCTGGAGGGGGCAGCGATGGATGATGTGAGGGCTGTGCTATAGAATAGGTACGCGCGGTATAGACTTCTTTTGCCTTGTTACGTCGACTGTACAATTTGTCCAGATATGATGGTGCGTGGGTGCAGAGAGGCTCATGGAGGCCTGGGCAGCCGAGACGAAACTGGGTATGGCACAGCTAGGGACGTCCAGAGCCATGGGCTGGATGATACTGCGGCCACAGGAGCGCATTACGGCACTGCTTGTGAGCGCTCACGGTTCACCACGGGCGTTGACCTGTTGGCGACGCGACGTGAAGGAAACCCCCCCTCCGCGAGACAGGCCAGTCTCTTGTGCAGAGGTGATCGCTCGGAGAGGGGCTGCCGGACCCCAGCCCTAGTAAATATACTGGCCAGCAGGAGACTGCCGCTGCAGTAGCCAGCCAAGTGCCGTTCTTGTCCTATGATGGGAGGGTGCAAGGGGGACATGTTGATGGTGCGCTGTCACGGTGACTCGCAGACGAGGCGCTGCTGCACCACATTTGAACTTGGCCTTCTTGGAAGCGATTTGCCTTCCTTGTGGCTATTCTTATATAGCTGCATATGTTGATTATTTAAACAAGTACTGTCGTTGCTTGTGTAGTGCCTCTGATAGTCCCTGCGCCTCCCTATACCTTTGGGACGGGCTTAAACACGTTCAAGTAGTCTTAATCACCGCAGATTTCATCCTTATTGCTGACACGAGTGTTGCGAGGATCAGGGGAGGAAGCTTTGTGACTCTGAATGACCACTGGCGACTTGAGGATACAGGACTCGAAACAAGACCTGGAGAATCCCTTCCTTTACACAGATGGTATGCCAGTCTCCTCGTTTGGCCATCTCGAGTCAACGGGCTGAGATTCGGATAATCATGTGAAAGATTCTGTCGTTAGGTACTTCATTGTGACGATCCCCATGCTCTTGACGAGCACCAAGGCCGGCATGCCCAACTCTACACCTCGGCACAAGTATGTCGTAGGTCCTGAGCTACTTGTATACTCCTGTCAGCTTGATCTTGTCTCGACACCAGGCGAGCAATCTGATTCACGTCGTTTGCAGTCAGAAATCATCGAAATAGCACCCGAAAATTCAGTAGTGTCGGCACGGATCGAGCTTGTGCTCAAAGGCGAGATCGATTTAGCATCTTGGCTCTGCATGCTTTGGTGGTGGAGGAGACACCCCAGACTGCCAAGGTGACATCGGCTGTGGCCGAGAGATTGCCGAGTCCCCTGGAAGTTCTAGACCAGATTCACCGCAGCTTAGCGTGGCGGCCCCTGGGGCGCTGTATGATTTTTTATTCGCAGCCGCCGTGCTGTCATCGTGTCCCCATGCGAGCTTATTCGCGACAACGTTGGCAGGGGGCCGACCAACATACATGTACATGAGCATTCTAATTTTCCGCAACGTAAAGCGACGATTGTTCGATGCTACGTACGTAGCCTGCTACGTAATACTATGGCCCGGACGGTGACGCCCAGCCGGGACTAGAGTCGGTGTAATTACCATACTCGATGCGTCCAGAGGTCATCCTACCAACATGACAGCATGTGACATGAATGCATTTAACATCAGCGCTTGGTAGTTCGTACCACGCTCATTGACTACGTCCTCTCATTCTGCCCCTTCACAACGATATTCGTCTCTTCTTCACGCAGCCAGTCCTCCCATATCCAAAACCCAAACATGCGGCGCCCACAATCAGGCCTCCTCTCCACACTCGCCCTTGCCTGCGCCCTCTTCACCGGCACTCAAGCCTTCCAATTCACGGGTCCCGACGCGAGCGAGGCACTAGATCTCACGCAGCCCATCACGGTCTCCTGGGATGCCACAGGAGGGACCTTTGACGAGCCACTCGCTCGCTCGCTTGATCTCTGGTTCGTGGCGCTCAGCGGTGATGAGCTGAACCGTCCTGGCTGGCAACTCGCGGCCAACCTATCTCTCTCGACAACCCGCTCCTACGAGTGGGATCCTCGTAGTATCATGAGCAGCATCGATAACGACGACGGCACGCTCTCCCCCGACGCGGTGCACACATTCGAGGCCAGGCTTGTCGACGCCGAGGGGAGGAGGCTCGCGCGGGTTGTGAGCGATGAGTATGCCGTCCAAGGGTACGACTTTGTGCGAAGCGATGGGAGCCACAACGCACGGAGGGGCATGTACGCGACTGTTGCTGGTGCGGCGACAGGACTGCTGCTGGGTGGGCTGTAGAAAATGTACCATGGGTCAACAAGGCCCCTTGCGAAAGCTTGAACGCGCAACAATGCCATGCCTTGATCTTTTGGTTTTTGCGCACACCAAAATTGCAGTCAAATGGAGACTAGGCAATTCAAGACACAGAGATCAGTGAGAATTTCTGCGGTGTCATTATAACTCGTATGTATAGCGCCACTAGACTATATACATCCTTGGGCCTGGTCCAAAGCGTCGGACAAGGGTATATGCTTGAGGGACACTATGCGGGTCTTTTTCGAGTACTTCCACAGCAAGTAGGCGCCGGCCACGAGGGGAATATCGCTGCTTCTTGTCAGCGGACCATGTGGGCGTCATCGCAGAACGGACGTACAGATAAGAGGAGACAAACTGTCTCGGGTCCCAGTTGCCAGGGGTGAAGACGGCAAAGCCACTGGTCAGTAGGATCGTCACGCACATGATGAGCGCGGCGTGGGACGAGTACTCTGTGATGGCAAGGCCGTTAGCAGTAGTTCCATCAACAGGACAAGACAAGAGCAGGGTGCGTTGACCGACCTGTCCACCAATTGTGCCACGGTAGCCGGGACGCGGGTATTCCCTGGACCCTGAGGGCCTTCCTCATCCTGATGTGGTTGGTCAAGATGGCGGTCCAGCTGACGAGGACGCCGGCGGCCGTGAGGTCGACGAACCACCAAAACACGGTGAGGGCGTCGCTCGAGAGACTGAGGAAGCTGAGCAGCATGACGCACACATACAGAAGGACACACATGTAGGGGGTGCCCCAGCTCGTGGTGCGCAGGAAGACGCGCGGGGCCTGTCCCTTGAGCGCCAGGCCGTACAGCACGCGGGTGCCCGACAGCAGGGCCTGGTTGGAGGCGGACCAGGCGGAGGTGATGACAATGGCGTTGACGACGGAGGGGACGAGGGGGATGCCGGCGGCGGACGCGGCGATGACAAAGGGGCTCTGGGCAGCGGTGCCGGACCTGCCCTCGAGCCGGGGGTCGTTGCTGGCGACGAGCAGGCCGACGACGAAGATGGCGAGCATGTAGAAGAGGAAGATGCGGAGGAAGACGCGCTTGCAGGCGGCGGGGATGGCCTTGCGGGGGTTCTGGGTCTCGGCGGCGGCCATGGCGATGCTCTCGACGCCGGCGAAGGAGAAGACGGCGCCTGTGAGGGCCTGCCAGTAGCCGAGGAAGCGACCGAGGGGGCCCGGGGCGAGGAACTCGACAAAGGGGCCCGGGTGGCGCCAGTAGCGGAAGCCGGTGGCGGGGGTGCCGGGGACGGCGCCCGAGGCGATGGCGAGGCCGAGGAGGACGAGGAAGACGACGAGGGCGACCTTGAGCCAGGCGAAGACGTACTCGACCTCGCCAAAGACGCGGATGCGGGCGAAGCCGACGGCGACGGTGAGGGCGATGAAGAGGAGGATGAAGAGGGCGGGGCTGGCGTCGGTCCAGAAGCGGAAGAGGACGCAGATGGCGGTGATCTCGCTGGGGATGGAGAGGCCGTTGCCGTAGACGAGGTTCCATCCCAGGGCGACGCCCAGGGCCGGGTCGACGAGGAACTCGGCGTGGCGGACGAAGCTGCCCGTGACGGGGAGGAGGGCGGCCGTCTCCCCGAGGGCGAACTGCACGGCGCAGACGACGAGGCCGACGGTCGCGTAGCCGAGGAGCGCGCCCAGGGGACCCCCCGACTGGACCGCACCACCGAGACCCAGGAAGAGGCCCGTCCCAATGGCACCGGCGATGCCCAGCATGGAGAGGTGGCGCTCCGTCAGGCCGCGCGACAGATTGCGCGCTTCGGCGGTGGTGAGCAGGTCGCCATTGTGCTCTGGGTGCTCTGGGTGCTCTGGGTGCTCTGGGTGCTCTGGGTGCTGGTGCTCGTGGTCGACGACGGTCTGGTGGTGGTGGTGGAGGAGGGGTGTCGTGGGAGAGGCCTGGCCGTCTCCTGGGTCGCGGTCCTCGCGTGGAGGGTTCATGGTGGTGACGGCAACGGTCTCCTGTCAAGCATGCTACTGAATCGGACGGCGAGCCGCGTGCATCTGTGGTGTGCGCATGGCATGTGCCGTGGTGGTGAAGATGGTGTCTTGGTTGTCGATAGATGAGGAAGGAAATGCAAGGCAACAAGAGCGAGATCGGCGGCCCACTTTTCCGCTGATAGAAGCTACCGGGTAAGTAGAATAGCAGCCCAGCCAAGTCTCCCCAGACTACCCTGCAGATCACTATGTCATGGCCAAGAATGATCACAGCCAAGAACGATCATCGACACAACTCCGAGGAGATGCTTCACCCGCATGAGCCGAATGAACCGATAGAGCTAAGGACCCTTTTATTTTAAGCTTAAGTCAGACTGCCAACGACAGTTCCTTTTCGACCCCTCGCTAGGGTCGTTGTCCCCCCTCTGCCTTGTGCAAGACTGCCATGCCGAAGCAACACACGCAACACTAAACCGTATACCGGAAAAAGGGCGCGTTGTCGCCGTCCTCCTTGTACGCCGCCTTCTCCTCGTACGTGTACGCGGCAGGGGCCTTGAACTCGCGGTCCCTGCGCGCATTCTCGCGGCGCAGGTACCAGGTCATGAACCCGGACAGGCAGAAGCTCATGGTCGTCGAGGCGAGGAGCGTCAGGTGTCCCGAGCGGTAATGCGGCGCCTCCTGCGCGCGCACGACGAAGCCCGCGACGGCGCCTCCCAGGTTGCCCTGTCTCGTAGTTAGTCTCAGAGGTTCTACGCGGCAGGGTGGTGTGTACGTACGAAACCGACGTGCATGGCGATGCCGACGCCGCGCTTGAGCGAGCCGCCAATGTTGTTGCCGTTCCAGGCGACGCCCTGCGGCACGTTGGGGTAGATTCCCGTGGCGATGAGGAAGCAGGCAAAGTACTTGGCGCCCAGGTTCTGGGCGCCGGCGAGGATGGCGAAGCCGATCATGCTGCGGGGGTCAGCAAAAACGTCGCCCTTGAATGAGGCAGGGCACTCACGCCACAAGGCAAAAGCCCATCATGTAGATGCCGCGCTGGCCGTGGCGGTCCGCGAGCCAGCCGCCGCCGACGGTGAAGAGGCAGGCCACAAAGTAGGGCGGCACGGTCATGAGCTGGGCCGTCTCGTTGCTGAAGCCCAGCCCCTTGACAATGGACGGCAGGAAGACCGAGATGGAGTACAGCGGCGTGTAGATGCCAATGGTGATGAGCATGTGGACGTAAATCTTCCAGTCACGGAAGGCGTCCCACATGAACTGGATCTTGAACTCGTCCGAGAGTACGCTGCGGTCCTGCTCGAGCCGGCGCACAATCTCCGTCTTCTCCTCCCCGTCGAGGAACTTGGCCGTCCCGGGGTAGTCGTGCATGACAAAGTAGGCGGCGATGGCTGTCATGTCCGTGTCAGACGTTGTCACCGCGAAACGAGTGACCACATACCGATGAGAAGGGTCGCGATGCCCTCGAGGATAAAGATCCAGGCCCACCCGCCCAGGCCGCCGACGCCCTCCATCCGCATGATGCCATAGGCCAGCAGGCCGCCAAACGCACCGGCGGCGGTCGCGGCCGAGAAGAAGATGGCCATGCGCAGGCCGCACTCGTGGCGCCTGTACCACATGGTGATGCTGGCGTGCGTCAGCCAGGATTTCCGGCGAGACAATAGATCAGCTTACTAGTAGGTGATGCCCGGGAAGAGACCGCCCTCCGCCAGGCCGAGGGCAGCGCGGCAGGCGAGGAGGCCGGCAAAGTTGTTGACGATGCCCAGCATGATGGTGCAGAAGCCCCAGGCAACCATGATGGAGGGGATCCAGAGGGACGGGCGGAAGCGCTTCATGGCTATGTTGGACGGACTGCACGGGTGTGTCAGACTCACGTTTCCTCTACTTGGGGATCCCAACGTGTACTCACATTTCCGCGGCGACGTAGAAGGGGAAGAAGCTGGGCTGTGGGTTAGCCAGCCGTCATCTCACCGCACTACCAAGGGGGTCACCAACATGGACACGGCAATCTGTCACCTTGTCAGCCTCGCACGATCGCCCCGCAGGATCTACGCCCGGAAACTACGCAGAAAGGAGGAGGACGAACATTGTAATCCCACTTGCCAGTCATGCCCAGGTCCTTCTCGAGGCCGGCGAGCTTGGCGTTGCCAATGTTGGTGCGGTCCAGGAAGGACAGAAGATACAGCAGCGCGAGGAACGGCAAAAGGGCCTTGTCGCACTTGCGCAGGAGCTTCTTGGTCCGCGCCAGGTCGAAGCCGGCCGACTCGATGTCGGCCGAGCCCAGCGAGACATCCTGCTTGTACACGTCCTTGTCGGTGGACGACGCGTCGAAGTGGGCGTCGACCCCGGACTTTTGCTCAATGGAGGGATCCATGTCTCTGTCGAGTGCCCTGGTGTGTTCTGTACGTGTCTGCGTGCCAGAGAGGAGCAGAGGAGCGAGGCGATGGGGGATACAAGAGTCAAGGGGAGAGGGGGGCTCGATCCAATAAGTAAGTGATCATCCCTACTGATTACCAACTACGTGGCCTCCATGCTCGTTCCCTTGAATGGAACCGTACTACTGCATCACGCCGTCAAACAGGCCCGTTGCCCAGCTGCGCGTTCTGCACGAGGGACGCAGCGCCCCGGATGAATGGCACTTTAGCACTCATAGCCGGCCTCGCCCACATGGCCGAGCCATGCAGCCGACCTCGCAGACCGAAACAAGTGTCAGCCGCCCCCGTGCTGCCCCTGCCAGATAATTGCCTATCTCGTCTTCGCCGTGGGAGCCCCAGAGACGCGGCAGTCCAACTCGGCAGAGCACGCCGCCAATGAGCGGGGAGGGGTCGAGAGTCATGGTCAAAAAGCTAGTATGCATCTGTAAATAGGAGTGGATGCCCAGACGGGCCTGGGTCTGCGGAGAGGACATGACGCCATGCGCGGTGTCGCCGCGTTCTCGAGCCGCGTCCTCCTCCTCTTTTACACATTCGCTAGCGCCGACTCCAACTTGGGCGCCCAGCTGTTTTCTAGAAGACGTGGCTTGCCAGCCATGCCCTGATACGCCGGCTGCTGGCTCATCGTCGCGGATGCCACGGGTAGATCTGACCTATGCGGTGCGTGCTGTTTCACACTCTTCCCTTGGCCCGGACACGATCTCGACGTCTTGACTCGGCTCGACGACAGTGTCGATGCGGCTGATGATCTGGCCGTCTGTCTGCCTGTCTGTCTCGCTCATGGCCAATAATGACTTTAGGCTGCTAGGGACAGAGGCTGGCCGCCACGGGAATCCGGCACTGGCGTCTGGGGACAGAGACAGCGGCGCGAGCAGCAATTGGTGGTCTCGACTCTGGCCTCTGGATCCCTGATGATGGAGCCGATGTGACACGACTCGAGCCCGCTGTGGAGAGGTGGACCGTAGATGGACCTTCCGTTCTGTAGATGGGCACTTTGTCCGGAGGAGAGTCTGTGGGGATTGCGCCAGATTCCCATTCCATGATGGACGCCTTTCCCCCAGATTCAGCAGCTTCGGTCTGGGGGATCGGATCCTGGAGTTCCTTGGACCCTGGTGGCCCGATTTTTTGTCCTGCGGGGAGGTGGATGTCGGCCAGGGTCTTGGCCTGCCCTGCCCAGCCGGGCGCGAAACAGACTAGACCGACCGCGGAGGCCTCATGTGTCCCTTGCTGACGCCTGCGACCAGGCTGATGTGATGCTGCATGCGCGCCGCCGGCCCAATAGACCCTTGCGCCAACCGTCTGTCTAGTGGACGAGACCGACCGGACGCTTGGTCGGTCGAAAGGAAGACGAGTGCGGACCCGTGTCAGATATGAGCAGCGGATCCGACGGCGCGCATCATAATGACCTGATGTCTGATGCTTCTACGTGTCGTGATTGATATTACTACAGGGTCCATGTCGGACGCTCTCCCGTCGACAATGGAAATCTGCGACGCCTGCGATGGATGCCCCTTATCACAGCGAGCATCTTCGTGTCTTTGAATAATTCAACTTCGCCTTATCAGGCTGCTCCCGTCTGTTCATTCCATAGCCTTGCGAACACGACGAATCTCGAATCTGGCTGGACCATCATCCTCCTGACATAAGACGCATCGGACCAGCACAAACGCGGCAACAAAAACCGCCAAGCCACAGAACGCAGGCCATGGCCCTGCTAGCACGCATGGCCCCTTGCCATCTATGCCATATTCTGCCCTGCGGACAAGCGTCACCTGCGCAGCATGCGACTACACACCGTACAGGTCCAGATCCAGCCCCTCCTCGCCTGTCCCCACGGCTAGGATTGTCGCTGCGATTTGGCGTGTCCCCGACTCGACAATCTTGAAGCCCGTCACGACCTCGCCTAGGCACGTAAAGGTCGCGTCCGTGTACGCGGCACACACCGTCGTGCTCGGCCAGTCCGCCTTGGGAATGCGCTGTAGCAGTCCCCTCGCCGTTGGGATCCATCGCGTACGAAATGATCAAGGAAAGTGTGGGCCAGAAGCTCACGAGAGCGAGCGAGCAGGGCGCCTATGCTATGCTATGCCATGCCATGCCGCGGGCAGGGGGCCTATTGACCTCGGACAGCAGATAACGTCCGTCTCCCCCTCGTTGAGATTTCGCGCAAAGAGATGCGCCAGAGGCAGAAAGTCAGTGGTCGACGTCACCGTGTCCGCGGGTGTCATCGTGGCCGAAGACCCCCCGTACGAGTAGATGCCTCCGCTGAGGCGACGACATCCCGGCCGGAACTCGAAGTGGCTTTCCGAGCCGACTCGTACCATGCGCCCAGGACGCTTCCCGAGGGGTAGCAGTCGCCCTACGCAAAGCATATGTCGTCGCACGTGTCGCGGGCCTGCGGCACACGATTGCTTTGTCCAGCGTTCTCCTTGTAGCCTGGGAGGGAGACGCCCTTGTAGGACGACGGAGTGCACTCGGCCGTGAAGCGGGACGTTGTCGTCAAGGGCCCTGCATTGTGGAAATATGTGCCCAATGCAGCCGTGACAGTGGGCATGGTGGCGCTGGATGCGTCGCCATGGGGAGATGGCAATGGCGACAGACTGCAGGCACATTGAGTATATATATATACGCAACAGTCTGCACGTCGGCTACTGCGCCGAGTCGCTTCATGGCAACACTCATAGGGCAGGCTCTTGGGCATCTGCCCCCCTTGACCGCCAAGCAGGGCGAGCTGCTGTCATCATGCAGCTCCAAGGAACGCGGCTAAATCACTTGATGGACAATTTTTCACTGTCAGAAATTGTATCAGGCTCAACATAGCCGAGCGAAGCTGCCTTGTCACAAGCGGAGGGCTGCGGGTAAAGCCTATGCTATGTCACCACTCAGAGCACGCCAAGGTGCTGTCACACACAGACTGATGCGTTGCCAGGGGACAATACGAACGGCACAGCAGAGCGCGGCGCAGTCTCATCAATCAAGTCTTGGCAGCAGATGGTAGGATCGTGTCAATGTCCGGCTTCGCCTTGGGCTAGCAAAAATATGTACATGAACTCCCTTCTGCATGGAAACACGATGGAATCATCATGGCACCTTACGAAGTGCCCTCGCAAGCGACAAAGGCATTGCCAGACGCCCCCGTGTGGGTAATGGTGCCAGCAAGGGCACACGAGTCCTCTGTAAAGACGACACGATCGGCACCAGGCGAGCCTGACGGGGTCAGCACGTTTCTCTTGCGAGCAGCCACAGCCACATACCTCCCGTGTACACGCCGCCAGACACAATGGGGAACTCTTGGAAGGGACCCTCGAGGCCCTTAAAGTCGAAGCCCTCGTAGTTGTTGTAGCGGTGCGGGTAGTTGTCGACCTCGGCGCCGCTCTGAAAGTAGGAGCAGCCCTCGGCCACGGCGGCAGACACCTGGCTGGCCGTGTACGACTTACCGCCGCAGTTGGCCGGCTCATCACGGCCGACGAGCGTCGGGGCAGCGCTGACGGCGGTCAGGCCAAGGAAGATGGCGGCGAGCGAGAACTGCATGCTGGCGGCTGGATTGTGCGATGGCGGTGATGATGATGGAGGTCGAGCGCCGCCAGTCCAGCTCGTGTGTTGTACCAGTCTTCTTATACACGATCCAGCCCACCTCTGCAACTGAGGAGCACACGTCGCGCGGCACAGAGCACTCCAAAGGTGCCGCTGATCTTGCGACGTCGTCAGGTCTGACCACCCATGGCCTGTGACAGTACTGGCCAGTACTGCCGCGATTGACCTCATACGCTGGCACTTTTGTCCATTGGGGATTCCCCATCATCACCACGGGCATGACGGTGATCGGCGCCGTTGCACGGGTGCTGATTACGAATGCGGAAGGTCGTGGTCCTGGAACGACATCTAACTCGCTCGTCTCCTCGGGCGCCGTCTGGTGATCGGCACTGGCCGTCGCGGACCTGGCAGGACGGCTCTGCAGTGCCGTGCAGGAAAGAAGCTGGACATCCTCCACTCCACACATGAGCGCATCATCACCGCTTATCGCGTTGGAGGCACCCCTCGCTCACAGTTCAGACTCGAGAGCCGCCCGTCTTGCTTGAGCGCCAGGGGGCGTCGTGATGGTTGGGCATGCGGCACAACAAGTTAGTCCGCCAACGTCCTTCCAGTCGAGAAGAACGACGAGACATGCGTCGACGCCTCGGCTTTCATGTCTGCTGGCCCCCCGAGCGCTGATCAATCTCCCGGTCGCGGATGCAAGGTGGATCGACACTGATACAGTGTCCCGAAACGTCAAGTGAGCCGATCCCTCGATATCACAGTCGCTCGTTGCGCTGGAGACCCGAGCGATAGAGCCTATTAAAAAAGTACATGCATGTACAACCCCCCTCGAAGAGTGCAACGGTCAGCGATGCAAAAGCGAGGCGACTGCGAAACTGGCAAAAGTGAAGAACAGCCGAATTGCGAACTAGGCAAAAGGAAACTCCGGTACAGGGAATCGAACCCTGGGCTTGACGGTACCTCTGCAGATGAGAGCGTCAAATGTTAGCCACTACACCATACCGGATTGATAGGAGTGCCAATAGTATTTACTATGAGCCCTAATCGCGGAAACCCACTTCTCGACCTCCTCAAGGCAAAACACACTTGTCCAGCCTTCCTCATGCCAGGTTATGTGTCAATGCGCTTTGACTAAATGTGCATACTGCCTCCCCAGGATATTTCCAACCGCTAGCCCTGGATGGGTGAATTATTTCTGAATTCCAAGTCCATCAATTCTGCTACAGTCAAGCACTGAGCCTGGCGGTAGCGAAGAACACTCGTCGGCCTTTCATCAAAGGGCGCTTCTAGCCTTGGTCATGTATCGGAAAGCATGGTTCTACTATTCCGTCTCGTTTGATCCTTGGCCCCTAGTCTGCGTTGAACCACGTCCTGAGGCGCCACTCTCCCGTTTCCGAGAGACTTACCATAGACAACGGCGATGGTGACTCCTATGACTGAGATTTCTGGATACTGCGAGCTAAAGATTGAGCATTCCCTGACAGCGTTGCTTTCGAAACGACCCATCACCACGTCCATGAACCCATCGACGACGAGGTGAGCGCATGCTCGAAAACCGTCAAGTACCGCCCATCGATGGCTGCTGCTGCGCACCTTGTACGGCTTTGCTGCGGTTCGCAGCAGTTTCAGGCAGCTGCATAGTGATCTCATGACCGCGCTCGGCGCATTGTACTGTGACTAGTAGGATTAGAGATCCTGGTTCTGGAGCGTCATTTTGTGTACGTACATGTCGGTAGGCGCTTCCTGGCCATATAGTGGGAACAGGGACTCAGGGGCCCATTCGGCGATCCTGAGCACAGGAACGACGTGGGAGCCTGCGTGGAATCCTGGATAGGGACGCCGCCGCCAAACCAACAAGCCAAGCTTGCTGGAATATCGGGAGTTGGTGCATGGTGAAGCTCGTGGTGTACAAGGCTCACAACAGGAGCCGAGGGAGTGTATCGCAAACGTTGGCACTGCATGACATCGATCAGCGCCCCGTCTGAGAAGCGTTGGCATGCACATGGACACCTCCACCAGGATGACCAAGCTTTGGAGGCTTACATCGATAGGGTCTCGACATTTGTCGACCAAGGCATCTTCGATCTCGACCCAGTGTTGAGCATCTGGTACGATGCGATCCACCAGGAGATTTGAGGTTGACTATCTCTCACTGAGTGTCCTTTGAGTCCGGTTACCAAAGAAACAGGCGGACACGACGGCCCAAAGATTGTGATGTGCATGGTACACAGCCTCTCGCTCCATTGCATTGCCAACAGGCTTGCCACACCGCATCCATACAACAAAAGTTGCAGGTACTCCCCTGGAATCGGGCACACACGTCTGTCCCCTCTTCACAGATGAGCCTCGATAATCGTCCACCCGATAGTCCTCCCGAGGGTGTTTCGGACGATGCCACCCATTGGACCTGCAATCGAGGAACACGTCGTACAAGCGCACGTTCGGAACCTCCACTGTGCTTTTGAGACAAGCCACCTTGTATTTCCCCAGATTTCGGAATGCGGAAACGCACTCCCTGTCCGCGTGGAGTCCCCTGGCTCGGGCGGCCACCAAGCAGGTGGATGAAAACCACGCGCAAGGGCGTAAAATTAGCTCGACAGTATGACTTCATTGACGCAGGTCCTTGACCCCATCCCGAGATCTGCGAATGAGTCAGGTGAAATTAAGGTATCGGTACATCCTTGTTTCACGCTCAAAAAGTGAGATGCCGCGATGCGTGTCTAGGACTAGCTTGTTCGATGCCTATAAAGACAAGAGTCCTTCTCCCGACTCCCTGAACGACAAGACACACTAGCCTTCCTGTTTGTTGACCATCGTACCTCTCCAAAACACCAAACCTCAGCCCCGACATGTCGTACTTTGCTTCTATCCTCGTTGGGCTCGCCGCTCTTGCCACAGCCAACCCAGTACCCAGGGGCAACATGAATGCCGGTCTGGTCACATTCTTCCATCCGGGCCTGGGCGCCTGTGGCCAGAACCATGACGACGGCTCCCTCATCACCGCCATCTCGGCTCCTCTCTTCGACAGCCGCCGTCCCCAATACTGCGGCAATCAGATACGCGTCAAGGGTCCCCTCGGCGATGTCATCGTTCGAGTTGTTGATCGCTGCGAGGGTTGCGACGAATGGGACCTCGATCTTTCGCCGGCTGCCTTTGAGCAAGCAGTAGGGGGTCTCGGCATTGGCCGGACCAAGGCTCAGTGGGAATGGGTATAGCTTCGATATTCAAGCTAGAGTACAGCCCAGCAAAGGCTCTATCGTATCAATTGCACCAAGAGCTGGAACCATATTGCCATTCTCCTGTGGTGTGATGCCTCATGGGCTGTGTAACGAGTCTCGAACGCCTCGCCGTTCCGGAAGTGGTTCTGGCCCCCTACGCCTGCCATACTCGCGCCATTTTGCCCGTCCTAAATGAAAACCAGAGGTCCAAAAGCGCTCCGTCCCCAAACTCCAAACTATAATGATCATCCTGATAAAAGAAAGCCTTCCCTTCTGCGGGTTCGCATCCATGTTTTCAGCGGTTTGTTCAAACTCAATTCTTGTACGACCCCTATCCGTTTTTCACACTGTTGGAACGATGTCGGTTGAAACGCTGTTTTACCCAGCTTCTCCGAGTTCCAGTCACGTTGCTCACGGTACCGCCTGCCGCTGGTAGGTGTGTCGTTACTTTTTCAGCATGTCCCCCTGCGGCAGCGTCGGAAGTCGTGGGCATATCCAGGCCCATGAAGTAGTCAGCATTGTTGCAGCTGAGGCGCTTGTCGCTGATCGGCGCTGGTGTTGCTCGAGACAAATCGTCGTCCAGCGGGTCGTCACCCGCTTTCTGTTCTGATGGGACTCTGGCAGCAGTGGGCCGAGGCGGGTCTCTTTGGTCCTCGCTGCTTCGTAGTTGTGAAGCCGGTGGGATGTTCTGCGGCAGTGGCCCTCCTCCAAATGACCGACGCCAGAAGCCTTTTACGGCATCCCGTGTCCGTTGAGAGGCGATGGGCGGATATTGCTTATTGCTTTCAGGTGCCGCCTCGCGTACCTGCGGTGCAAAGTTTTGTTGCACCGGAGTCTTCATAGTGGCTCGGTTCTGTGCCGTGTCGCTGTTGCGTCGTGGTCGCTGGGTGTTGCTCCTTGCAACCTTGGGCTGAGGTGCCATGTTGGGCGCTGGCCCCGATCCAGCACGAGGTGTCTGCTGAGCTGCCGGTAGAGCTTCCACGGGGATAGCATCATACAGTTGATCACTGGTAGGACCGACACTGGCACCTTCCGTGCCAAAGTTGAGCGAGAGCGGATCTCTGATGCTGCTGGTGTACGTCAATCCAGCTTGGTGGCGCCATGTGGCCCCATTTGAAGCAAAGCCAAAGAGATCTGGCTCCTCCCTCCTGTCGTGTCCCGCTCGCTCCCACATTTCTTGCTTTGACGCGAAAGAATCAATCTCAGAGTCGTCAATGTCAAGCCTGTATTCTCTGTCTCTTCGGTACGAGATGGTCGATTCGTCAGCTGACCGAGGTCTCTGCGGGACGGACCTGGGGATCGTATTCAGCCTGCTGCCCAGGACTTCTGCCCCTCTGATCCTCGGGGCGTCGGCTGGGAGAGCATCCTTCAGAGGAAGCCCTTCATTGCTAGAGTCTGCATGGAGACGGTCGAAGGAAGGATTGTTCAAGCCATTCTGCCGTCTGTCAAGGGTATCATTCGACTTCTTGAATCTCTGCAGAGTGGATGACGCGACAGTATCCGGCGTGGGCGGAAGAGCTTGCTCGTGAAGGCTGACACCACCTGCCGTGTCCGTGTTGACTTTGGCGAGGATCTCTCGCTTTTCAGCACGAAGGCCCCGACGGCTGGCCATGCGTTGGAGCTTGGGCTGTTCATTTGCGGCCTCTGCGCGCGAAGAACTCGATTGACGGGACACGTCTCGACGGGGCGAGTACGAAGGATCCATGCGCTCAATTCGCTGCAGGGGGCTGTCCCCAATGACACTCGTGATGGGCTGGATCTGGCCAGCACTACTCAATCGGCCTGGCGTGCGGAATCGGGGGGGCACGCTGCTGGTGCCGCGGCGACTGGGGCTGGGTGCCACCGGTAGCATGGACGGTGAGCTGGAGGGGTCGCTATCAGCAGGTAGAGGACTGTCTCTTTGTCCGTTGGAAGGGTACACGCTGACGAACGAGCTCTTGCTCAGAACGCTCATCGTAGGGCTCGCCAGGGTACTGGCTCGCATGTCGCCAAGTTCGGACGCGCTCTCGGGGACGCGAGCAAGGCTGATCACACTGCCTCTCACACCTGTGTAAACATCCCTCAGGTTTTCCGTTGCCGAGCTGTAGTCTGACATGAAGCTCGGCATCCTGTGAAGTGGCGCGTGCTCCGTGGGGGACTCGGGCGTCTGGGGTCTGAATGAAGGGTCCTCGGGGACTGGGCGATAGGCTGCGCCAAACAAGCTCTGAGCTTCGACATGGCGGACCATGTCTCGCTCCTTGGTTAGAGTCTCGACTTGAGCTTCCAGCATGATGATCATGGCCACGGCTTCTTCCACAGCCTTGTCTCTCTTCTCCATTTCCGAGATGAGCTTGTCATTCATTTCCTCTAGCTCGGACTTTTCCGACTGCAGGACCTCCATTCGCTCTTCCAGCGCAGTCTGCCTTTCGCGTCGATGGTACAGCTCCAGCTTGAGATCAAAATTCTGTTTGTGCAGCCCCGAGATGACCTGCTCCATCTCCTTCAGGGCGGGGCCCTTGCCTTTTCCGGGCTCGCCATCTGCACGTAGTGATTGTCGCCCTGCATCTGAGCCTGCAGATCTGTGGGAGGGGGTTTGATGATGGGCAGTCTCGCTCCAGCTGCTCATATCGCTGTTGGACTTGGACGCATTGGACGCGACTGCGGAGACCTTGTGACTCTCGACTTGACGCTTGCTCTGCAGCTTCTCTTGCAGCAGAGATGACACAGGCGTTCGCCTGCTCGAATCGATGCTGTCCTCGCGGGACAGGAGCTGCGTCGGCCTTTGTGTCGCACGTGGTGATGCAGCCTTGAAGCTGTTGACATGGTGGAGTCGGTGACCTTGCCCCAGTGGCGATAGGCTCCTGTTCGACGATGATAAGGACGCGGCGCTATTGTTGGCCATTCTAGTGTTATCAGATGAGCGAGAAGGTTTCCTCTCGAAAGGTGGGCGAGGTCTCTCTCGGTTCATGGCTTGAGTCTCCATATCGACGCGGGTGATGGGGTCGGTTGTGCTCAGATGCACAGGATCATGGAGCACGACGTCGGATGCAGGAGCATAGCGACAGCATGGACCTGATGGGATAGAACAGAAAGCTTGGGTTCCTTCGACGGCCCAATTTGCCTATCGTTGTTCGGCCAACTGGCTTGCTCTCAAAGCATGCGCTGAGGAATGGGCGTGTCTCGTACGTAGTTGGACAGCGAGCGGATGGAACGCGGGTCGTAACCTCGTGAGATGGCGACTCTGTCGGGTTGGTGGTTTGATAGGATGACGAGTTTCGAACAATGTCGCGTCTCCTGGGAACGTCAGGACCCCTTGCAAAGCGTCGCCCAATCTTCACTGTGGAAGATCAATTCGCGTGTCTGGCTGGCAGAGGAACAAAAGTGACGGCCCGCGTGATGGATTGGCAGGAAGGAGGGTTCGCCAACGGTTGGCCAAGCCGCAAAATGCAGAATGGTAAGGATGTTTGGCCCTTTGCACGTATCAGACGCAGCAAGCTTCCCAGAGCGAGGAAAACAGAAACGAACAAGGAGGGTCGGACGCGAGTGGTGAGAAATCGTCTGGCCATGGTTTGGTGGACGATCGTCAAATTGCTGGAAGACTGGAGGTGACAGGCCCCAGGCCCTGCAGGGGGTTACAGCGGATGCAGTAGCGCTGCGGCGGGCTCGCGTGGGGCCAAGATGAATGGTCCCAGTGTGATGGGGACGCAGCCTGGACGGGCAGAGGGTACTGCAGCCCAATGACGCAGAGAGAATGAAACGAGTCGTGGCTCGGGCTAGCGGACGAGAGACTCATGGCTGCGCTGCCCACGAACATGAGATGGCACGTAATGAAAATCATCGTCCTGCATGCTTCCAGTCCCTTTCCTCGACCTCATCTCTCGTGCAGATCTCGTGGTGGAAGTCACTTGTCTTCTCGCACAGCCTTAACAGAGGCAGCACACGTACCCACCAAGGCCAGCCCGTCGCCCCTGACCTAGCGCAAACTGCTTCGCTCGTTCCAGCACCCATTCCTTCGCAGTGCCAATCAGGTCGCTGTCCGCTGCTGTGGGCGGCAGTGCTCGCAGGGGGGCGCGGATGCACTTCCGTCCAAGCACAATTTCGTCACATCCTCATCCAACCAGAGCTACCCTACAGCGTGTTGGCTTGCATCAGGATTTCACTGCGACGAAGGGTAAGCAGGCTAATGTGTGACCTGTTGACTACTGTGTACGCACACTCTCGCAAAGCCTTCCAACAAGTGGCCTATTGCAGAAATGTGAGCTTTGCAGTCCAGATCACACGTTCATCCATCCTTTTCCAGCAGGACGTTTCTTCTGCCCCTGTGGAGCCGCAATGGCGTCGCCCGTGAAGCAAAGTTTCAAACGACGAAGCTTTTTTTTTCTACACTAATTCGTTAGCGGCACACCCAACGCGGCGTGTGGCCTCTCCCGCCCGGCAGCCCGTGGTGGCCGCACACCGGCTGACCTTAGATCCCGTCCTTGTGCGCCCTGAACCCTCCGCAAGTTGAGGAACGACGCTGGAGGAAACACCCATTGGGCTCGAGAGGGAGAACATGTCCCACAAGCTTCTTGGATCTGTGAGATTAGACCGCGCATTTCCTGAGATAGTTTGGCAAGACCGAGTTCTTGTTTGGGCGGGCAAATTTCAATGTAGCTATCGCCACAGCATTCGCACCCACTGCTCGGGAACCTAACTGAGAGCGAGCTTGCGCAGCATCCTGCAGCGAGAACAGAGCATACTTCAGTTCCGGGTCTCCAGGTCTCACTTACACCACATAGTCCCCTTCTTCCAGAGTGCCTGGCGGAATAGGCCTTGTCAACGTCCAATGAAGATGTGCAAAAGCCCAGTAGACGTAGCACAGGGTAGGCAAATGGTGTAGAAGAAAATGAGCAACCTGATTGACGCCAATGCTCCATTGCGTAACGAGACAAATAACTCAACCTGTGGTCATTCAGTCAGAGCTCATCCTTCATCCTTTCCTCACTGCCCTTTTCATCGCCATTGTCCGTTGCCTTCCCTTCCTTATCGGCGTCGGCGTCAGCCTCGCCATCATCGTCCACGTAGCCTCGCAGTTCCCTATCCTCGTTGGGGAGTTCCACAATCTCAATGCGCCACCCCAGGTCCCCTGCCAGGCGCTCGACTTCCTGGCGCATCTCCTCCACCATCTTGGGATCAATCTCGTAAACCTCCATTTCTTCGGGGCCCATGGCCTCAAATTTGCCTCCGTCAGCCTTACTCGCACGCTTGGCAACAAGCTCAATCAGGCCCTCCTCTTGAAACGCGCTGCCGAGGTGATTTCGAGGTGTGTTGAGTTGCACCGGCGGCTTCCCTTGCTCGTCGCCGCTGGAGAGGATGTTTCTGGCACCCACGACGACGCCGCCGACCACCTGCTGCTTCTTCTCCTGCGGTCGGAGAGGGTTCTGGTCCTCTTTTTGCGGCGTCCATCCATCCACCCCGTCGCCATTGGCGGCTTGCTCTTGGTCAATCAGAGGGGGAGATGCTCCATCCTCCACAATGAGCTGACAGTTGATAGGGTTGGCCCTGATTTCCTTGGGCGGCATGAAAGCCACGTCGTTGCAGAGGCGAGGCGTGTTCACCACCATGAGGTACGCACAGATGGTGACCTCCTTGATCCAAGAGATGCGCGGCTCCCTGAGTCCCGGCACGCAATGATACTGGACTTCCACTGTTCTCTCCCTCCCAGTCAAGTCGCAAATCGTCCCGCCTTCCAGCTTCTGCACGAGATATTTTTGATCTGCTTTGATCTGGACTTCGGCAGGGACTGGCTTGTCGTTCTCGTCCAGCAGCTGCTCTTGTGATGTTGCAGAATGCGGCAGAGACGGCACTGCCCCGAGAATATACTCGGCAGTCGACTTGTCTCGTACCGGTGGTCTTCCCATGGCCGGCGCCGCCGCGGCGTGAAACTGCACAATCTCGACATTATTGCAGAAACGATATGTCCACCACCCCGAACCAAAGTATAGACAATTTTGTGCCAGGTCTCCTAGCAACTCCCAGCCACTGAGTGTGGCGCGACTGAGTTCCCGCGCCTCCTCCGCTTTCGCAAGCTCGGTCGCCGTTTCGTTTTCCGGTGTGTCGGGTCGCAGAATGGGTATCGAGCAGAGATACTCCTGTGAGGAGAGTTTCATAATCTTGAACTCCTTGACTGCATCCTCGCTGCTGGGCGAGCCAGGCCCGGTCTCTGCTGTTGCATGGGAAACATCGGTTGACTGTGTCGCGTGGGCAGCCCCGCCAGCTATCAGCGACTGCGCATCGTCTTTCGATATCCGCTGGTCGTCAAAAACAACGTCGAACTTGTCCGTCAGTCCATGATTCTGGAAACGAAGCGTATTCAACGTACCTGCGGGAATGCTAGGAGATCCTCATGAACACTGAAGCTCCGCGCTTGAGCTCCGTGAAGCTGGAGGGACACGGCGAGAAGCGCCGTGGTGAAGTGGCGCATTGTGCCTGACAGTCAGAGCCGTGAATGAGAGCGAATCCTCGAGTGTCTCGCGCGAAAATAATTACGAACGCTCGCGGTGATCTTCAGAACCTGCCATTGTGTTGATGCATCGAGTTAAGGTCGATCTGTCATCCGCGCCGGGGTTGGACTTTCCGCTTCCCGACTGCCGTCATCGCAGTGCTCGGTAGCGGCAAGATATCACGTGACGAATTCCCAGGCAAGGCACGACAAATGCCATGTTGCAAACATGGAATGCTGCGTAAATCTCGAGACAGAAGTCGTCAAGTTAGGACATTGAACAATGTCGACTACTCAGACGTTTTAGGTTCGCGGCGATTGAACGGACCAGGCTCGTCACGTTTTCAGCGCAGCTCTGCGCAAGGTAGCACACGTACAAATGCAAAAGTCCTACAGACAGCGGACACAGACGTTGATCGCAGCTCTGAACAACTCACAGAAGTCTCCCGTCGAAGAGTGTGCTTGCATTGGCCAGCCACGACGAAAGTGCAGAGCCTGGTGCCCGAATCAGCTACATACGTCGTAAGTGAGTCACCGTGGTGCAGCATTGCCAATGCACTTTTACCTCGACGTGGGCAGACGAGGGCAGCCACTGGTGCCGCCTTTGGAGACGGGTTTTGGGCGCCATGCGAGCATCGGCAGACTTGATCCCCGTCGTTGAGGAGCTTAAACTCGAGTTAGGAGCCGGCCTGGCGCCGCGTTACCGAGTCAGTATCCTCCTTGTCGCCTGGACCACACCCACTCGACCCGTGTGATGGATGGCTTCACACCGGACTTGAGGCAAGCCACATTCCGCTAGCACTTCTTCGCTGTGCTGCGTGCGTACCGCATGCGCACCACGAGCCCATTGACGCGAATTATGGGCCAGGTGATGGGCTGAGAGAGTAGATGGTGATAAGTTTGCGCTTGGACGATCCAGAGGCCAGCACGAGGAACGCTCAACTCGCGTCGTCTGACTGGTTTCTGCCCCGGTTCATGGACACAAAAGCAGGCTTCCATTAGCTTTCTGGAGCTCCTTGTTTCCTTCATAGGGGTCTGCGCAGGGGCGACGCCACGTTAGTTAGTGTAATATTATCTTCACCGAGACACGGGCACAGACGGGGACTTTACTGCTGCCGCTTTTGCGACACCCAGCCCCACCACCAAAGCACGTCAGGTCTCGGGAGGTCGGAGACAGGACAGCTCGTCGGTGGATCCCCGCCTCACTCTTGCCGTCGTGGAGAGCCAATCGATACCGACCAGCTCCAGGGGTCTTCTGCTGGCTGCGCGGGATGGGTGACGGCGCAGCCAGGAGAGCGAGCGGAAGAGAAGTCGCGGGCAGTGCCTGATTTCTTTGGGCTGACGGCAGGCTCCGTATTGGAGGTTGTGTGTTGGCCATCACGATGGGCTTCGTGTTACACGACGTCCGGTGAGTCTAGAGCAGCAAATGACTTGCAAAAGCCTAGCGTCTTGCGTTGGGCAGTAGCGCTTGGAACGGACGCTGTTCCAATGAGTGTAATGTGCACATGGTCTCATGAGTACAGAGTGTGAGATTGTGGAGAGAATGTTACGACATATCGCTAAAGTACAGCAACCAAGTCATCGCTTTTGCAGTACGCTTGCCGTCCTGAAGATCGCGAAGCTTGTTGCTTTTTCTTTCAGCAGGAACGTTTATGACTGGTAGCATTTTCTACAGTACTTTTGCAGAGGCCAGGTCGTTGACCTTGCGTGGCCGGCTGCGTGGCGTGCAGATCTGATCGACTCCAAGCCAGGGTTTCCGCGACAATCGTGCTGCACTATTCAGACCTCTCACCCAAGGAAGAGGACGCATCCACCGAATTAAGCGCGACTTGGTGATTGCGGATACTTTGCTTAGTCGGTCACTTTGTTGGTGAGCGGAAAACATTGATGCTATCAACTGACGCACCATCAAGGCACGCAAGGATGTACCTGGAGGAAAATGGTTGCCATCAGATAGGATCGGCGGGGCTTGACTCGCACCGGGTGGGCGGCTCCCGTGCCCATTTTTGCATCAAGGTGGACAGAATTATACCAGTCGCAAGAGGCCATGCGTTGGCTGATTAAAAAGACGGCTTTGAGTCTGGGATTCTTGGCTTGGGCGCTCTGAGGGGCAGACCCCCAAGTCGGGCGTCAGCTGGATCACGAGGAGGATGTCCTGGTCGCTTGGCAGTAATGGCAAGAAGTGACAACACATCAGGACGGCGTCGGGCCCCACAAACCTTCAGTACAGGCTAGGGTGCTCCCTAACTCAAAGGCGGGACGTGCCATTGGCTCGTGGTGGGTACCAGCCAGGTGGTGTTCGAAGGTTTGTGGGCACTGCGGCCTCCTGGTGGATACGCTGGACACACCGGGCTGGTAGCGCTTCGCAGGCACTGATTGCCGATACACTAACGCTGGGTCAGGCCGCCCCGGGCGCACCGCTACGTCTGCGCCGCTCTCCTGCCTGCCCGCCTACCTGTAGGTGCCTACGCTAAGGGGACCACGTCGAGCAGCACTGCACTGGAGGCCGATCAAGAGAGTCCATCTCAATGAAGGGTCGAGGTGCGACCCATCCTGCACACCACCCCCATCTAACCATGCATGAGGGCGTCCAGGATATCCCTTTTGACGTAGTGGGGAGCGCCATCGCTCGCCTTGCTGTAAACCGTTGGCTCTTCGTCACTCTCATTCCTAGCTGCATCTTTAAGCCCCGTCATCCCTCTCCCATGCCAGATCCCTTCCGAATTCTCTCGCCCGGTCCCTTGGATCTGATCTGCCCACGCGAAACAACCTCAACCTTCGCTCCCACCACAGCACCAACCCAGCTCAATCAACCTATTCGTCTCCAGTCTCACGACGGTACTCTGTTCACCCATTCTCTGTGTCGATCAACTCATTGCTACCTGCCGATAACCGATATCATCCACACGCCTTAGCGCCAGGACTGCAGCTAACACACACAACCCGCTCACTCATCACCTAGCCCTGTGCTGTTTGATCGTCACCACCACTCCCCCATTCTTCAACGAAATGATGTTCGAGTCGAGTCATCTTGCCCAGGCCGTCGACGACGACCATATAGGCGACTGTAGTCATTTGTTGAACCATGCCACGCACCAACCAGGCCAGCCATTCGTGGTCGGTCAGAACATCCGCCCCCAGTCTGACCTGGTGAACCCTGAATGGGGCCATGGATGGAAGCTTTCTCGAAGCGTGTCTCACGCACCGAATGACACGCGCTCCATCGCCTTCATTGATGTAAGTCCCCATGTAGCCTACTCTCTGTCCCGCGGAAAGAGAGCTCATTCGTCATCGACGCAGGCAATCCAGTCGCACCCGCTGCAGAAGGCCTTGACCCATCATCCACTTCAACAACAAGGTCACACACTCGCAGTGCCTTTCCAAGGTCATCTCAACTCCACTACAAGGGCCAGCGCCGTCGTCATGCATCGCTCCATGTCTGCCATGCCTGACCTCATGGGCGGAAGGTCGGTGCCCACAGGCATGGGTGGCCAGCGGCTTCCCGTGGTCTGCGAACACCACGACGTCCTTGACGGTGTCGGGGAGAGCCCAGCCGATTACCTTGCTGGCCAACCCGACGAATCACTCGGTTGGGGCAACATGTCCTTTGATTACTTCTACCATCCCGAACTGCAGTCGAAATGTCCTTCGATGATCTCAGGCTCCACGGTGCCCGAGCCAGTGCCCATGACCCGTGGAAACAGCGCCTTTTCCACGGGGCTGCACGCAAGCACACCCATGGTCCACTCGGCATCGACGCAGAGCATGGCCTTTGAACCCAACGAGGGCTTTTTCGAGTACAATGGCGACGGCCTCAAGTCGTCGTTCCCCCTCTCTGATTCCCTCGACGGCTGTGGTGCCGGCCTCGAGCTACAGGGCGAAGGCATGGCGAACAACTTTGCGGCCGCATCATCGAACACTGCCCTCACGGCGGACATGCAGAGGACGGGATCGAACACGAGCACGGCCAGCAGCAGCTCTCAGGAGCGGTACCGCAAGCGGCAGCAGCAAGTCCTCCGCAACAGCCAAGTCCAGTCCAAGCTGGAGCCCAAGCCACAGCCAGCCCAGGCCAACGCCGACGCCAAGAAGAACCCCGTCGCCCTGCAAAAGTCGAGACAGCCTGCCACCGCACAGCAGCCGGCCAAGAAGCTCCGCTGCACCGAATGCACCGAGCCCACCGAGTTTCGAGGCGAACACGAGCTTCGACGCCACATGGACGCCAAGCACAACAACTTTGTCACCGTCTGGCAGTGTCGCGATCCCGCGGAGCTCGGTGTCGAGAACACCGTTCGACCCAAGGCGCCCCTGCTGGGCTGCAAGAGTTGCGACGCGGGGAAATACTATGGGCAGTACTATAATGCAGCAGCCCATCTCCGCCGCACGCACTTCTCTCCCCGCGAAGCCAAAGTCGGCCGCCGTGGCTCGAAGCACGAGAGGCGCGGCGGTAGCGCTGGGGGCCACTGGCCGCCTATGGACGACTTGAAGCTCTGGATGGTCAAGGTGCGCGTGTCCAAGGAGGACGCCAAGAAGGGCTCCTCTTCCGCCTCGTCGAGCCCTGAGGAGCCCATGCGCCCTGACGACGAGAGGATCCACTTTGATGATGGGGACGACAGTTTCCAGGAACCAGTGGATGCATCTGTTGTCGACCCCGAGACCAGCGCACATGTGGGCGAGTCCCCAGACGAGAGCGCGTACACGGTGTTCATGGGCTTCAGCGACGCCTCGACGATTCCCGGCATGGACTACTCGCCTGCAAGCTTCGATTCGCCTTCATGGGCCGATCATGGCTTTTGCAGTTTCGCGTCCGGTTCATCTCTTGGCTCCTTTGACCAAATGGACACCACATTCCCTTCCACTTGTTGACCGCTTCTACGCACGCATCTCTCATCTACAGTCTTCTCGTGGTCCTCACTCTTCCTCTTGGACCAGACCCTCCTCGGGTCTGGGCAAACTTAACAACAAAAAACATGTTTTAACCTGCTTTTCCTGGCGTCGGTGCCGGTTCACTTCCTTTTTCTCTTTACTTTTATTTCACTTGGGCTGGAGATGGATTACTTTTGCTTCACTTTCTTTTGCTTGGCTGGCCACTGTACGGATTACGACTGGACGGACGGGGATACGTAAGCCCCAGGTTACCGTCACTGGGCACACACACACACACTCTCTCTTTCTCTCTCTCTCTCTCTCTCTCTACACCTACTTGCACTGCCGCGTGGATCGCAGCATAATCTGGGTGTCCCCTGGCGCACTTGTTGCCACTTTTTAATGTCTGGTGTTGGATTTGTATGGGGATCTTCTTTTTTTTCTGGGCGACAAATAGACTAGCGACACGACTGATGAACTCTGGGATGGGGCGGCAATCGCCTCCGGTCGGGCGTTTTGATTTCTAGAGGAGCCCACGGGCCTCCTGGCATGACATGTATTGGGATTATGGGAAGGGAACATGCGCAGGTGTTTTGGGGTTGTACTGGACTTTTAGGCTCGGGATGAACCTTGTGGAATGGACGCCGTTGGTTCGGCACGGCTGTTGTGGGATTACAAGGACAGCATGTCAATGATGAAAATCAAACATTGTTCATGCAAATGGCACCTTTTGCCCGGTCTTGTGTTGTTTGCACGAAAGGTGAAGAGAACCAACCCATCGCGCGTGGAGTGTGCGCTGCTGAGGCCCCACTGAGCTGCGCCAAGTCTTCAACAGGAGAACGACATCAAGCCCCATTTGGCGAGATACCACATGAACCACCGCGACATACGCACCATGGACTCGGGAAGAGGGAGAATCGTGCCTTCTAAGAGTCGCCGTGCCCTCCATGGCCAGGGGCTAGGGGCTTTTTTCAACGTGCTCCCATATCCTGTCTCCATTTGCGCCCCTTTGCTCGCCACGTCGACGACACACCTGACTCTGTCCCTCTTGACAGCCATCTACTTATCTCATGCTCGACGCGTCTTGCTGCCCGAAGTCGCGTTCATATGGCCGTGTGCTTTGTCCGACATGAAGAGCGCCAGGACATCGCCTCATTACTTCCTTGACTCTTCGGCCGATTTCAGCTGGACATGGTACGTGGGATGGCTTCTATCCACTGCCATACTCTCTACAGGGTGTCGACGTTACGCCGAGGGGATGCGGGAGGGGAACCAGGGGCGTCCCTCGCCGCGTTCTCGTCCGTCTAGCTTCCTCGCAGCCATGCGACACGCGCTCTGGCTGTTTGTGGGGATCCTGAGCGTGGAAACCGCCTTTGTCCGGGCCTCGTGGACCTGTGCGCAGCTGTATGCGTATGCGCGTGTCCTGGGCGCGGGGGACGCCGAGCGACAGTTCCTCCGCGACCTGCTGTGGGAGAAGACGTGGCGAATCCTGGCGCAGCTGAACCTCATCGTGCAATGGTGCATCGGCGCCGTCCTGCTCTTGGCTCGGGATCGCTGGCGCCTGGCGAGCGTGTGGATGGCTGTGGCGGCTACCACGGTGCATCTTGTGCGCAAGTCGAACAAGTATTTCCTCTGGCTCGAGATGAGCGACCTATTCATCACGCTGGGGTACTGTTGCCTCGCCAGTGTTTTTCTTGCGGTGCGAGCGCTAGAGCGGTGGCGGAGCATACAAGTAGAAAAGTCGTCATGATTCATTCAGTATCGTTATTTCTTGACCCGTTCCGTCCACTCCTTTGCTCCCTTGACGCCTTCATGCGCTCTCCTGAACAATTTCCTCTCCCACTCCTCCAGGCCTCTCAGAAACTCCTCCTGTTGTCCACCCAGCCCACCCTCGTCCGCCTTTCTCGCGTGGAGGCCCACCTCGCCCGCTCTGACGGTCCATGTCCGCCGCAGCACGTCACCCAGTTCTCTCTCGTCGAACAGATCCAGCATGTGCACGCCCACGCCGTACAGGTGCACAGACTGGTCGCGCAGGGGCACAGCACGCGGGTCGGCCTTGAGGGCGGACAGCACGGTGGTGCCCAGGCAGGGGGGCATGTTGAGCGTGAGCGGGGGCGAAGAGTCGCCCGACGACGCGAGGGCGAGGAGTTGGGCGAGCCAGAGAGGCAGCGTGAGCGCGGTGCCGGGTTTCAGGACTTGGGTGGGCGCGTTGTTGAGGTGGCCCAGGTAGGGCACCTCGAGCTCGAATGTGCACGGGACTTTCTGTCGCTGGTCAGCATGCGCATACGATTGGAGAGTGGAACTGTTGCGAACCTCCCCGTCCGTCAAGATGGCGTCGACATCGTAGTAGGACATTGTGACATGATGCTGCGCGTGGCGATGGGTGGGCAGACGCGTCGTGGGGTTGGACGCGTTTATGCGATGGTCCACATGAGTGACATAGACAGTGGAGCAGCAGCACTGCGCCGTCGTATACAGAGATCTACCACAGCCCAGGGAATTTTGGTCCTAGAAGAGTCACGGCGATCTCTAAGATTATCTATATTTTCAGAATATTTTGCCGAAAATCGCACTGTAGCGGGGTGGCGCCTCTCTGTGGTGAAGTTCGCAATCTTGCAGATGCTGAACGGCAAACAGAGTCACGGTCTGACGGTGCCTCACGGGATCCCGACTACCCCAAAGCTGTATGCCACTTACCACCACCAAGACGAGAATTTCCTGATCATTCTATTTCTGCCCGGCACGCCTCTCCAGAGTCGGGCGCTACATACTTAGGTATCCGAAGACGAGGAAGTTGTCATGGAAGAGCTATAGAGCGCCACATAGGGTGAAATGCCCGACCGTCAGAGTGTGGCTGGCGGGTGTGGCTGAAAGGCCCATTGACCTCATCGCGAGGTAACCAGTGGAGCCGAGCCGAGCTCGGCAGCAGTCGGAGCTATCAATTGGTGCAGTTGCACGAATTGCTTGACATCATCCGCACCTGCCCTCTTCCACGACTTTTTGCAGCAACAACCACCAGCATTGGTACGCATCCTGAATCCCCTCAGCGACGCAGCTGAGCATGTCAATTGACCCTGCTTCAATCCACTGACCAATCGACAGGAAAGCCTCGCACAGCTCTCAGCCGAACAGGAATCATGTCTGCTACTCTCCTGCGCACATCTGCCCTGCGCGCCGGCCTCCGCGCCAGCGCCATCAAGCCCATGGCCGGCATGGCGTCGACCTCGTTCGTCCGTGGCAAGGCCACGCTCCCCGACCTCCCCTGTACGTGGAATGCCCTCCATTGACGAGGCAAGGCTGTTGTTGCGCGGCACTGACCAGCCCCAGATGACTACGGCGCCCTCGAGCCACACATTTCCGGCCAGATCATGGAGCTCCACCACTCCAAGCACCACCAGACGTACGTCAACGGCGTCAACGCGGCCATCGAGGCCATTGGCGACGCGCAGGCCAAGGGCGATGCCGCGGCCGCGGCCGTCCAGGCCCCGCTCCTCAACTTCCACGGCGGCGGCCACATCAACCACTCCCTCTTCTGGGAGAACCTGGCCCCCAACGGCAAGGGCGGCGGCGGCGAGCCCACCGGCCACCTCCTGACCGCCATCAACGAGGACTTTGGCTCCTTTGACAACCTCAAGAAGCAGACCAACGCCGCGCTGGCCGGCATCCAGGGCTCCGGCTGGGCCTGGCTCGTCAAGGACAAGACCAGCGGCACCCTCAGCCTCGTCACCAGGATGGGACAGGACCCCGTCGCGGGCAACCTCCAGCCCCTCATGGGCATCGACGCCTGGGAGCACGCCTACTACCTACAGTACCAGAACCGCAAGGCCGAGTACTTTAGCGCCATTTGGGAGGTCATCAACTGGGGCACCGTGGCTAAGCGCTTCGAGAAGTGAAGCAAGAAAGCATGTACGCATGGGAGCCAAGGCCTGTGAATAGTAAATCTTGTATCAATTGGTGCCCGCTGCAGACAGATTTCGACGAGCAATCTAGTTGTGTATGCGTTCACGTTATGCGCTCGCCTGCTCCGTGAAGCTGCGCGGCAGCCTGTTCTCCTCCTTGTCGTATGGCTGGCCCGCCTCCGTCCTGGCCATGTCGTTCACCCACCGCCCGTCGCCCTTGAGCCCGCCGGCGCCCACCTCGCGCCACTTGGCGCCGAGATAGTACCATGCCAGCGCGTTGCCCACGGTGCCGACCTCGTCGCTGACGCCCCGCCTAGCCTCCTCGCTCATCCTGCTGTGTAGCTCGTCATCGCTAAACAAGCGCAGGAGGTGCTTCGCCACGGTCTTGTGGTCGCCGACGTCCACCAGAAACCCGTCCACCCCGTCCTTGACCTGCAGGGGGATGCCGCCCGCCTTGGTGGCGATGACGGGCCGCCCGGCATGGAGGGCCTCGGAGACCTTGACCTCGAACCCTTCGCGCGTCGACAGCTGCAGGACCACGTGGGCGTTGGCGATCAGGGTGTTGAGGAGCTGGTCGTTGGGCTCGAGCCGGATGATGGAGCAGTCCGACACCAGATCCGGGTAGTTGGTCTCGAGCTGCGTCATTGTCCTATCGTACACAATGGACGCGTCGGGGTCGTCGATGGAACCGTTGCCGCAGCTTCTCAAAGTCAGTGTGGGACACGGGCAGGACTCATCCAAGTAGAGGAGAGCTCACATGCAAAGCTGCGGAGGGTCAATGGTGCCGTCTTGCTCGCAGAGACGACGGAACTCTCCGTACGAGGCGATGACATCGGGCAGCCCCTTTGAGGGATCGAAGCGAGCGATCTGTACAATGTATTTCCCTAGGGTGGTCAGCACGGGATATCACACCCTCATTGCGAGAGGGAACGTACGGGCTGGCCAAGCCAGTTCGGCCCTAGGGGTCCATTGTCAGCACTTTTTTTTTCTTCACGACCACGGAATTGCATACGTTCTGTGCTCGTGGCATTGTACGTCGTATAGATGCCCGTAATAGCCCGTGTCGAACCGGTTCAGGGGCTTGTTCAAGCCGTCCAGCCAGTCGGTGGTGGCGGGCATGTACGCCACTTTCTCCCTCGGAACGCTCCTGGGGACAAAGCCGGGCACGGGGTGCGAAATGAACATGTCGGCATGGCGAATGTTTTCCCACAGATACGACCAGACGTCCTCCTGGGGCGAGCCTGCCTCGGCCACCAGGTCGGAGCGGATCTGGATGTGAGAGCGATACAGGACCGGGCGATCGGGCGTCATCCTCTTGATGACGGGGATGAGGCCTGGCATTTGTGGATCGTCAACCTAGACGGCGAACAGGTGAGATGGAGCGCTATCACGAGCACGGGTGGGGAAACATACCACAATGACATGAGCGCCGCCTTCTTCCGGTGGTCGAAGGGGACCTCCCGGACACAACCAGTACCTGTCGGCATTGTCGAGGATCCAGTCCAGGAGGACC
This sequence comes from Emericellopsis terricola, assembly GCA_027569275.1. NCBI lineage: Eukaryota > Fungi > Ascomycota > Sordariomycetes > Hypocreales > Bionectriaceae > Emericellopsis > Emericellopsis terricola. The sequence continues at coordinate 50,254 of JAPDEU010000037.1, forward strand.
TGCTTTTCCGGGTCAGAGATGCGCTGGTCCGGGTCGCTCACGCCCTGGAGGATGTTGTGCATGTTCTTGGTGATGCGGAACACGCCTGCTCGCGGCTTGGGCACTTGTTCTGTCAGCGATGCTCAGGTTGGACTAGCCTGGAGGCCGTTAAGAGGTTCTCTCACCATACCAGCGCAGCTCGACGCCGGTGAGCCGTGAGAGGCGGACCAGCGCATGGCGCATGAGGGCCACGCCGCCGCCCTGGGGGGTGGCGCTGAAGAAGGCGATCCGCGTGTTGCTGTCTTTGAGCTGGCGGGCAAAGTACATCATGCTGTCCCACGTCTTGGGGCCGCAGGTGTCTCTGTGGTTGTCGAGGGTCGTCAGGTGCGCGAGAAATGAGGCGTCTGTCTGCACGCGGCCCTTGAAGCCGACATGCAGAAGGGGTGCCAAGGATGGGCCAAAGTACATGATGCACTTGCGGCCCATGGAATCGGCCTGCTCGTCGAGGCTCTTGACGTTCCACAGTCCGCTGTGGCGCGACTCACCCTCTGGCTCCATGACAATGGGCACAATGTCGAGCTCGAGCCACAGCCTCGAGCACAGGGTCGGGCTCAGCTCGTTGAGCGCCGTCGGCATGCCCGCGCCCATAAACTTGAAGAAGTTGTCCTTCTCGTACTTTTCCAGGGCCGGAATGACGTGGTCGGCAATGGGGTCCTTGGACGTGATGGGATCGTCCGAATCCCGCGAGCGAATCCGGATGCGTCCCTCGGTCGAGTCGAGGAGATAGGTCGCGTCGTGGGCCCCAATGGCCACAATGGCCGTCTCGCCGTCGTCGGTCAGCGAGACGGACATGCCCAGGAATAAGGTCTAGAAGTCTCAGCAGTCTGGCTCTACGGACACAAAGGGACGGGAGGAGCTTCCCGTACCGTCAGAGCAGGGCCAAAGTGGGATTCCTTCTCGGCCACGAGGCTCATGCGTCGCGTGTGATGGCGCGACTCCCTGGCCGTGAACCGGCCAGGCTCATCCGTGACCCGGCTGGGCTCGTCCGTGAACTGGCCGGGCTCATCTGTGAACCGGCCTGGCTCGTCCGTGAACCGACCAGGCTCGCCCGACAAGGGCGCTCCATCGACTGCAACATCTGCCATGGCGAGCATCGTGGGCATAGAAGTCGTCGAGTTGTTGGTGCTTGCAGAATGCTTCGAAGGCGTGTCAGGCCCCGGTCTCAACTACATGTGCGCGCGAGGTCTGGAGCTCGGTGGCGTAGCCGGAGCGGCTGACCTGCCCTTGACGTCGGCTGCCATGGAAATGACGAACGTGAATGGATGGAATGATGGTGTGACGGGATATCCTGCAATGATCGAATGATTTCGTTACCCGCCCCTCAATCTTGGGGAGTAGATGGAACCTTGTTTTCTCCGCGCTGACCAAGGGTCCAGTGGAACGACAGCTGGGCTGACTGCCGCGTGACGCGTTCCTCTCGAAAGCTGCAATAAATATAGTGATGGGCCCATTTAGTTTGTTACTATTGGTTCATGGTACTTGGGTGTTCCTTTCGAGTCGTCGTGTGCCGTCAAAGTCGCTACGATGGCTTGCCCTGGATGGCTCTAGCCGGGACGAGGCCAGGCGGGAGTGAACACGAGATCTACTAAATATATGCAAACAAAAATCATACCATTCAGCTACTCTGAAACATCCACTGGCCATGGCTGACCCCCAACCATCCCCTTCAGTCCTCAGCAGGTCGTGCTGAACCCACTGAGAGCAGGCTCACAGAGTGCCATCAAATCGTCAGCATCATGCAGATGCCATTGCGGCGTGGGAGCACTCACCATCGCCAGGCCACGCTTGGGGAATACTGCGAGAGCGCTGTGTCGTATATGGGCTCATGCATCAGCACGAGGAGAGCAACAAACTCACCGCCACCAAGCAGAGGCCACCGATGGGGGGTATCCTACCGACTTGATGGAGCCAAGGTCAACGGTGACGCTGTGCTCGACATTGCCGCTCGGGGGCGAGAAAGTTACGAGGACGAATGCGCCAGCTTCTTGGAGGACAAGTGTAGCGACGGATGTTGGTCCATATGTGAGGCGTCCATGCGTGCCTCATGCCGTCTCAAGGATGAGATTGTGGTAAGGACGACTGTCGCCTCGGGGCTGGACCTCAGGGACATCAAGGAGTCCATGATCGTGGCCCGCCACGCTGTGCGCATGACGCTCATGGCCTTCCAGTCTGCGACACGATCGCGTCCCCATTCATCCAGGAGCTCGAGTCGCGGACCCTGAGCTATGTGGACGCGCCGAGTATGCAGAGCAGCGTGACGCCCAAGTCATCTTCTTCTGTCTGTAATGGTGGATGAGGAGATCTGGAGCCTCGAGGATGGCCTGATCTACACGTCTCGCAAGCCGTGCCCTTTGCTACAACCAAGACGCGCTCAAGGACGCATTCCATGTGAGCAAGGCGCTGCTCGCCTCCATGCTGCAGTCTCTGGACTGGACGACCCGGGCTCGACCCAAGGTCTGCGCACCAGACGATGTCTTGCCTTTGGCCATATGACCCCTTGTGGCACAGTTCACCGGCATCCAGCATGGCGTACGACAGAGAAGCGGGCGCACTACGATCACAGCTAGTGGAGAGATGTGACTCTGAAGAGCCCGTGGAGGACATTGCGCATAGGGAAAGGAAAGTCTTCCATATTCTTCTGCTTGCGTAGATTTTATTTAGCTTGACCGTGGCCACTATATATGTTTCCAATGGCTCCACGTTTACGAGGGTCTTGTTGCGTTTATTGGATATGCAGCACCTTGTTGAGCCCCCATTTCCTCAAATCATTCTCGCCACGCCAGCAATGCCATCGTCTACCTACAGTTGTATTATGCGCATTTCCACGGTGACAGCTGCCCCTTTGGGTTCCCGCACAGCGTACCTCCGCATTCTCTCCACTTACCCCGGCGACGGTGCCCCTTGCTGCGCGCAGCGTTGCATCGACTAGATATCACCCGGCGTCGGATAGATGCCCGGAAATATGTACCTGCGGCCAGCTCACTCTCGATGCCATGCCATTGCGGACGACCGGAAGTTACATGTGCCGTCGAGAATTGCATATATTGCTGTGTCGATGCTCTGCGGCCGACCTCTCTTCTAGTGCCGCCACAGCCTGGACCCATTCATTCCCATAACAGCTCCCTTTTGGAGATCACATCACCGCCACCATGTTCAAGCCCGCCGTATTGTCCGCGGCGTGGATGGGCGCGGCTCTGGCCCAGGACGTGACGTACCTATTCACATTGTACGTCTCTCTGTGAGCACGCAGCAGCGCCAACGACAGTCTAACACGTCCCAGTGGCGACTCGTACTCACAAACAGGCTTCAACATTACGCAGGCGAAGCCATCGCCAGCCAACCCCGTCGGCAACCCCCCTCTGCCGGGATGGACGTCCTCCGGGGGCCTCAACTGGGTCGGGTCCCTGGTCTCCACGTACAATACGTCGACGGTCCTCTCGTACAACTTTGCCTACGGTGGCGCTACCGTCGATTCCGAGATTATTGCACCGTACATCCCTACCGTCGTCAGCTTCAAGGAGCAGGTGGCCATCTTTGCCGACAACCTCGCCCCAGCGCCCGACTATGCCCCGTGGACTGCCGACAATAGCGTCGCCGGCATCTGGATTGGCGTCAACGACGTGGGCAACTCGTGGTGGGAGGCCACCCGGGACGACGTCTACGATCGGGTCATGGTCGTCTACGCCGCGCAGCTCCAGATCCTCTACGACGTGGGTCTGCGCAGCTTCTTCCTGCTCAACGTGCCGCGTCCGTGTTTCCCCGTAGCCTGTTGCGGCAGCAGACATACTGACGGGAGACAGCCACCGACAAGACGCCGCTCATGGCTCCCAATGCCCAGCCCTTGGCCGACGCCATTGCCGACTTTAACACGCGCGTCGAGGCCGTCCTCGCCGATTTCACGGCGGCCAATGCAGGCGTGCGTGGCAAGATGGTAGACACGCACGTCCCCTTTGACGAGGCCATCAACAACCCGCAAAAGTACGGCGCGCCAGACGCCAAGTGTGTGAGCACAGACGGGTCGTGTGTACGTCTTGGTTTTCCGCTCTTTTCTTCCTTGATCCATGAAGGACAGTCTGCTGATTTGGACAGCTGTGGCACGACAACTACCACCCGTCGACGGAGATTCAGCGGCTCACGGGCGCCCAGGTGGCCCGGGTCTGGGGGGCGCCATTTGCCTGTGTAGATAGCGTTCTCTGCGAGAGAAAGTGCCCAAGGGCATGAAGTCGAAGCTAGATCTGCATGTTCGTTGCGGTGGAGGGCTTTGGGACAACATACACTTGCCAGGATAGACTCATAGTTGGTACCGTGCATGGGAGCACTTGAAACGGCCGACATGCCATGTGTGGTTTGGTGGTCCACGACTGTGGAAACAAGATATCCCTTGCGAGTCTGTTGGGTTGGTTCTTCGACCGCTTGTCCACGTATCGCGACTTGGTATAGGGTAGCCAGACCTCGTGTCCACCTTGATGGATCTGCACACGTGAAGTTCATCGAACAATTCCTCACCTTTACTCCGCAATGCTGCCTGCGATATGACCCGAATGGCCATGCTGCCGCATTCTGTAGACGGCCCCTTATCTTGATACGCAAAAAGCCGACGCGACCGACCGACCGACCGCCCCACGAGCGAAGCGATCCCTCGACAACGTGCCCAAGCAGCACCCACGACATCAATGGGCACCAGCGACATCCCACCCTCGAGCGCGCCGCCTTGGCTGACGCGGGCCGCGAACGGATGCCTCGGTGCGGGCGTCTTCCTCTGGCTCGTCGCGTGCGTGCTCATGGTGCGCCGGGCGCGCGCGACGCGGGCGACCCCCGTGCCTCTGCTGCCGCTCAGCCTCCGCCTCGCGTGGGCGTGCGTCTTTATCGCGTGTGTGAGCGACACGTGGCTCGAGTGTCTCGTGTGCGGGCTGTGGCTCGCGTTGGACGTGCCCGTCCTCGTCGTCACGGTGCGGCACGCGTCGTCGAGCCTGGCGTCGCAGCCGTTGGTGGCGCGCCACGTCGGCGGGATCATGGGGGTCGCCTTTGTCGTGGGCGTCGCGGCCAACGCGTACTTTGCGTTGTGGTGGCTGGCCGAGCCGCACCGCGGCTACGGCATCAAATGGGGCAAGACGTGGAGGGGCCTCGAGGCGCGCGACACGACGGAACTGCGATACTGGACCGCGGGCGTCGCACAGATGCTGTTCAGCGTCGGCGCGCTGTCCATGCTCGTCCAGCGCGGACACTCTGGTGGCCAGAGCGGCGGCATATGGTGAGTGCGTGTGTGTGTGCCCTTTGTCTGTCTGTCTGCCGTCCGTGCCGCGTGGGGGGAGGGGAGGGATGCAGGGCGTGTGGCCCACGAGACGATACGGCACATGTTAGCTGCAGCTTGACAGGAAGCACAATTGTCGATCCTCGACTCGGTTGGCTGACGCGCATGGCGTGTCCACGCTTGCCATTGTCGACAAGTGAAGGGCATAGCCAGGCAGATGACCTCCATGCGGGCGATGGACTCTGGAGCTCACGGGTCACCGCCTCGCCCGTTGGCGATGTTTGTTCCCCCTGCTAAGAGGCGCAGTGTATGGGTACAGATACGTGGAATCATGCTGACTCGTATCCCACTAGGTTCTGCCGCTTCGTTGGTACCATAATGGGCCTGCCCGTGACGACCTTGTTGCTCTGGTGGTACTGGCCCGAGGCGCACGGGTTTGTGCTCCAGCCGGCGTCCTGCACCATGCTCGGCGTGACAATGCTGTGCGACCTCGTCTATCCGTTTGTGTTGGCCTACGTGCAGGCGACGGAGGAGATGCTCCCTGATGGGACGATCGTGGCGCCGTGGGACGCTCGAGCGACCAAGAAGCGCGCCTGATCCACGCGTGGGTGGGGAGGATATGGTCATAGTGCTCGTGATGGGCCGCACGTCCGTCGAGGGGGTGGTATGGCCGGCGACGGATTGTCATTCTCGCCTTGTGGCCGTTTTCGCCGTGAGCCGAAAGCGAAGCCTGGCAAATCCAGGAGCTGTGAGAGGCGTAGGATCAAGTTGGTGCTCGTCCATTCTTGTCGGCGACCACCACGTCTCGCCACCGCCAACATGAACCACTGTCTCGGGCCGCTCCGTGCCTAGTCATTGGCGGAATATTCATGAGCGCTGAGCACTGCCTTGTGCATCGCGATCCCACGGTACATACAGTTCATGGAGGGAAGCTCCCTGTTTGGCAATCTCTGCGATGAGCACAGGACAGGTGCCGCGGGGTGCATGGATGAATGGCCAAAGATGCCTCTTTGGGCCTCTTTGCCAGTTGGCAGGTCCCTCGGGATCGACCTTGCATGCTCACATTGTCATGTGGTCTGTTGGCTCGTGCTGCTGCCATGCGCATCCCTGCGCTCCATCCGGGAGCAATGGCATAGCGACAGCGTCTTGGTGCTGTCATGACTCGTTTTCTCGGTGCATCGTGCCCAACGTTGCAAAGTGATGCAACAGGACTCGGTATCGTCGGCGACGTGACCCAGTCGAGTCGCCCTGATGTCTCAGGCGTAAACGTGCGTGCCTGATCAAAGCGGATTCACACGTCGGCGGCGGCGCATTCCGCGAAGTACATTCCTAAACGGAACGGATGTGACAGGTCGTCACAACGGAGCATGAGGGTGGTAACGTACGCCCCGCTTGACGCTGTCACGAATCGCTTGGATCCTCGCACAGCAAGACCCGACAGCGTAGTACAATGGCCAGGTTATCACATGTGCGAATATCGTTTGTCATTGGCGAAAAAGGCACAGGGCGAGCTGGTCAAGCTCTCCCAGTGAGTAATTTAGATTGCTTCGCAACCCAGCACAGCCGTGCATATGCCTCCACTGCTTTCCTCATGGCGATCCTCGGCTTCGCAGGCGTCCCGTGAACGGTGTTCAGGGACTAAGTTAATTACTAAGAATCAACGTTCAATGAGCTGTGAATGATCGGCGGTCATGTGGTTTGCGGCCGCTGCGGGTTCGCGCCCCCAATCCTGTCGGATCGCATCCCCGCTGCCCCTGCATGGGTGCATGCATGCATGCCCGTCAGACAGCTCCCCCTGTGGAAAAATTAAGGTGCCATGAGCCCTGCGGAGGACGCCTGGGCCCTGCACACTGCGTTTTCCGGCGCACGAAACCGTGCAGCTCGTCAATGGCGGAGACGCGACAGCCGAGATGAGCTTGCGCGTGTTGCGCCCGCAGGCAGCGCTCCTCCTGCCATGCCCTGCCCGGGACGACGCATCCTCCGTCCCCGGGAACTTGAACGCGTGCATCTGTTCGCTCGATCCTGCGGGCCCTGTCCTGCCCCGTCAGGACGCGATGGACGAACGTGAGTCTAGGCCCCCAGGGTGCGATCGGCGTCAACCGAGACATGGCGCGTCCTGCACGCCGGCACATGTCGACAATGATGGCCGTGCGTGCGTCGCGGTGGTGCACGGGCAGGACCAGGGCCTACGGAACAGGCATGAATGCATGAATGGGCTACCGTAGCCCTGTCGATCTTCTGCTTGTGCTGGGCCGAGGTCATTGTACAAGACAAAATACCACCAGGCCTGCTGGTCCTAGAAATGAGGAGACGAACTGTATGGGGGTGCGCTGTGCTGGTGTCTCGGTCCTTCGTCGCAAATACCATGTCTGTACGCTGGGATTACTTATAGCCGGACAGGGCGCCCGTGGGCATCCATCGCGCAAAAGGTAAGTCGTCCGTGTCCCTCGCGAGGTATCGCGAGTCGTGTTCACGGTCTAGGACGTCCCTTGTTGGCGACACACGCACGCCCCTATGGGATTGTGTTCAGGATGAGTACTGTAGGCCATGAGTACCTGCAGCTCGCTGCCGGACATGGGCAGCTTCCGTGGAGATGGGATCGAACGACTTTTTGTGCCATCTCGCCTGACAGGATTTGGCTGAAACGCGATGCTGCCCATAGGATTTCCCATCCTGCCCTGGACGTCAAAATCATGCAACTCTACCGCTAGGTGACGGCGGGGGATCCGCGTGGACGCGCGTGCATGGGAAAAGAGGGACATGACTGCATGGTGCCTCGCTCCAAGTCGTGTGTGATCGCCAGACGACACCCGAGGATCCGGATTCCTGGGTCTGCCTATCGACAAACCGCGTACGTGAAGATGACTCACTTTTACGCGGGTGACCAGGCAAGCAAGCCGGCGTGCGACACAAGGGGGACTGGACTCGACTTGACAGATGCTGGTGCGTGGATGACACGCAGCGGTGGCCTAATTCATTGCTGTGCGGTAAGAAGGAATAAACGTCCAGAGTGGCGCTGCAGGCTGTCTCAGCCGCCCGTCTTCACGCTGCGGCAGTTCATGCTGGGAAGAGCGAGATCCGAGACATTTGATGTCGCGCTGGGCCCAGTGTCTCATCGTGCGCCGCATGTCGCGAGGCCGGCAAATGGCGACAGCCGCATCGCAGCCATGTCGACAGCGACAACGATTCAGCCTCGCCAGGCAGGCAGGCGCTCGGGGGACAGGTTCCGCCAATCATGGCTGCACTCCAAGTGCCGCATCTGTAGCCAGCGCTGTTTCCGCCTTGTCAGCTGGTGGCAGTTTGGCAGACGTTCTGCGCGTCTGCGATGCACAGGAACCAACGAGCGGGAGGCGGGCAGGGCGGGCGCCAGGATGCCCGCAAGGATGCCCTCCTCGGGCAGTAGGTGGCCTGCAGTAGCGCGCCGTAGCCGGCAATTCATCAAGGTGCACGCTTTTCAGCTCGCCCGCGCGGGATGCTTCTGTGGTCCTGGGGCCTAATAATTACCAGGTAGATACCTGGTGTAGTGTGGCTGCTCCTCCTGTGATTAGGTTCAATAGAGCCACAGTCCGTCGCGGGCATGTGTGTGCATCGCATGTATGTCCTGTAATGATGGGCGTGCAATAGTGCGTGCAGGCCGTCGGGTCGGCCACTGACTCCCGTCGCAAGGTCCGCTCTGCGCAGGCGCATGAAACACTAATTGCTCCGTGCAGTACGCGCGTGTGCGTCGTGTACGGGGGAGGATGTGGCCTGGATGCGTGATGGCAGCGGGCAAAGTACATGTGGCACGCGGGTGCAGGCAAATCACAGCGTGCCAAATGTCGGGCCGTGGTCACCTGTCGGTCAGTCTGGCGTCACGAGCCATGCCAACAGGCGGTCCGGCGCAGCCCTTCCTTGGGTGCACTTGCCTACGCAAGTATGACGGCCCAGCCTGGGTGACTAATAAGCTTGTGGCTGCGGCTGCCTCGAGAGAGGGCGAGAGAGAGACAGGGGCGGGGGGGTTGTTGCCTGCAGATCAGGACATCTGCTTCGGGACACTCGTCTCCCGCTGCGTCCAATGACCGGCCTTGTGGCTTCCAGATAGGCGCATCTCCTTGCATCTCCACGAAGCAATGACTGGAGCAACAACACGAGGCGGTCTGCAAGCCCACGTAACAATACCATTGTTGCATAATGTCTGATGTGTGAATGTTTACGCACGCAAGCCCAACAACCACGTGACAAACAACAGGCAAACACCAGCCACACCTCGAAGGCAGGTTACAGTACGGTAGCATTCATCAGGAAAATGACGCAAAGACCAAGGAAGGAGGGAAGGTACGCCCGTTGTGAGAGAATTGTTCCGTTTGATTTCTGTGAAGATGTATGCTCTATGTACCGAGGTGCCCTCCAGCGAATGCACGGTGATGGCTGCGCGATGTGATGAAAACCCGGTTCATGCTGTTTGTCGAAACGACATGATCCATGCCCGCATCACCTGCCGCATCGCCTGCCGCGCCCTGGATGCCCATCCTGTAAACGATCGCTCCATGTCGCATTCTTGCTGACCGGTCGTTCCTTCTTTTTTTTTTTTTTGGTGGTGGTGTTTTTTGCTGCTGTGCCGTTCCGGCTGAAACGCCTGTCCATGCCAGGCGGGCGCGTCCTGTAAATCCGGTCCGCCCGTGGCCCCAACTCCAAATTGACTGCATGCGCCCAAGAGGAAGGAAATGAGAGAGAAAAAAAAGATGACCGCGCGCCGTTGTTGCCCTGCTGCTCCGGGAAGAGAGGGAAACCATGTCTGTCGCTCGTGGGCTCGCACCCAATGTATATCTCGCTGGTAAATGATGATGATGACGATGATGCTGTGGCTGAGAAAAACAGAAAAAGAAATGAAACAAAAGACAGAAAAGTAAAAGCTGAAATCAAGGAAATGCGATGCAGGTAATCAATAATGCTGTTGTCGATCTGAAATCGATGCGCGGCCTACGACACCAATGGTCGTGCCTTGGACGCGGAGCGTCGTCGTGTGGATGCTGGTGCTGATGAGGAGGAGAGCGCGGCGGGCGACGAGACGTTGCCGCCCGCACCGTGCTCACGCCGTCATCGGGCAGAGATCTGGCTCGTCGGCGGGTACGGGTACGAGGAGTAGGTCGACAGCCGTCGGGGCGAGGGACGCTTGATCATCTTGGCCCACGGCGCCTGGCTGGGCTGGCGTCGTTCACGACAAGCGGCTGTTGCTGCGTCAGTAAAAGGCCTTGATAGTATTGTTTCTAGTCCTGCGTCACGTACCGCAGATATCATCTCCCCTGCGTTGCGTCAGTGGAAAGTACCAGAATAGCTGAATGGAAGGGGGCATACCAGTATTGCTTGCTCACGACGGTGGGCGGACACCGCTTCTGGGTCTCAATGTACTTGGGGCACCACGACTCCACGAGGTGGTAGTGGTGCTGACAGCTCAACTCCTTCTGCACGCAACGTTAGCCATGCCCGCGGTACCCACGTCATGGGCGGCCGTACGTAGATGTAGTTGCACATGGCGCTCCACGCGTAGCTGTCGTGTGATTTTGTGTGTGTGTGTGTGTGTGTGTGTGTGTGTGTGTGCTTGCGAGTATGTGTGTGTATATCTGCTGGTTCAGATCTCGGAAAGACAGTCGTGCTGACGGCGGGATGTGGTGTAGTAGCGTCGAGTGCGTGAGTGGGCGACCCGAGGTTAATGTTACAGTGTGGCCGCAGAGTACGTGTACAAGAAGATATCGCTCAAAAGTCCGGGCAAGTCTCTCCAGCAATGGCGTTATTATGATACTTGGTTCTGTTGCAGGTCAACAGAGGAACAGATCAATGGTCCCAGAGGTGGGTGACGTCTGAATTTAACAATGCCTGGCTGATACTAGCTAGCAACAGCATCGTCGCACAGGACAGGGATCACCACCCAGCCAGTCCGTCCTGTCAGTTCTTCTGGCAGAACAAGCGGTCCTGGCGGCGGGCGTTTGACCCCTCCCACCCCCCGACAGATCGGTGCGCTGCAAGGCCAGCAGAAAAAAAAACTGTGGTTTCAAGCGTGGCTCTGTACGGCAGACACCGACTGGTGTCCCTGGGCCGTGGTCCCTGGACGCGGGGGGCGTGCAATTCTGGGACAGGCAAAGCGTGCGAGCGCTGGATCGCTTGGCACGACGCGAGGCGCCAGCCGTCAGGAGCAGCGGGCATGCCTTGCCTGGCATTGCCTAGCCTACCGTATGGGTAGTGGCGTGCGCGAGAGCAACACCGTGGACCGAGAGAAAAGGTCCCTGAGATGGGGGCACTGGGAACATGGTGGGCGTGGGGAGCAGGGAGGGCGTGCGCGTCGTTGCGCGTGTCTGCCCGACAGACGGTGCTAAGCTACCTTAGCTTTGTGCTCTATTCACTGCCTGCACAACAGAATGCGACAGGGGTCTGTCTAGGCTCCATGGAGACTTGCCATTTAGGACGCCGGTCTTGAAGAGCGGATTTCTCCCCCTCCTCCTCCTCCTCCCAGATTGGGTTTGCCCACCAGATCCGAAGGGAAGCTTGCGCGTGCCTCTCTGTCCACAACCCAGGCGAAGGAAGCGCGGGCTAGACAGCCATGGCCATCACAAGCCACGGAGTCGACTGGGGTCTGCTAGCCCGGGCAGACTGCGCACGCACACGAGCACGCACACGTACGGGCAGCAATTGAGTTTCGAATAACAAGGACAGAGGGGCAGTGAATTGCCACAGGAGCCCGACCTGCCAAGCTCCGAAACGAAATCCCTCGGTGAGGTGTCGGAGGACAGGCCTTGATATCCAATCATGCCGCGTAGACAAGTTACCACGGCTCGGTCTGGCCCATTGAGGCATCCGGTCTCGACTCGGTGAAGGGGCCCCCCCGCGCGATTCATCGTGATCAAACTGTTCCAGCAGTTCGGTCGTGGCCTGGCCCTGGTCCGGGCCCTGGTCTGTTCTGGTCCTTGCCTACCTAATTAATCTGACTGCCGCGCGTATGATTTCTACTTTGGGCCACTTTGCGAATAATTTTCCTAATTACCATGTCCGCCTGTCGCTCCGACTGACTTGGACTGGTGTGGGCAAGGACGCTGTCCGACCTGAGCGGCCCTCATCAGACAGGCAGCCTCCGACGCAGCACAGGCTGGCCTGTCTCGGACTAGTAATCCAGACGCATCAGAAATGGCGGCCGCGTGATGGGCCCGCGTGATGCATTGCGCGTGCGGCCGACTGCCGAGCGGGCGTTATCAGTACATTGTCGCTGTACTTTCCGCACGTAATTTAGCAGGAGGAATGAACTAATTAAGCCCTGCGATGGGGGGAAGACATCCAGAAAGAAGACGTGGGGTCTGGCGTGCATACGTACTTGACGCCAGCGTTATCCTGCGCCGAACTTTGGCCCTCCCCCTGTCGTGTCCTGTCTTGCCATCAAAATGACAAACGCGCTGGCGGCTTGATCATCCAGTCACCATCTTCATCAACCCACCACCCTCTATGGAGTGGTGCTCGTGTTGGCCGCGTCGTGCACGGCTGTACATACAGTATGTATGCCACGACGCTGGCCTTGATAGGCGTGCGTCCTTTTGATGGCCAGTGCACACGGTGGTCGCTGCGCTGCAGCAAGGCTGCTTCACGTGGGAGGCTGCATCCCATCCATCCCACGCACGTGCTTGCTTGCTTGCTTGCTTGCTTGCTTGCATCCTCCCAGGTCTGGCGCCCGGTCTAGATGAGATCAAAATGGGGAGGAGGATCATCCGCGCATGGAGGAGATCTTACTCAGTGCATAGGCGCCCGGCACTGTATCATGACTGGACGCGATAGACTGCTTCGTGCTCCATCCAGATGCCTGCTGCACTGGATGGACTGGATGCCACGCGCCGAAAGGGTGGCATCCGATTTGCACAGTGGCTCGTGCCAAGAGCCACGGCGGACCCGCGTCGGGAGTCGGTGGCTCAGCTCGAGACCCAGGGACGGCAATGGACAAAAGAGGATACGGTAATTACCAGGAGGAAATGAACGACGCCAGTCCGCTGCGGCGCTGGGATCGAGTCCCCTGTGACGCCCAGCACGTTACTAAACGAACGCGCCTATCCGGACGGACGGCAGACGGACGGACGGAACCGATTTCGAACGAACTTCCCTTTTCATCTTCATCTTGTCTCTTGTCTCTGCTCGTCAAGAGACCGAGTCATTTCCCTCCTCACGCCCATCCCTCCCACGCGTTTGCACCACACTGGTCTGCACCGTCGCCATGCACACGCATCCTTGCTTCCTACGGTACATGTAGGTAGGGGCCCACAGCCTTTTCCTCTCGACCAGGCCATTGCCCCCCCCCCCCCCCCCCATGAGATCCAATACGTACCGCAATCGCAATGAATCGCAATCGCATAGCCTCGAGAAATGGCGTAGATCGCACGCACCGCGAGGGGGCGCTGAGCAGCAGCAGCAGCCAGCAGCCAGCACGATCCAGTCACTCGACAGCGGGCCGCATCCCTCATGCATACACACGCCTGCATACACGTGGTCGCAGCCAATTGCCGGCCTCGTCACCCCCGGTCACCACCATTCTTAATTACTGGATCACCTATGGCAGCGTGCGGCCTCCCCAGCATCAGCAAGCAAGCAAGCAAGCAAGCAAGCAAGCACAAGGTGGGATGGATGGTGAGCGCAGCCAGTCTCTGATCTGCCGTCCCCCATGGCGACTTCCATCTTCTTGCCTCTCAGGAGGTTGATTCGTCTCCCTCCCTCCCCGCCCACCGACCATGCGTCGCTCATCCTACGGGCGGACTGTACGTATGCGGTGTGCAAGCTGTCGGTGACGTGCTGCGCAGAGGCGGATCGCCTGCCCAAAGCAGAAACCGGTCAAGGCGCAACACGCACGTGGATTTGGCCCCCACCCGGTCTGGTCTGGCCTGGCTGGCCTGGGTGGTCTGGCTGGCGATACGGTCCTCCTGATATGGCACGCACGATCCCGGCAATTTACGTATCATCGGATCGACGCAGCAACGGGCATTTGCATGCTGTTTGGGGCTGGAGCCTGAAGCTGGCTGGGGCTTCCCACCTGCGAGGGCGATCGATTCATGCGGTCCACGACTCGAGTCGAGCAGGACAGAGTCGTCGGCGCGGCCTGTCCAGCGATTCCAGTCCATCCAGGTCATGACTCACTCGTCGCGCGTCCGTGGCCAAATCCTCCGCAAAGGATGCTCAGCTACGATACATGTGCGGCAGACGCCGTGCCTAGCTGCCGCGGAACGTACTGTACAGAGTGCGTAATTAATCTCCTGTTCATTACTTCAGCTACGTATAGCGTGCGAGACGCACGCCAAGCCTATCCCCTGTGCTCCTCGTGCTGCGCGCCCACCCGCGACCCGAGCCAGCGCCCCGGTGCGGTGCCCTGCGCGAGTGTCCCTGTTTCATCTCCAAGCGCCTGAAAGGGAAGAAAACCCTTACTGTATTTATCCACAATCTGGGCTGCTGAATCCACACTCATGGGCCCTGACGTCTGCTGCGCCTGGTGTCCATGACGAGACGGCGCAGAGATGCGCTGAGCACCCGCCGCCCCAGCAACCTCCCCAATCTTCCAGGTGCAAAGAACTGCCAGACGCACAGGGACCGACCGTAGCGGCCCTTTTGGCAGCGGGGCTGTGCCGCTGTCCATCGCTGAATTCTGCCGCACAGCACAGCCTAAGGTAAGGTAAAGTAGCGGCCGCAGATGCCCGGGCAGGCCCTGTAGATCGCTCTGGCGTACCCGCTACGAAGCGCTGGCAGCCAGTGCATATTGCAGCACGAGATGCCCCGCCAGCGTGCCTGGGCGATGGCGCTCATCAATGACGCTCTCTCCAGAGAGGGACGGTCCCTGCCTAGTGGGCCTCTAGGAACCTGCCGCCCTCCTAGTCTCAGAACCTCACTCCTCCCAGACACTTGTTTGCCACCCGGGCCAGCAAGAGAAACAGCCAGGGCGGGAATTAGCCCGCCACTTCGCGGCTCTTTTTCAATATTTTCCCAAGGCTTTCGCGGGAAAAATAAACCGCACGCGGCGTGCAGGCGCACATGGCGGCCCTGTCGACCGCCGCGGCGATAGAGGTGCCCTGCGTGGGTAGCTCGGATCGACAAGCCCACGAGCTCACGAGTCCTCGAGTCCCACCCCCTCCAGCTGCTGCAAGCAAAGAAATTGGCGAAAAAAAAGTGGCATCGAGCTCCCCTCCTCTTCTCCACCGCCACGTCCCAGCACTGCGTCACTCAATCTGCGGCCCCTGCTGATCATGAGATGCGCCAGGAACATCCCGCACGCCGGCGTACGTACGATAGAGCAGCACGTAGGGCCCCCCGGCCGCGTGCGCTTCCCTGACCATGGCGATCTAGAGCGCACCTTTGTTATGTGGCCAGTGTCGACAATGATTTCACTTTTTCTGCTTGTCCGTGATGCTTGCCGTGGCGCCACCGTGCCTGGAGGCATGAGCAACGTCTTGTCCAGACTGCTCACTTCCAGGACACAGACCTTCTGGCACCGACAATCTGATCCCGATCTTCGGGCCCAGGTGGAACTCGCCAGGATCGAGCCACACGGCTTTTCTCCCGCACGGCTGCTGAGCCACTTGCGGGCTGCGAGCTTACTAGCCTGGAGAGAAGAGACAAGTGCCTAGCCAGAAACGGCCGGAAAAAAAAAAGCAGAGAGCACCCTGTCGGTGGGGCGAACAGCCAGCGCAATGCATGCTCCAATTCAATCGGCGCACAGACCAGAAATAGAGACAAAAAGGAAGTCGCCACAACGGGCAAAAGAAATGATCCGTAGCGGGATTGAACCGCTGACCTTCGCATTACTTGAGACGCTGATGGCGTATTAGTACGACGCTCTAACCAGCTGAGCTAACAGACCACGTTGAAGAAGACGCAAAAAGTGCAACTCATATGCGGTGCATCAGAGCCCCTCTGGATCGTGGGCAAAAGGGACGGATGAATGAATTCAACAGTACGAGTCTCCATTCACTAGACGATGATCCTCCGCACTCGATACGATGACATTAATGGCGGCTTCGCTGTCAACCTTGGGCAGCCCGGGGCCGCTCCTCTCCGCACGCAGTAGGACCGACATGAATCACCCCTCCTCAAGCGCGCTACGGATATGGTCACTTCCACGACTACCTTGACCACACTCGGCCTCGCACTACCCTACGTGCATATGTGCTGTCGTGATCGGCATCGCTACAGACTCACCCCTAGGGCACTGACAGCTGCCTGGCGCCATGATAACCCTATTCGGACTGATCGGCTGTCACTCATGCATGTTTCTGCTGTAGGGTAGCGATATGCAACTCTGGCGCCGGCATCTGTCAGTGCCGGACCAACCACGCCAAGTGTCGTCTACAAAGTTCGCAACCATCCTTGCCGTTGAGCTGCGGTTGGGCCAATCTCCTTAATTAACACCGATTGCGCACACGAAGATCGCCCATCACATGAGGTGGTATTGACATGGATGCTGTGGCCCAGTGTACAGGTCAACAAAGTGATAGGAAGAGC
Organism: Emericellopsis terricola; assembly: GCA_027569275.1. Lineage (NCBI taxonomy): Eukaryota > Fungi > Ascomycota > Sordariomycetes > Hypocreales > Bionectriaceae > Emericellopsis > Emericellopsis terricola. The sequence goes on from JAPDEU010000037.1 coordinate 67,034, forward strand.
TTGGACAAGAACCACTCGTGGATCTCTCACTTGCCGGCACGTCAGATCCACATATACCATCTCGGAGTCGGCCACAGCCGAATTTGGGCTGCAGGAAGTTGAAACCAATTTGGAACGCTGCACAAGAATGGGCTCGCTGGGCGACCCTTGCCGTTTCTTCACGCACCCTGTGGTGTCTCGCGCCTCCGGTCGGCTGGATCTTGCCGACGTCAAGGCTTCCTTTGGACATGCGGCAATTAGAAAGACGAAAAAAAAGAGGGCACGTACGTACTGTAACTCGCCTTGGTGCGCTGGGTTGTACGGAGACACCGACAGTGGGCCATTGTCACAAGACACCCTACCAACGGCTGGACTCACATTAATCACAATGACAACCCAATATCACCAGTGAATTGCGGGCCGTTGGGCTGCCTTTTCCCTCTCAGTATGCTGGATCCTCAAGACCTCTCCGGTGACCCGGTATAACTTGGCAAACGACACGAGCGTGTCCACAGAAAGCGACACCCTCCTGAGCTCCTCGAGGACGGCATCGGAGTTGTCCCCCGCCATGGTCTTCTTCAGCAGCTCGCGCACCCTGGACGAACTCGGGGCATGGAGCTTGTCATTACTGAGATCCTGGGCAAACACAAAGCGGATGAAACCCTTGCTCCGGGCCAGCGGCGACCCGTGACGACGAGTCTGCCTCAGTCGCTGCGCGTTCACCAGGCCAGCGGCCACGGCCGCCCGTACCTCTGCCACGTATCAGCTTGACTTGTCGTCAAGTGTTCCAACATCACTCTTGGACGCACCGCTAGGATTGTCAGAGAGCCCTTTTGCCATGGCCTTGGCCTTGATCTGCCTCACCAGCCTCGCCTCATCAAAGTCGATCCGGTCCCAGTATCTGTAGCCCCCGATACCCTTGAGTCGCAGAGAGCCATCTGTAGCAAGTGTACACGGTCTGGACGCGTTACTCGTTATCATGTGCTGACAGCTCCAGGACATGGAGTCCGGCGCACCGCTCTCGCCAAAGTTCTCTGGCCCCGCCAGCATGACCCATTGCACGCGGATATTGTGTTTCTGAAAAGCTCGCTTGAGTGCAGCGACGTGAGCTTTCAGATCGTCCTCGAGCCCGTCAAATACCCAGCAGTCTTCCCTTGCCATCCCTGACGTACGTAGCAGGTGTACGCGTTGGTCCTTGGGCAGCACCGGTGCTTCTGGGTCGTCACGCATTTTCCGAGCGAGTCTCGCATCGTCCGTTGGCACGATGATTGCGGCACGGGCATTCATATCTTCCCCTGCGCTGCGCATGACGTGTTCGAGCAAGTCCCTGTGTCCTTTGTGCGGGGGGTTGAAGGAGCCCGGGTACACGATGATGGTGTTGATGCCCTTGGGCGATAACATCGGGTCCTGGGACCCCGGTTGTTGCCGCCATGGCGCTGCGTGCTTTTTCATGCTTGGATGCTTGTCATCAACTTCGGTAGCTATTGCCTTGGCAGCAAAATCTGCCAACGACACGCCCTGTTGTGGTCGTTGCGCCTTCGCCAGGACCACAACGTAGACTGAGTTCTACCGTGCATGTGAACAGCCGGTGGCAGAGGAGTCAAAGTGGAAGATTGAGTTGGGGTGGAGATGCTTCTAGGCAGCCTGACCTTCACGTTCAGTAAATGTGCTTTATGCTGATGTAGGAGACCAGACGAAGGGCAACAACGCGTCCCGCACGCCACGAGTTGGGTCGATGCTACCGCCGCCTACGTGCTCACCTTTCTGCGTCCTGTGAAATCTCACTGCTGACACGTTCGCGAGACAGTTTGAAAGGCGAACCAAGGGCGATGCTATCAATAGCCTGTATGCATGTAGTCTCGATCGGATGCAGGGCTCATGTACGGGTAGGTTGTAATCAAAGACCTCGTGAAGTCGCCAGAAGCATTTCCATGGACAATGAGGAGACGAGGCAATATCGAGAGTTTTCGCACAGATATACATCTTATTTGTGTGGAATGATTCTAGTGAGTCTATATAGAGCATGCGGCGGTCTTTGGACGTCAGCGTGAGTTCTTGCTTGAGCAAGGAGTAGATCTAGCCGTGGAACCGAGACTAATATGGCGAATGCAGACAAAGTCGGAAGCAGGCCGGAATACCAGGCAGACTCAGGTACAGCCAGGGCGAACGACTCTCACAAGTGCATGGCGTACCGTCGCGCAAAGACCTCATCGTCTGTTCACGGCATACAAGAGCAATGCTTGCATGACGTCCTCTTTGACTGGCAACTCTTCCGTAGGAATACACCACGCCAAGTGGTTTCAAATAGGATTTGATGCCTCCGAGAGCATCGATGGGCGGAAACCGTGCAAGGCTTCTCCGTCAGCCATCTACCAGCTTCGGCTCAAGACCTATTGGTATGTGCATACAAGCTGCCAGCTCGGCAATCTGCACAAGTAGAAGCCCGTGTAGTTTTGCAGCAACTCCTATCCTTGAGAACACCAGCCAGCTTATTTTTGATCAAGAGCTTTCTTTACAAATGTGGAAGTGGCATCAAGACACGGATGCACAAGAACCAGGGACCCAAGGCACATGAGGCGGTCAATGAAAGCCAGCGTGTAACGGACCTAATTATAGCAGCGGAGCATAATTAAGGTAGGCACGAACGTGAAGGAACCTGCCCTGCATGCCGCCAGCACTAGCATCTACTGTACTGAGATGGGTGCACCCGCACCAGCTGCACCCACGATCATAGGAGTCGATTCAAGTCGCAGCGGAGATGGTGAAATGCACTTCACTAGAAGAGCGATGGGATTGGGGTAATGTCAGGGTCCTCCGTCACGAGCCACACTCTGCTGCGCTGTCACAAGAAGCAGGCGGCGGTGGTGACCTCACCCCCACACGGGGAAGCGGAGCAGGTGTGGTCGGATTGCGACAGTCTGACACAGCGCCTTCGGGTCCGTAAGATCTTGCCATTACGTGCCAAAGCTCTGACTTGGAAAGCGCGGTAACTAGGACGAAGGCATCGAGCTTGCTTCATCCGGACCACATGGTAGAGAAGCGGTGATCTAGGCCAACCGCGTTGCAGTTACTTTGTGAGCTCCAGGTCGATGCATCGTTCCTGCCGCGTTTGCATGCTAGCCAGCCAGCCCCCCTCCCCAAAAGGCAGGGCCCAACAAAGCCTGCCCATCTCCGCATGGCATCCTGCACCTCTCTCTTCACGCTCGACGACCGCCAAAGCTTGCCAGTTTCATCTTCAATGCCGGCGTTGAACCGACCATTTCCAGGCGAACTTGCTAGCCGCTGCGACGAAACCACAAGTCGAGGAGCAAAACTCGCCATCGGGTCCCGTATGGGTGACGCACAACGAAAGCAATACGTACTGATGATAAACGCGCACGCCAGTTTTCGCGACCAGGGTCACCTCGCAAATCTCAAAAGGTTGAACGGGTCGACAACCGCGCCAGCTCGGGCGTAGTCGACCTCGAGGGCCATACTCCTGCTCACCGCATGTCCGCGGCAACGAGTCTTGTGTTGATCCATAATATTGCAGCCACGTTCTACTAATCTCCGCACAATCTGTCCGACCTTTGGCGGTGTGGTTCCTGACCGACAAAGCACGTCGTTCTGTGGGAGCGTTGTCGCAGCGTCAGTCGCTCCACTGCCTGCGCTCTGCTGTCGTTTGCTCCAGTCTGTCTGGCTTGCGGTTTGCCGGTTTGTGGAGAAAGCTTCCCCCAGCCCAGCCTCCAACAAGCTCCAACCCAATCCCGTCTGGGCCGGTTGGGCTTTTGTTTGTCGCAGCTGCAGGAGGCTGCCGGAAATTCAAGGCCTGCAGCCGCCGCTGCTGCCCGCCTATGACCTGAAAATCCGATCGCCATTATTATGGATCCAAGGCACTCGGGTTCGCTGTCACATCCAAATTCTGGCAGCGACTCTTCACGAACCTCCTTTCCACCCGAACATCCTGCCTCCGCGCCGCCGTACCATCAGCCTTTCGCTCAAAGGAGCCCGTCGCGCGATCCACATGCGTCCGCCCGTCAGCGACGACTCTCTGACGTACCCCAACCGCCGCCGACCGCGACGCCATCATTTTCACCCGAGCACGCCTCGAATCATCAACGCGCCGCATCCTTGACATCCTCGAGAGACCGCGACTCGGGTCGTCGCAATATGGCTCCGCCCAACTCGCCGCCCCAGCAGGGTGCGCACAATCCCCATCATCCCCATCAGCCACCACCACCGCACGCGCTGCCGGGTTATGGTTCAGGGCCGCCGGCACCTCGGGCGCCATCCCTCACAGCCGGCGCTCAATCACCCTTTGGAGGCGGACGTGAGCTGCCTGCGCTCAGCTCACTGACGAGGCATGGCCCTCCCGGAGGTTCCATGTCAATCTCTGCATTGTTGGGCGGCGGTGCACATCACCAACAGGGCCAGTATTCTCACGCGTCAGCACCACCCCCCGGGGCAGCCTCCAGCTTCGCACAGCCGCCCCAGGAGTCGCCGCAAATGCAGGCCGCGATTGCCGACTTCCCATCCTTTCGACGCCCACAGACACCCGACCACCAACGTCCGTACGACCCTCGAGCCAGCGCTGCCCCGTCCCCGCGAGGGCCATCCTACGCGACACCCGACGTTCCCCGATACAGCACACCGCAAGCCACGTACCATGCACGACACATGTCCGCCTCTGCAGACCCATCTCGTGATCCCTCAAGAATGGGAGCAGGCATTGCTGCGCCACCTCCGCGGCCCAACAGCCAGCCCAAATATCCAGGGATGCCCCCGCGCCCAGAAGATCGCTACGGTCGACGGGAAGAGCCGAGCAGGCAATACCAAGGGCCAGAATACAACCCGGAGAGGGTAGGCTTACGACCTGGCTATCCACACGACGAGCGGTTACGGGCCGAGCGCGAGCGCCAGTACGAGATGGAGCAACGGGAGCAGGAGCGTCGAGAGGTGGAGAGGCGAGAACGTGCGTACTCGGGCAGCGACTCGGGGCGACATCCGCTTCACCAACACGAGGGGCCAAGGGGACAGCCGCCATATCGTGACCCCCGAGAGGCTGCCCGATGGGGTCCCAGGGCGGTCGATCCTAGTTTCCGCGCTCCCATGGACCAGCAGCGGGCTCCCGACTACCCTCCCACTACAGCAGCGCCGTATCCGGCCCAAGGAAGCCATGTCACGTCGCCAGCCGATCGCTTTGCACCAAACTCGTTGCCACAGCAGCAGCAGCAGCCGCCGCCGCCGCCGCCACAGCATCAACAGCAAGGCCATCACCCAGGAGGTGGGCCACAGCCTTACGAATCGTCTCCTGAGCGCGCTCGGATCGGTCTGGTACCCCAGCACCAGCACCAGCAGCCCCCGCATCCGCACGCGGGTCCACGCGGTAGGCATGGGGACGAAGCCTTGTCGCAAGGCCCGCCCGGCCCATACCACATCCAAACGGATGGCATGTATGACGGCGGGCGGCATCGAAATAGCGAGGATGCAACGACCGGCATGGGCCACCAGCGGAACCTGCTGGCCATCCAGCAGGAGAACAGGAAGGGCCGTCTTTCACCCCTACCACAGGCGGTGCAGGGCGCGCAGCCGCAGCAGCCAAGCCCAGCAGGCGAGCCCGGTATCAAAAACGAGTTTGGCCGCATGTTTTCCGGAATTGGCAGTGGCGTGAGCGGTCTTGGTGCGTCAAGCCCTATTACTGGCTCATCGGGTCCGTTTACGAGTGCAGCGCTTGCCAAGCGCGACGAACTGGACACGGACGCTGGCATCGAGGGGGGCAAAAGTAAAGGACGGCGAAGAAAGCTCAAGGATGAGGACAGTCGTGATGATGATAGCTCTGGCCGTCTGACCCCTGGCAGCAAAGCCAAGAAGGCCAAGGGCCATCCCCACCACCACCATCATCAGTATGTTGCCTGCCAACCGGAGCGATCTGCGGCTAACATCAGCAGCCATCATCACCATCACCACCATCGGCTGCAGGAGGAGGCCGCGATGGCCGGCACGCCCGTCAAGAACGTCAAAGGCGGCGCCGTTGGGGAACCTGCGAGTGACCGAAGCGGGCTCCCTCACCATCATCACCACCACCACCATCACCACCACGCACAGCGCAACGGGAACAAGCAGGCGGGTCAACCTCCGATGCCCCCCATTCCGCCCAAGGTGCAGAAGAAGGTGTCTTCCAAGGAGGTTCTGGAGGCGGCCGCCAAGTTTCCTCGCCAGCACATTGGCGATTTCATCTACAGCTCCGAACTGAAGCCACAGCGTCTGGTACCGCAGACGCAGAATCAACGAGGCTTCTCGTCGCGGCCCACACCGCTCCCGTGGAATGTGATTCACGACAAGATTAACAGCATTTTGACTGTCAAGGTCCCACGCGTGTTCCTGTCGCGACAATCTCGAGAGGAGATCACGGCTAGAGGCTATCTCTGGGGGACAGAGGTGTACACGGATGACTCGGATGTGATTGCCGCCTGCATCCACGGCGGCTGGATTATGGGGGAGTGGAGCGAGGAGGTGGACATGGCGCTGATCGACCCAGAGGGCGACAAGAGGAAGAGACGCGACTTTACGCGCGAGGAGCTCATGTCGGAGCAGCTCATCAGCGCGCCGCCTGCGCCCGGGCCCATGCCGATCCCCGAGGGGCGCGACCTGCACGTCAATGTCCTCATCCTGCCGAGGCTCGCCAAGTACACTGCGACGACGCGATGGGGCATCCGCAGCCGCGAGTTTGGCGGCGAGCACGGGTCACGCCACATTACGCACGACGGGCTCAGTTTCATGGTGCACGGAATCCGCTGGGTGGCCAACGGCGCGCAGCCCCAGGCGCGTCTCCGCGGCAAGGCCAGGCGGGAGCGGATGCGCAAGGCCATGCAGGAGACGCGCTTGATCCAGAGCGCCGGGCAGGCGGAGCGCATCCGCAGCGAGGGATGGATGAAACAGCGGCTGGAGGACACGTCGGAGAGCAAGAAGAAGGACGACCACCACCCAGAGGCAGCGCCCGGCGAGCATGGGGGCATCGAGGGCGACAAGGAGAACCGAGACGCGAGCGAGCACGGGGCGCGTGCGGAGAAGCCTGCCGCGGGGGTCAACCAGTCGCCCGACGTGGAGATGAAAGAGGCACCCGCGGGAGGGGCCGCCGAGACGAGTGACTAGAGGACTCGGGGCTGTACGATACAAGGACACATTGGCATGGAGTTGAAATTGGAAAAAAGGGACATTTGGTAATTTGCTTGTCTAGAGCGACGGAGCATGGGTGAATGGGTGGGTATGCGAGATATCCCGTCTATATGACTTGTTACATGTAATGGCACACAACTTTATGTACATTTGACCGAGCGCCGCGCAGTGGGTGGCTGCATAGCCTGCGGCACGCCGGTGCGGATCGGGTACGCCGTAGATGACGGTTTGGTGTACGTCCGAGGGTCATGCTGCGTGAGAGTCGTATTGTGAAAGGGCGAACAACCTCGGTCTGGATGACCAGTGGGTGCGCCTCATCCATTGTTGGACTGGAACTCGTGTAGAGGTGTTTGGCGTGCTTTTACCAAGAGTTTGTGGTGACTGATGCTGATCCTGGCATGGCGACTTGGATTTTAAAAGTCGGTCGCGCGGCCGTTGTATGTCCATTCGCCAGTGCTGCCCCATCGAAGAGGCTCGTTCTTGGGCCCGCCGACCTCGCCAGTCTTGGGGTTCACGTCGCCCTGGAACTCTGGTTTCGCGCCGCGAAAGAGGCCCTGGTTGACGGCGTCCTCGTCGGTGTTCGCCTGGGTGTCGTCCTTGGCGTTGACGGCCGCCGCGTTGTCGCTAGAGGTGGCGTTACTCGGGATCCTGGACTCGGGGGAGGCGGCGTCTGCGCTGGAGGGAGGGTTGAAGGCGGACGAGACGGATGCCTGGCGCTGGAGGCGCTCAAACTCGGCTTGCTGGTCGGCGGGCAGCTTTGGCGGCGCGGGACCGGGGCGGAAGGAGGCGGCGTATGTGCGTATGGCGACGGATCGGGCGGGCGACGCGATGCGCGCGAGGGAGCGTAGATGGGTAGGGCGTATCATGGTTGCGGTGTTGGTCGTGGGATGCAAGGTGAGTCGCTGGGAGGGTGAAAGGTCGAAGCGTGGCAATTGCCGATGATGATGACATTTTGGCAAGTGGCTCGGCCGAGGATCGGATTTTGCCGGGAAGGAGCGAAGGGGCCCCGTTCCCCACAAATTCGGAGGCTCGGCGCTGGCGTACGCTGGCTCCGGTCGTGATGGTAAATCGACATCGAATTGTCCATGACTTTTTTACTGTTTCTTCTTCTTTTTCTTTTGTGTGAGGCGCTGAACACCTAGTTAAGTCACAGATGATATCACTTTGCGTGCTTATGGGCATATTCGCATGAGTCATCTACCGATCTGGGGCGTGGACTCGGCTGTAAATTGCTGGTAGAGGTGTAGGGTAGCTTAGACAGGCCACGGCGTGATGCCCAAGACGCAGCCTCTTGCTTTGCTTGCGCAGATGAAGAAAGGGCACAGTCCCTGCGTTCGAATCCTTGATCGTGGCAGAAGCACAGAGGGTTCTAAGCTCAAGTCAGGCAAACTAGTACGGACGGCAAACCGATTTCAGCTCCCTGGCTAGACCCTGACTCACGTCCCTTGCCTGTCAGAGTCGTGGGGGTGACGATGCGTCCGTGGGGGACAGACACCAGTCACGCACTGACGATCATGATCATGTCCGCGGAGGGGGCCAAAGTGACAGGAGGCACAGTCCAGACTGGACGTGTTCCAGTCGCCGTGATGGCAGGCCTCGACTCCTCCAGTCCTGGGCCCTGTGGCCAGATCCTCGTGGGCATCGCTGTATGTGTTACAGTACGTATCTTGGGGCGTCACGTTCCAGGGTGGGCGGCCGCTGGAGCCGAGCCGTCCGTCCCCTACGAATCTGACCACTGCATAGGCAGTACGAAACCCAGTCTAGCGGCACCCGAGTCTCGGGAGCTAACCGAGCGACCCACGTGGGCTGCTGGATGGCTCGAGGATCCTGGGAAGCTGATCCAGAGAGCCTACGTTGACCGTCTGGGCCACTTTATTTAACCTTGCTGTGGCTTGGTGCCAGGACCGTGGGCGAGCACGCTGAGGAGACGGCCCAAAACCGCAACTCGAAAAAGGCATCCACGTCTGTGGAGATTCTAGAACAGAGAAGAGAGGGCTTCATGTGGGGGGAGCCCGAGCGACCTCTGCCCGTTGGTCCGTCTGCATGTGGTGAGCATCGTCGACGACCCCCCGTGCGCGAGTGTCACGACGCCATTGGCCGCGCATGGACGACGGACAACGAGCACCATCCGCACATCTGGGCGACCCGACGTGATCATTCTGCGCATCGTGTGTGCTGGCCTCTGGGCCGCCCGTTTCTTTTTTTCTTGATGGCTCGTATGAGCGAGCTTGTGCACATTGTGGACAGACAGTGCCTTCTCACAGCGCATGCCGATGTATTCATCCATCCATCCGTCGAGCATTGTTATATGTAGCGTGCCAGACACTAAGCCTTCCAGAAGCAACAAGCTCTGATCGTTCTACAGTCCTTCAAACTAAGCCCCATGACGCCCGGCCGCCCCACGTACGTACCGCCTCCCGCACGTCAGGTATCAGGCTCGCCATGCAAGCAGGGCTCGCATCACGGCGACCGCCACCGAATCACAGCGTCTCCCGCGCGCACGGCCACAGAGTCGAGCGTCCCAACGGACCTTGAACCCGATCCAGGGACGTCCCGAACCTGTGAAATCGTCCTGCCGCTGCGGCATGCAAAAGGCGTTCAGTGGGTCGAGGGCAGCTGACTATCGAATGGAGTCTCCAGGGCTCATGTTCTCTTGCGCGCGTTGTTTTGTTCCTCTGCCCATCCCGCCCGCCGTGATCCTGTCCTGAAGCCGCTCGCCTGCTCGTGCGTGCTGCCACTGCCTCTCCCTCACTCAGCCGCTGCCGCTGCGGATGCTACCAGGCCAGGCCCACGGCAACCACCGGCGAGCCACACCCACGTTCGTACGTCCATGTATCTAGGCTCCATCGCCACCACGTATAATGCAGCCTCTCGTCGTCTGCCACCTCCCTGACCAGTTCAAACGACCCATGCCTCTCCGCCTCACCAAGACTTCCACCAAGAGAATGGTCCTGCTCTGGCTGGGAATACATACCGTGTAAAAGCACGTTCGACTGCCAGCACAGACGCACGTACATCGCCCACGCCGCATGGCGCCCCTGGAGGGTCGTCTACACCATGGCCGTGCTTCATCAATATGACTACATCTTTGCGCTCACTCTGCTATTCACATTTCTCGATGCGTGGAACATTGGTGCGTGCCCCTTTAGTGCTCCTCTTGTATACCTCTGGCCCAAGAGCAGACTGACCTGACCGCACAGGCGCCAACGATGTCGCCAACTCGTTCGCCACGTCCGTCTCGTCGAGGTCGCTGACGCTCAAGCAGGCCATGCTCATCGCCTCGGTCTGCGAGTTTAGCGGCAGCGTGGCCGTGGGCGACCGCGTGTCCGACACGATCCGGACCAAGATTATTGACCCCCATCTCTACGACGCCTCCCCCGCGGTGCTGCTGCTCGCCATGATGTGCGCCGTCATCGGCTCGTCCATCTTCCTGACCTTTGCGACGCGCTACGGCATGCCCGTGTCGACGACGCACTCCATCATCGGCGGCATCGTCGGCGCCGCCACGGCCAGCGTCGGCATCCACAAGGTCCAATGGACCCTAGACGGCGTCTCGCAGGTCTTTGCCGCCTGGGTCGTCGCCCCGGGCATCGCGGCCCTCGTGGGCGGGCTCATGTTCTTCTTCACAAAGAAGCTCGTCCTGACCCGGCCGACGGCGGTGCGCCGTGCCTTTTACACAATCCCCGTCTTCACCTTTCTGACCGTCGGCGCCATCGCCATGCTCGTCGCGTGGAAGGGCGCCAAGCGCGACGACATGGACGCCCACCTCATCATCATCGCCGTCCTCGTGCCCGCCTTTGGCGTGGTGGCCCTGCAGATGTGGTTCATCATGCCCTTCCTCTGGGTCCGCATCATGCGCGAGGACTGGACCCTGCGCTGGCACCACGCCCTCAGGGGTCCCTGGCTGCTCCGGAGGCCGCCCCCGCCCCCGACGCCCTTTGGCTACGTCAAGCCCCAGATCCGCGACTACTACCGCGGCCACCTGACGGCCGAGGAGCTCGCCTACGTGCGCGCCTCCGAGACGCTGCTCGCGGCCGTGCAGACGCCCGACAACCAGCCGCCGGCGGCCTGCAACAACGACACGATCCCCGACGACCTGGAGCTGCCGCTGCCCGCCATGGCGATGCACCCCAACACCAACACCTCGCCCTCGACCGCGCGGCCCGGGGGGCGACGGAACCGCCACCCGACACCCCCGCGCGACGTGGGCGCCAACGACGTGGACAGCTTCATCCCGCCGCGGCCCCCGGGTCCGTGGAACAGCTGGCCCGTCCTCGGCTGGCGCATCAACCGGTTCCTGCTGCGGGGCATCGAGGCGGACGTGGTGAGCATGCAGAAGCGCAACGCGGTGCTCAAGTGGGACCTCGAGGACATGCACGCGCGGGCGGAGCACTTTGACAACCGGGCCGAGTATATGTACTCGGCGCTGCAGATCCTGACGGCGGCGGCGGCGTCGTTCACGCACGGCGCCAACGACGTGAGCAACGCCATCTCGCCCTTTGTCACGGCCTACGACGTGTGGTCGCGCGGCGAGGTCCGCGACACGCTCCACGTGCCCATCTGGGTCCTCGTCTTTGGCGGCAGCGCCATCGTCCTCGGCCTCCTCACCTTTGGCTACCACGTCATGCGCACCCTCGGCAACCGCCTCACCCTCATCTCCCCCAGCCGCGGCTTCTGCATGGAGCTCGCCTCGGCCATCACCGTCCTCATGGCCACACGCCTCAAGCTCCCCGTCAGCACCACGCAGTGCATCACCGGCGCCACCGTCGGCGTCGGCCTCGCCAACGGCGACTGGAAGTGCATCAACCCCAAGCTCGTCGGATGGATCTACCTCGGCTGGATCATCACCGTGCCCGTCACAGGCCTCATATCGGGCTGCCTCATGGGAATCATCCTCTGGGCCCCCAACTGGGGGGCATAGATTTGAAGTGGCTGCTGCCACGTAGATGCTCCGACACGAGACGTGTGTATGATCGTTGCGAAATGGGACTAGCAAGGCGTTGGGTGTTGGGCGTTTGATGGCCACGTCATAGAGTGGCCAATTGGGACGGCATGATGTGATGGACTTGTCTTTCCTTGGGCGCCTGTCTTTGACGCTTGTACAGTCGTCTAGATTTCCTTGAATGCTTCAAAATAGACGGTTGAATTCTTGCACTGCCTCTCTGGCTCCAGTATATACATGTGCATCTGGCTATCCAATCATCACTCATCACATATATGCTGAATTTTGGCTAAAGAGCGGCCCCAGGTGCTCGACACCCCATCTTTTCGAAACATGCCGGCTGATGACCCTGAGCAGTCCGATGGTCGATGGCCGGGCTCCCCGCCCGCCCGCCGGACCCGGACCGAACTCGGACCCGGATCCGGACTCAGACGGCCGGAGAAGTGGAGCCACTTCCGGCACAACCTCCGGGGACAGGCCGGGTCGCACCATCACTTGCAAGTAGGCTCTTTGCGAATATCAATCTCAGCGCATCACTGCTAGTAAGAAAAGAGGAGGATAATGATTGTACGGAAATGGACAAGGAGCACGCGTGGCTGCGCTCCACCGTGTCCCATGTTCACCCGTGCATTTAGCCTATTTATCCATATGGCCACCGGGTGGACGCAGGCATCGCCCTCCTTGCCCCTGACTTGGCAGGTAGCATGACTCGGTAGTGGCTCGATCAGACGGCAGATGGAAGTCCAGGATCGGCGTTTTGATGCAGGCTGAGGTAACTCTGGTCGGAATGCCCCTAAAAGTATAAAACACGGCCGAGGCCCTGGGTTGTTCACTTGAGTGTCTCACCATCCACAGCAACCTATCCTCACCGTCCTCATCATGAAGCACTCCAAGTCTCTCCTTGCCCTCCTGGCATTAGCAGGCCCAGCCATGGTCGACGCGCAGCTCCACAGGCTCGCCCAGGCGGCCGGCCTCGAGTACTTTGGCACGGCCATTGGCGAGGGCCAGACGGGCGACGCGCAGTACATGAGCATCGCCGCCGACACGGAGGAATTTGGCCAGCTGGTCCCCGAGAACGGCCAGAAGTGGGAGAGCCTCCAGCCCCGTCGCGGCCAGTTCAACTACAACACGGGCGACATTGTCCCCAACCTGGCCGCCCGCAACGGCCAGATCCTGCGATGCCACACCTTGACCTGGCACTCGCAGCTTCCGAGCTGGGGTGCGTATTTATTTTTTCTACACGTGAGGAGAGCTCATGCTAATATTCTGCAGTCAGCAGCCAGAGCTGGACCCGCGAGGAGCTCCAGTCCGTCATCGAGACGCACATTGCCAATGTCGTCGGCCACTACAAGGGCAAATGCTACCACTGGGACGTGGTCAACGAGGCGGCCGACGACAGCGGCGGCTGGCGCCGTAGCGTCTTCTACGACACGCTCGGCACCGACTACCTCCCCATCTCGTTCAAGGCCGCCAAGGTCGCCGACCCGGACGCGGGTCTGTGGTACAACGACTACAACCTCGAGTACAACGGCGCCAAGACGGACCGCACCGTCGAGATTGTCCGCATCATCCAGGAGGCGGGCGCGCCCATTGACGGCGTCGGCTTCCAGGGCCACCTCATCGTCGGCACCACGCCCACCCGCGCCCAGCTCGCCGACACACTCCGCCGCTTCACCGCCCTCGGCGTCGACGTGGCCTACACCGAGCTCGACATTCGCCACGAGTCCATGCCGCCCAGCGACGAGGCCCTGGACGTCCAGGCTGACGACTACGCCAACGTCGTCGGCTCGTGCCTCGACGTCGAGGGCTGCGTCGGCGTCACCGTCTGGGGCTACACCGACAAGTACTCGTGGATCCCGAGCACGTTCCCCGGCACGGGCGCGGCGCTCCTCTGGGACGAGAACTTTGAGAAGAAGCCCGCGTACACCAGCGTGTCGAGCGTCTTGGCGGCGGTGGCGACCCCGGCGCCTTGCAAGCGATCGAGGGCAAGGGTCTAGGCGTACTGTATTAGGGACACCATGTAGCTAGGCTTGCATGCATACGTCTGCCAGTACAGTACAATTCATGAGCAAATATTTTGTCAACTTAAGCCAACTTCCACCCCGTTGAGTCCATTTCATTCTTGCCAGTCCATCCGAGTCAAACCAAACGTGCCCCAGCCTGTTGTCCACTGTGCCCGAGAGCGACTGCATCCTGTTAAATGCAGTCAAATACGCGTCAAGAGGTCCAGAATCATCTCCGGACGCGCCTTGAGCCACTGCAGCATGTCCGCCGTCCGCAGGACCTTCTTGTTGCGCACGAGGACGCGCGCCACGGCGTCGTGGATGGGATCCGCCCTGTCCTCGACATTGTCCTGGATGTAGTTGATGGCCTTGTGGAACGTGGGAAAGTTGACCACCTTGCGCCGGAACGAGTTCCACTTGGCCAGCTGCTGGACGATGCTGGCCTTGAGACCGGGCAGCGCGAGGGCGTCGGCTAGCACGTAGAGCTCTGCGTTGAACAGGAACTCGGCCACGGTGTACTTGGGGTCTGCGGGTCGCTTAGAAAGAAAGACATGAGATTTCATCAGGGCGCATACTGGTGGACCACACGATGGCGTCGGCCGAGGTGGTGGGCATCTCGTATACCTTGAGATACATGTACTGGATCGCCGCGAGCATGAGGTCGGCGCGGGAGACGCGCATCACGAGGACGCCATCCGCAAACTGGACTGTGTTATCATTTGTGATAGAGTGACTGCGGTGGCCACGTACATTTTTGGTGTCTTGCGCATGCTCGCGCAGGGTCCTGGACTGGGTACAGACGACGACTTTGTGCAGGTGGAAGGTCTGGTCCTTGCAGGAGATGGCGAGGTCCGCGAACTCTGCATCGCAGTACATTCTATTAATCTGCTTGAGTAGGCCATCATGTCCATGGCGCGACAGTGACTTACGATTTCAACGATTCGTACTGCTGTTCCCGCAAGTCTTCTGGCGGCTCCGCAGTGATACGCTTCTTGAGGTCGAGGTACACATCGTCAGTCGACTGCTTCTCCAGCTTGATGTGTTTTGGGGGAGCTGTAGGAATGATGGGTGCCGCTACACGAGAGTCCTCGTCCACAGGCTCCTCTTTGATCTTTGGCTCCGTGCTAGCTGGCTTTGGGTTGCTTGTCGAAGCGGCGGGCTTGGTCTTGGTTGCTGACGGACCACTCTGTTTAGGAACTGTGCCTCGGGAGACAGAAGACATAATTGTTGATTGCCCAAGGGGTCAAGCAATAGGAGAGGAGCTTGCGTTTCAATGAGAAGTGTGGCCGAAGGTGGTGCTTGAGGGTAGTGGTTGAGGGGATAAAGGAAGAAGATAAAAAAAATACGGGCTTATGTACAGTTTCAGAACGATGAATGACATGGGACGGTCAGCTGCGGTGCGCAGAGGTAGCAAAGAGCTGTTGTGAAATACTTCCGAGCTCATGTTTATACAGAGTTTCTGCTGCGATGCGAACTTCGGTGTGGCGACCGCAGCAGCGGGCTACAACACGATTTTGCCCGAAATATGAGCATCAAAGAACGGTATAGCCATAATCTGACGGAAAAAGGTCAGTAATGGCTCCCAAGATTCCCGTGCAGTCTGGCGCTGACTCCTGTGCTAATGGCAATAGCCCTCATCGGCCACGACATCAACAGTCACTCCATCGGGAGAGGTATAGTACATAACTGACGTGTCGCCAGCAATCAAAGTGCATACAATCGAGCGCCATCATAAGACTGAGCCAGACTGTCTACGCTTCGCCCACGTTCCTCGCCCGCACCACATGAAAGCCGGCCACGCCGTCGTTGGCAAGCTGCGCCACGAGCCCATGTTCCCAGTCAATGTACGCCTACATATCCTCGCGCGCGCTGGTCGTTCCCTCGTACGGCCTCTTGTACACATCCACGGGCTGCGAGAGCCAGCGCGACTCTGTCTCCACGGCTTGTCCCGACACGATCCACGCCCTGGTTCCGCCCTCGAGATAGTACACGCTGCGACCGGTGCTCTCGTGTGCATACAGCATATTGGCGGCCGAAATCCGACCGTCTGGGCACGTCAAGACGATATGATTGGATTTTGGATCCTGCAGAGCGTTTAGATCGCGCACGAGTTCGGGCCCTGAGGCAAACCAGGCACCTGGGACGTGGCCCTTTTTATACTCTGTGCTGCGCGCCAGGTCGACGATTGTCACGTTGTCCATCTGAACCAGCTCGTCGACAGTGAGATGGGGGAGCTCTGGAATCGCGAAAGAGGGCGCTGCATAGTCGTGGATGATGTCTGGCATGGCCGCCTCCTCGCTCAACACGTAGACATCCCAGCCGAGCTGCATAAGCCAGGAGGCCGTCATCCTAGCCCGCACGCCGTCCGTGTCGTAGAGCACGATCCGGCCTCCTCGCACACCGACCCAGTCATCCGTCGCCTGCACCAACTGCCCTCCAGGTGCAGAGCGGAAACCCCAGGGGTGGTCTTTTTCGTACTCCTCTGGATCCCGCACATCGAGCAGGTACAGCGATCGGCTGCCCATGTCGTGCACCAGACTCGACAGCTCCCCTGCGTCAATGACCTTGACGCCTACATGGTCCGCCCACGCCTGGGCATGGCGGCGTGCCTTTGCGCAGGCCTCCTGGGAGGGCCTCGGCACACGAGCTGTCTTGTGGTCTTCAAGCCGCAATCCCCCCAATGTCCAGCCAATGGTGCCATTCCTCAGCGCCATGACCTTGTTGGGCACGCCCGAGTTCAGCAGAGACTGCGCGCCCACGAGCCCACGAGTGCGACCCGCGCAGTTCACAATCACCGTCGTGTCCGGGGAGGGCGCCGCCTCGAAGATGCGGTAGACGAGCTCGCCGCCTGGACAGCTCTGTCCACGCGGGATGCTCATGGTGTGGTACTCTTCGTACCGCCTGACGTCGAGCACCACGACATCCTTGCTGGTCTCGAGGAGTCTGTCCGCATCCTGGGCAGAGATGGATGGCGTCTGGCGTATGGCCTCGACAAGCTCGCCAAAGGCCTTGGAGGGCACGTTGACGTCGCGGTACACCTCGCCCACCTTGACATAGCCGGCCAGGCCCCCTTTTAGGATGGAAACGTCTTTGTAGCCCAGACCCTCGATGCGCGCGACGGCGCGGCCCACGTAACCCTCTCCATCGTCGTAGACCACAATGGGGGCCGCGTAGCGTGGCACCAAGGAGGGCAGTCTGGCCTCAATCTCCGAGACGGGCACGCTGAGCGCCCAGAGGGGATGCGCCAGGGAATAGGGCCCCTCCTCGCGGACGTCGAGCAGTGCGATCTCCTTGCGGTTGAGCCAATGCTGCCGCAGCTCCTGTGGATGGATGAACTTGGCCATGGTATAGGTGCTGCGTGTCAGATGGCATCCGCCTCAGAATGAGAAGCTGACACTTTCACTCACTCCAAATGCTGATGATCATGTCAAGGTCTGGGCCCATCACGACATGTCGATCCAATGGCGATGGAGTCGATGTCACTCCGTACCGGAGCATCCCCGCAACGACCGGGGCAGACCGGCAGATGGGTCGCGCTTCGGCCAACGAGCCGATGCTAAGCTGGGAGAAGATGAGAATGCAATGACCAGTGGCCACTGCTTCATCCGCAACTCGTACACACAGCCCACCGCCTCGCATCTGCGTTCACGAGAGCGAACATGGGGTCCCTCACGCTGCCCTCGCTCCCAGCCAAGCAGGCTATCGGCGAGCCCTACTTTGACCTCGGCAAGCTCAGCCGCAAGGTGACGACAGATTCAGCGGAAGCCCAGGCGTGGTTCAATCGCGGACTGGTCTGGACATACTGCTTCAATCACGATGAGGCCATCTTCTGCTACAAGCAGGCCCTCCTCCACGACGACGAATGCGCCCTCGCCTACTGGGGCATCGCCTTCTGCTCGGGCCCCAACTACAACAAGACCTGGGCGCTCTTTGACGAGCAGGACCGCGTCGACGCTGTGCGGTCGTGCTATTACTATGCGCAGCGCGCGGTGCAGCACGCCAGCAAGGCGACAGACTGGGAGCAGGCCCTGATCCACGCCCTCGCCAAGCGGTACCCCGACGACGATCTGGACAAGGACTTTGCCGCCTGCCAGAGGGCCTACGCCGATGCCATGCGCGAGGTGTATCGGCGATTTGACCCCGACGACTTGGACCTCGTCACCCTGTTTGCGGACGCGCTCATGAACTGCGCGCCCAGGAAGCTGTTCGACACGGCCACGGGTTTTCCTATCACGACCTCGCCTGTCCTCGAGGTCCAGACGCTCTTGGAGCGGGCCTTGAAGCTGCCTGGCGTCGAGAGGCACCCAGGACCCGCGCACATGTACATTCACCTCATAGAAATGTCGGCGACGCCCGAGGCTGCTCTGCCCGCCGCCGACATGATCCGCGAGCAGGTGCCCGATACGGGCCACACGTACCACATGCCGGCGCACATTGACGTGCTCATCGGGGACTACCGGCGTGCCGTCGAGTACAACCACAAGGCCACCGTGGCCGACGACAAGTTCTTTGCGCGCCGCAAGGCCCCGACATTCTACGGCTACTACCGCCTGCACGACTACCACTCCCTCATCTACGCGGCCATGCTCGCGGGCAAGTCCCGGGCGGCGCTGTCCGCGACGGACAGGATGGAGGCCACCATCACCGAGGACGCGCTGCGCACAGCGACGCCCGCGCTCGCCAACTGGATGGAGTTCTTCATGGCTGTCCGCGTCCACGTGCTCATCCGCTTCGGCATGTGGGACCAACTCAAGGCGCTGGAACCGATGGAGGACGCCGAGCTCTACTGCGTGACAAATGTCATGCGGTACTACGGACAGGGAATCGCGTATGCAGCGACAGGCCAGCTGGAGGAGGCAGACCGGGCGCGCGAGTCGTTTCAGGAGGCGGCCCAGCGTGTGCCCCCTACACGCCTCGACTTTCCCAACAGGGGTTGTGGATATTCTCCACGTGGCATCTGCCATGCTCGACGGCGAGATTGCCTATAGAAAAGGCGACTACGATGCTGCGTTTAATCGGATTCGAGACGCCATCGCGCTCGAGGACGCACTGGGATTCGCCGAGCCGTGGGGATGGATGCTCCCTGCGCGCCATGCCTTTGCGGCCTTGTCTCTGGAGCAGGGCATGGTCGAGCAGGCCGCACACGCCTATGCAGAGGATCTCGGTCTGATCCCTACACCGGGGCGCGCGCATCAGCACCCCAACAACGTCTGGGCGCTGCATGGGTACCACGAGTGCCTGGAGCGACTGGGACGCGCGGCGGAGGCGGGCATCATCAAGCAGCAGCTCAAGATTGCGCTCGCCGAGGCTGATGTGCCCATTTCGTCTTCGTGTTTCTGCAGGCTTGGAGTGGCGGTGCGCCAGGAGGAGGCTGGCAGTTGCTGCTAGGACTTGCGCAGACGAAGTTGGAAGGGAGCCATACGGCAGAGCAGGCAGCAAAAGGAAAGTATTGTCAAATAAGGGGAATACATGTAAATACCATGCATTGCGGTCTTCTGTTTTCTAAAGGTGTATGCAATGATTGGAGGGCAAACCTGACGAGGGCCTGGGCAGCACGTGCCGCAGACGGTTGATTCCACCTGCGTCCCCCAGACTACTGAATTTTCATGTCAATGATATTTCAAGCTAGTGCAGAGAAAGTGCCAGGCATTGGATGCGCTGATGTGCCCATATTGGAAAGAGGCCAGTCCTGGTGCAGGAAGAAAGTAGTGAGGCAGGCCGCGTGTGCTCGTTCAGGAGGCGCAGACAGCGCAGACACTTGTGGTATTCTAGAGGACAGACTTGTTGATGAAAATCATAGATTGCCGCAATTAAAAAAGTGCACATTCGCGGATCGAAGGAAGTCGACTGTTTTCCTACAGGCCCAGCCCAAGAAGAGGCCACTGACTGTTCGTGCGGCGCATCGCCAAGTCGCTTCTTGATGGACATTTCCTTACAAGTACAGGATAAAGGCAAGTCTGATTTGTATTACGGCTTGTTACAGTTATAGGTCATCACTAACGGCTGGTTGCTTCACGGTCTCATTCTCCTGGACGCACAGACTGAGCCGGGACCAAGAGCTGGCAAAGGCGGCATTCCCACCCTTTCGGTTCAGCTTGAGAGACGCACATTAAGCTGTCAATTGACTGGCCCCACGACCTTGACACTTAGATTCTCACAGTTCGTTGCTCCCGGATCCCCAAAGGGCGCCTAATAAGCGCCAGCCATGTCTCACCGCGCATCGTCAGCCAATGAAGCACACGACTGACTGCTGACTGCAGCAGACCATGAACTTATACGTGCCGTATTTGTCTAGGATCAACGGCAGCTGAGGACATGCGGCTGACTGTGCGGCTGACATCCCTGCCATACTTCCAGTCCTTAAATGCGGAGCTGGGGTTCTCGAAATCGATGCCATCTCCATTCCATTGTGCCTCGAAGCATGTCTTCCATGTCAACTGACGCGGCGGCGGCGGCCCCAACGGCGACTGCGGCGCCTCGATCGTCGTCTATCGAACAGGCTCCGATGAGCGCCGCCGATAGGGCCTATTACACCATCACATCTCAGCTTCTCCATAGCGACCCATCTCTGCCACTGGACATTGACTTAGAGATGGCGTCCAACAAACGTGATGTTGGAGGAAGTTCACCGCCAGCGGAGCTTGGCACAGCAGACATCGCCGCTCACAGTCCCTCTCTCCATGCCACACAACGCCCTGTGGTCATCGCAGCCCCAAAGCCACCTGTTCAGTCTGCTGCAGCACGGGAGCCGTCGGCCATCTCCCGACTCCTGCGGCGTGCGCGCATGTTGTTGGGTCTATCAACCTCTTCCCAACGTTTCTGCACATTGGATGCTGGGCAGGTAGACCTGGATGCGGCACTGATGCTGGCGCGGGTCAAGCTGGAGAAAGACGACAAAGCAGCCGCGGCAGCCCATGTCGATTCTCTGAAGAGGCACAAGCCGCTCGATCTGCTCGACGCCATGTACCGGCACAACTTGCTGTTTTCGCGCGCCAAGCTGTACCAGCTGTTCCTCGAGCTCCAGCCTGCTGTCTATCCCCCGGTCATAGAGGTTGGCGGAAAGCCGTGCACGGAGAGCACGAGCTTCAGACGGATGGATGATGTCAAAGCGGCTCTCGCGGACTACTGTAAGAATTTTAATTCCCGTTTGGCCTCGTGATGGACTACTAATGAGCACCCCACAGCGAGTGCCATGGAGGCGTATAGAAACTTCCGCAAAGAGCCAGGGCAGATTGATAGCGATCAGCACATGATGGCGCTGGCCGGGATGCTTGTCGAACTAGACAAGAAAAAAAGACATTTGAGAAAGAAGAAGAAAAGCCAGTGGAAAAAGACGGAATCAAGTCCCACAGGCGAAGATCAGATCCACAAAGATCAAGACACCCAACAGGACAAGCACGGCGAGGACGAGCTGGCCGCCTTCCACGCTCACGTTGCCAATCTCCTCGTCCATGGAACCAAGTTCAGCGGCGCCGGGCTGCGGACCGAGGAAGAGTCGGTGGCGCGACTCAACTTTTTCAGTCGCCTGGCCATGGCCCTCTTTGGCGGGTCCATGCTCGTGGTGCCCATGCTCATCATGTCCCTGCGGCCGAGCAAGCTGACGGGCTTGCTCACAACGTCGCTCTTTGTGGTCGGCGTCGCCGTTCTGCTTGCCGCGTTTATGAGGGACGCCGGACCCAAGGATATCCTAGCCGCGACGGCTGCCTATGCGGCCGTCCTCGTGGTGTTTGTGGGGACGGATGGCGGATAGTGGTCCTGCGTGGCTGCGAGATGGTGCTCCTTGGTTATCGACTCTTGGGACTCGGAGCTCAGCTCAAGTGCCCGTGCATACTCATGATTCTCTGGATGACTTGGAGAGCCCATATATTCGCGTGCCCAAGTCTGGCTGTAGGCACACTGGTGCAAGTCGCCTCCTTATGCCATCGCCTTTGTGATAATACACTAAACAAGACAATTACTCTGCGAGAGTCTCCGCTTGCACCTTTTTTTCCCCCTTGCTCGACCGAATATGTGCACTCTTATTCATTTTCCAAGGGACATTGTATAAGGCCGATTTGACATGTCAGGACTGGTCATCCCAGCCATCCCGGCGCCTACATGTACTTTACCAAGGGTGTGAGTCATGTCTGCTTGTCGGATCCGCGCGTAGCCGCCGCCATATACATACATAATCAATCA
Source organism: Emericellopsis terricola (assembly GCA_027569275.1). Taxonomy (NCBI): domain Eukaryota; kingdom Fungi; phylum Ascomycota; class Sordariomycetes; order Hypocreales; family Bionectriaceae; genus Emericellopsis; species Emericellopsis terricola. Next base: position 89,291 of record JAPDEU010000037.1, read on the forward strand.
CTACCCCGCTGCTCAATGCTTGAATGAGCAAGCAGACTGGATCTATCTGCATCTGAACCTCGCACTGAGTTGAGCCCTTGAATCAGCCAACATGCCTCGCCATCGCCCTCGTCGCCTGCATCACATCCAAGGCATTGGGGTTGATCAAATGGGCCAGCTGGCGGACGACTCGGACGCCGACTACCTGCGGCTCGAGAACCTCGATGTCAACATCCCCCCGGACCCAGAAGCAGTCGCCCACACGGCGCGCGCAATCCACCAGGACGAGCACAACAGCTACCTGCCGTTCATCGGCAAGCGCAGGTTGCGGGATGTGGCAGCTGAGCACGTCTCGCGCGTCTCGGGGGTCGCGTATTCGGGCGACCGCCACTGTACCATTTCTGCCGGTGGGCTCTCTGGCATCCTCAATGTGCTGCTTGCCACGGTCGAGGAGGGGGATGAGGTGATTGTGACAGATCCGACGTACCGTGGTCTGATCAACCGTGTCCTGCTCGCGGGCGGGACGCCCAAGTATGTCCCCTATACCTTTAACCCCGGGGATGAGTGGAAATTGGACCACGACGCGCTTCGGTCCGCCATTTCGCCTCGGACGACCGCCATGCTCCTCATGTCTCCGTCTATGCCAAGTGGTGCATTCCTCACCTCGGACGACTGGGACCTGGTAGCAGAGCTGTGCGTCAAGAACGACCTGCTCCTCATCTTGGACACGGCGATGGAGAGACTTCTCTTTGACGATCGCAAGGTCATTCACCCCGCTGGACTTTCGGGGATGGCCGAGCGGACCGTGACAGTAGGATCCTCTTCTAAAGAACTTCGCATGATCGGATGGAGGGTGGGCTGGATCGTAGGCCCGGAAGAGATCATGGGCGACATTGCGGCGGTGTCCATGGCCAACGTTGTCGTACCCGTCGGCATTGCCCAAGAGGCTGTGGCCATTGCTCTGGAGCGTTCTGATTCCACGATGGGCGAGTACGTCGCAGCGCTGCAGGCACGGAGGGACCTCATTCTGTCTGAGCTGGCAGGCTTGCCTGTCGGTGTCCCGGCCGGTGGATGGAGCCTCCTTTTGCGCGTCAGCGACTTTGGGATGGATGGTGCCACCGCGTCGCGCAAGCTGCTGGAACAGGGCATCTGCGCGACGGCCATGGATGGCTGGGGCGAGGTCCACGGTGTTCACTACATCCGATTTGTCTTTTCCAATGAAACGCTGGAAAGACTGAGAGGCATAGGGGGCAAGGTGCGGAAAGCTTTGGGGATACCGTCCTAGACCTCAAGTGCACAGCATCCCATGCTACCTCTATTTTGTATTTCCTATTCAAACATGACACAACAAGCTTGGTCCAGCGACGTATGCGGTCCACGCCGGTCAGGTAGCTGGCCCCTTCCAGACTGACCACGACGAGGACGAGGGCGAGCGAGGCAAAGATGAAGAGCAAGCCGGCTGCATGTACGGTCCGAGTCGGCTTCGAAGCTAATAATTGGATGTGCAAATTCCCGTTTGCGCACTGCCCCACTTGACGCAACGCGACCCTCAACTCTGCGGAACGCGTTGGCTGCAATGTCGTGCATGTTGCTGTGTCCCTTTGCAGCAACCCAACCCAGACTTTGTATGGTCCGTCAGCATAATGCGCGCGACATCTGAAGACTCATTGCCGAGCCTACCAGCCTGGAATGTCATTGAATTCACGTTCAGTGAAAATGACACGAATTCCGAGTTGGTAGTCATGTGTGCCTACCGACGGTTTATCATCTCCCTTTCCGCAGATAACTTTTCCCAATCATCAGCTTTGAGGAAGAAATACATGTTTTTCCTAGATGTTGCCAAAAACTACGAACTCGACGGATGTACAATCGACGATTTCCATGACTGGATTGTTGAGCCGCTGCTCCCCATCTTTCGAAAGCTGCCAGAGGTTATCACGGACCGAACGCTTCAGGACTTCCTGTTCCCAAAAACGTACACGTACACCTTGCGCGCCGAAAGTGAAAACTTGTCTGCCACGCCACTTGAAGGGAAGGATGTCACAGAACCAATATTCGGTATCCATGTATCTGACGACATGTGCGGACTCTGGCCTTTGTTTGAGCCATGCCAAGTCCAGCTACGCGCAGAGATCAAGCTTGCTGGACCACCCTCGCATACTCCTTCTAAAGTCCAGCTCCCTGATGGATCCATCGCTTTCTCCAAGCTTATCAGGTCTGGCGACAAGAGTTCGGTCATGAATGAGATTGGCACATATGAAAGAATACAAGCCGCCGGCCTCAATAAGACACTGCGCATTCCACGTCTGCTTGGCCTAGTGCGGGATGATGACGGCCAAGTCTTCGCGTTGCTCTTGTCCTCTGTTCCTTGCGATCGCAAGACTCTGCGATGTGCTTCGAAGCAAGGTATTTCGAGATGCGTCAAGGAAAAGTGGGCTCGTCAAATCACCCATGCCGTTGACCAACTGCACAGAGCCGGAATTGTCTGGGGCGATGCCAAGCCCGATAATGTCCTCATCGATGGCAATCAGGACGCCTGGCTGGTCGACTTTGGCGGAGGATACACGGAAGGTTGGGTGCCTCGAGAATGGAGTGGGTCAATGCAAGGTGATTTACAGGGCCTTGAACAGATACTCAACTTCCTGCGTGCTTGACGGACGGGCTACAAAAAAAGACGGCAAATTTATACTCGAAAATTCTTGTAAAGTTCGTCTTTGATCTCGTCATTGTGTATCTGGCGGCAGGATGATGCGTTTCCCACAGCAGCGAGTTTATGACGCCCTGGTGCACGGCGAACGGTATCGACGAAGCTGGAGGATGAAAGAATGAACTAAGAACAACTTCAGTAGGCTGCACGGTCCCCGCTGGCGAGGAATCTAGCTTGTCTTTACTCAGATCTGCCGGTACAGATCCAGACTCCGACTCGCACATCCCGGCCTTCCTAAACAGGCAGGTAGCAAAGCCATGATACAACATGTGTCGAAGCCAGCGCATGATCAATGAATTAACCCCGCATGCTAATCCTGGGTCGATTAACCAGATAAAGAGACGCCGAGGTAACTCAGCCCGACCTGCCGTTTGCATCGCCAATAGCGTCCCAAGCCCTCATGCAATTGCGCCTTCTCATTATCGTAGGCGTGCCTCTTTACCCATATGACCTGCTGAGAGCAGGCAGGGCCCCGACAAAGAACACCATCTTCCGAACCGCGCGTGGCTGTCTTCTGCGCATGTTACTGCTTCCGCGTGGACGACCTGCCTCTTCTGCACCCTGGCAGCTTGCGCCAATATCCCGTACTGCTTGCATCATCCGTCCCTCTCGTGACGAGCTGACTGCCATGCTTCACACCCGACGCAGCGCGTGTTCACGTTCCGCTTCGTTCTAGAATCTAGACTGGCGCTCCTGGACCCTTTCTGCCAAGATGCTCTTCACTATAAAGAGGAGCACATGGCTCCCCTTCAAAGATACCTGGAATGAGTCAGAAGCTCATCCTTCAAGTGCCATCTCGCAGTCATGAAGGCCCAGATTGCTTTCCTCCTCGCTGGCGCGGCATCTGCCATTGCCGACCGTGTCTCGTATGACGGCTTCAAAGTCTTCCGCGTTCACTCCGACTACGAGAAGGATATTGAGAAGCAGATCGCTGGTCTCAACGCGGTGGAACTGACATGTGGTCACTCGGATCACATCGATCTTGCCGTTTCGCCTGATGACCTCGAGGCCTTCGAGGCGCTGGGTCTCGACTTTGAGACACTCGCGGACGACCTTGCTGTTGATCTCGCGGAAGAAGGTGTCCTCGAGTCTTTCTACGGTAAGGATGCTATGCCCATTCAGTTCTGCCCAGTCACAACTGACAACGACTCCAGACGATGCTGAGTCGCAGGGCCCCAAGCTCGACGCCCGCCAGACGGGTCTCCCTGCCCTGTCCTGGTTCAGCGCCTACCGTCCGTGGGCCGAGCACAGGAACTTCTTCAATCAGATCCAGGCCGCTCTCCCCACCAGCTCGAGAATTGTCAACGTTGGCACCTCCTACGAGGGTCGCCAGATCTATGCATTCAAGTTCTGGGGCTCCGGCACCGAGGGTAGCAAGCCCGTCATCTACTTCCACTCCACCGTCCACGCTCGCGAGTGGATCTCGAACATGGTGAGTTAAGACACTGCATCACTCCAGCTTGCACGGGGTTGACGCTAACGGTCCAACAGGTCGTTGAGTACCTCACCTACCAGCTTGCTTCGGGTTGGCTCGCCAACGACGCCCTTGTGAGGTCTTTCCTCAACAAGTATGAGATTGTCATTGTCCCATTCGTCAACCGTAAGACTGTGCAAACAAATCCATGGAAAGGTAGCATGTACTGACAAGTATATAGCCGACGGCTTCGTCTACTCGCAGAGCACCGACCGTCTGTGGCGCAAGAACCGTCAGCGCAGATCGGGCACATCTTGCGTCGGCACCGACGGCAACCGCAACTGGTAAGCCCACGTGAAGCAGTGCCTCTCCGACGCTCCCCCTCTGACCTCAACTTCTAGGAACTTCCAGTGGAGCGTCCCAGGCGGTGCCTCGACCTCACCTTGCTCGGAGACCTACAAGGGTGTCGCGGCCGGTGACACGCCCGAGATTCGCGCCTTGACGACCTTCACCAACAGCCTCCGCCCGCAGGGCATCAAGCTCTTCATTGACTGGCACGCCTATGGCCAGTACATCCTCCTTCCTTACGGATACAACTGCCAGGCTCGTGCGCCCAACCACAGCCAGCAGATGGCCGTCGCCGGTGCCGCGGCCTCGCGCATCGGCGCCGTCAACAACACCCGCTGGACATATGGTCCTTCCTGCTCGACGCTCTATGCCACCACAGGCAGCTCTCCGGACTACATGGGTGGAAGCGCGGGTGCCGAATACTCGTGGACCATTGAGCTCCGACCTGGTCCCAACGCTGGCTCCAGCGGCTTTGTTTTGCCTGCCAGCCAGATTGTTGCCAGTGGCGTTGAGCAGTGGGAGGGTCTCAAGTACGTCCTCAACACTATCTGAGCCCATCGCAAGGGCTTCAGGTGACCAGTCTTGGACTGGAACGAGATGGTTCCGCGGGTTTGCGTGGGTCGTCGACATTCGAAGTTATATATCGTTTCCTGTCGTGACAGGAAGTACGTAGTTTTGAAGAGCCGCAACAAAGACGAGCGTCTCTCTTTCCACGCAGGTGACCTTCCTAACCATTGAAGTCTCTGCACGTATGATCCTGAAACTAATACATCCTGTGGTGCCAATCTAGTGCCCTTGTTGTGAAACTACAAATACTTCTAAGTCATTTCCATTCCCGCTACGAGACGCACGAGGAAAAAGTCAAAGTTCACATGCATTCGTAGACACGCTGTCGAGCGATGCCCCCCCCCGCGGAGAACACAATGACTGGCTTTGATCAGAAGACCTCCCTGGCGACTTTGCCGTCTGGGCCGCAAGGCCTGGGGCTACTTTCCTGAATGACCGGTTTCTCTGGGCCAAGTGGGACGTATTGGAGCTTGAGAGTGAGAGATAGGGATCCGTATCCGCGAGGACAAACACTTTTCTCAAAGCTGGCATCGAGGGCCTATCGGAGAAAGATGGCGGTGCAAGATTCCAGTTCCGCCCCTGATTTGGCTTTCGCTTTACAGCGGGAAAAGGGCAATCTACAGATGCGTTTTCCTTCCCACAAAAATCAATGCATTCATCTTCGCCCCGACCCTTTATTGTTGGCTCTCGATGGCTGTTCTCACGACCCACATGAGCCCGCGCGTCCTGACCAAGGTGAACGCAACTGCCAGCACAATGGGCAGGATGATGCAGATAGCAGCTACTGTCACCATGGGGCTCGATACCACGCGCGAGATGAGCATGGCACCCAACATCCACATGGCAATCCCCATCATCTCCCTGTCGGAAAAGTCTGCTCCATGCACGCCGGTCAGGTAGCCGCCGCCTTCCAAGTTGACCATGGCGATGACGAGGACGAGCGAGGCAAAGACGAAGAGCAAGTCCACGAGAGCTATGCCTGTCGTGAAGGGGCCGACGCCGCCATCTGCAAATGAGGCAACGGTGGATGCGATGCATAGAAAATGGTCACGATGAGGAAGGCCACCAAGGCCTTTCCGAGCGCCTCGGCCGTGCCGTGCTGGATGAATGGCTTGTCAATGGCTTGACGGCACGCATCCAGGGCGTCCGCGTCTGCGGCGTCGGCCTTTTCGAGGTCTTGCAGGATCTCGCGGGCCAGATTGATGGACGGCGGGAAACGACTGCTGCATTGCACGTCCCCGTCAAACACCCGGCATGTGCCTAGCATGGGATCAGACATTGTCGGTCCTCATGGGATAGGTCAGAGGAACCCACCAGAGGCACCCAATTTGTACACGTCGGGGATCAAGTCCGCCGTAGCATTGGCACAGTCATCGCCCCAGATGAGCGCCAGTGTGGACCGCGGCCAGTTGATGATGCTGTACTGATTTTCCAATCGACTCCGGCAGCCGGCCAGGACGCAGATGGAGAGGGAGAGAATGCCTGAGAATAGTTAGAGAAGATTCATTCATTCACCCAACCACTGGCGTACCCAGATTCCAGAAGCCGACCCAGGGCGCAAGTGTCATCGTCGGATTAGCACGAAGCTCGAGGCTACAAGGGAACCCAGAAGCACGTGGATAATGGATCGATCGCCCAGTTTTTATCCACAATTTGGGAATGGCATGGACGCGCTCCTCACGTTGATTCCGTGCCTGGCAAGGCCCGTGCCGTTGTACGCGCCGAGCGTGCATGATCAGCGTTTCGTCTTAGAGGCGTCCAATCGCTGCCTGCAGTGGCGCATCTGTGAGCCTCGCTGGCAGATATCTTTCTGCAGCAGCCCTGGGGAGAGGCGGTTCATCCGTTGATCATCTGCTTCATTGGGCAGGGCTGACAATCCTGATTGCCCCTTTTATTGTTGGAGGGCACATGGGGGATCTAGGGCTGACGATTCAGCCCACATCCCGCCGTCTGGCCCCTATAAGCGCTCCAATTATTTGGCGAACTGTACTCCATAAGCGCGGTACTTGGGCGGAGGCTTTAGTGTAATTCTTTAAGCTTATCCGTAACTAAGATCCGCAAAAAGGAAACCGAATGACGCTGATTCACCAGCCAGCTGGCAACGATCGAGAGGCGGGCACAAGCGCTATTTGTCTGGACTACCTTAGTTCAGCTATATAAGTAGTTCTGAATCGCCCATCTGGCACATACGACCATACCCAGTGGAAAATACGGGATCCCGTCCGCTCTCCCATAGTCAAGCCGCTGAGGGGCCGATCAGTAGTTGGGTCGGTGACGACCAGCGAATCCCGGCTGTTGTATGTGTTTCCCTTTTTGCTCCGGATCTGGGGCTATCGCTGCGATAATCAGCAAGTATAGACAGCAGCCGGCAAGTTGCTGTGGTGGCTGCTGATCAGTCCCTGGGAACTCGAGCCTTGGGGTCTGGTTGAAGACAATGGTGTGATATGCGCAGAGCCCTTCCATTTTTGTGATTGCATTATCGTGAGACTGATCATCGTAGCGCGGTTCTTGTGATGAAGATTCTCCAGCAGAAAACATCTCCTAGACAGACATACGCCGTCGCGCAGTGATCAGAGTAGTAAGAGCGTTGTAAGCAGACAACCCTAAGCATATGTTGCGGTCCAGGCTTCCTACCTACCCTGGTAAGCGTAAGGACCATCCATATGTCAGCACTGGGCCGTACTTGCATGTCCACCTTGCCAGCGTCCTGGGAGCTCAGAATGACAGTCCTCTGGCGCAATCAAGTCTCGAACGAGGCTCGTCTCCCCTAAAGTCCACCAAGTAACATTCCTGCCGCCGTAGCCACAGCAGCCACGTGCATCCCAGGCCGCGTGCTCTCAACCCCGTTGCTCCAAATAAAATCGAATCCCTGAATTGCATACTTTTCGCTTGTAGTCCTCATCAGCCGTTCCCCATTCGTATCAGAAAGCCTGGCCTCGAATGTGTGCTCCAACTCGGGCGAGAGCGTCATACTGCCGTCTCTGAGACTGCTCATAATGCTGCTCGGATCCCACTCAAACGAGCTGCCTGTCAAAAAGGGTAAGTTCTGTGCGATTTGACAGCCGAACCGACTGCTATCACCATCACCAGTGAGGCTTCGAGCCAGAGACCAAGCGAGCGGGCCTCTGGCGCCCTGTTGTCCCCGCCAGTGGCGTCCCATGAGATCGTGACAGGCTTTGTGAGATCCAACACCTCGCTCGGGTCGGGGCCAGTGAATTGAAAGGCCTGCGTTCCGGCAACCACGGCGCAGGCAAGGTTGAATGTGGAGAGGAGGCCTGATGGATGCTTCAACTTGGCGTTTGGACACACTGATAGTTTGTGCAAAATAGGGACTGGAGGGATGGTGGTGAAGGCGAAAAAATGAAAGGAAGAGAGGACCTAACTAACAAATGTATATGGTGTAGATGTACAGGCTGCTCCATGCATCACCAGCCTTAGCCTGCAGGGAGTTGGAAAATGGATCGACTGCTGCCGCAAGGCAGAATAAGCTTGAAAAAGCCCCTGTGCCCAGCTACGGTGGAATTGTTCTAGACCTTCGGGAAGATCTTGGCACTCTGGGGTGCTCCCTAGCCAACATACTTCTATCTCAGCTCTGACAACACCCGCGCCGCTGCGACAGAATTTCCGGATGCTCTGTTGATACCTAATTGTACACGAAGCAAGTTGGATTTCTCGCTCTTCGTTGAAGCATAAGATGATGTGGCGGTAGTAAAGGAGCTGCAGAATCCTGCTATAGACTTGTTCCAAGCGATAGGTTCGGGCGCACCGGGCTTGGTACATGTACCTGGCGCGTGACTCGTCTACCTGGCTATCAAGGCGCGCAGCCAACTGCATAATATGCCAGCATGGGAGTCATCAAAGGGACACTATTAATGACATCCGTCTTCTATGTACACGGTTGTCGACATTGCCTCGTCCGCGCAATGAACAGAAGCGACCCACAAGGCAAGCGGCAGTGCCCTAGGGCTGTCCACCTCGGCCCATGGACCCTGGCAAGCATCATGGGACCCTTTGTCTGCGCCGAAATTGTCTTGGCGGCTTTCTTGGCATGCCTCTGCACGTTGACCGGACTGGGACGGGAGAATGGCGGTTGTCGGCCACGTTCATGTTGCCAATACCGAGGCGCACCGGTAGGCGCTGTGTTGCCAACAACGACATGGACTTTTTACAGGATGCTACAGCCCCAACTGAAGGCCGCAGGGCTAATCAATCTTGATTGCATATGGCTTCGTCATTGTACGTCCTTGTAATGGTGAGCTGGCTGAGTGGCACTTCTGTCCTAAACTATAATGTGTATGACAGACGACCTGGCATCGAACGAACATCACGCGATAGCTGTGCGTAGTGACGGGAGCGCCCGAGGCAAGGCGCCGGAAGCAAAATTGGTATCACATCTGCTGAAATGGTCTTGAGGGCAGAGGATTGACAGAGGTGGCCAGGATGTTGGTGCACGTCGGTGTCAGGTTGTCACATGCATTTGCCAAGGCTGGCTCTCTCCATCGAATAGCCATCCAATGTCCTACATAAATGACTCCGTCTGATTATTCCCTGTTCCTGGTGCCCGCTGCCTCTGCACAACTGATGATTCGGATCCCTAGTACTGGTACCCCATCCCTTCCAAACTCTCACCCGCTCTGCTTCTCCGTAAGAGTTCTTGCACAAATCCCTGGGTCCATTCGCGTATCCTTTCCTTGTTGGAGATACGAAACTTGTGCTGACACGTTAGTAAGCTACTATGCAAGTAGTCACCATCAATATGCCACCTCAAATCATCCTTCAAGCTGCTGCGAAACAGTTCCAAGAGCACCCGTTCCCCGCGTGGCGTGCGTAAAAATGTATCGTGAATTCCCGGTTGATTGTCCAACACCTCCAGCACCTGTTCAGCAAAATACTCATCACATGTACTCTCGTATGCGGCTGCTAGAGCATCGGCAGCCCCTGCTGGTAGGCTGGTATGACGACTCAGAGCAAGCACGGCGTATATACGCATAGTTTGGTCAGGTTACTGGAGAGTGTCGAGCAAAGCGCTTACCACTGAGGAAGGTAAGCTTCTTTGCCCTGAGAGAGTCACCAAGACTCCTAGCTGAGCATGGGGATTCCGGTCATGTAGACTGTCTTTGAGTGCCTCGACGGCCAAGGCCGGGAGATTGAATCTATCGGAGAGTGCGATTAGAGACATGATCCCGGGTGCCTCGTCTGTGTCGGAGGACCCTTTGGATTGGATGTGATCCAGTAGAGTCTTCACGACACAGACTGGGAGTGTTGATTGATTGAAGAGTCCCACCCCAGCCGCCTCTCGTATTGTAGGATCCTGATCCTGGAGGCAAACTGCGAGGACTTCAGTGGCCGTGACTGGGAGATATGGAAAGCAACCGAGTAAGTTGATGGCCAGTCGTCGGAGGCCCAGTTGGCGGTCTTGGACAAGGCTTGTGAGCCTCGTGAACACACTCGCCAGAGCAAACTGACGCGGGAGAACCTCTGTCGTCGTCCTCTGGGAGTGGGTATTCTCCGGATCCCGGTCCTCGAGGCTGCCTTGGGTCAAATCCAGGAGCGACACCAGTCCGTGCATCTTATCTATAGCAACTTGCTGCACAGCTCCTTCTTTGTCGTCCAAGGCAGAGACTAATCGCCGCATGTAATGCATGAAGAACTGGGTAACCTCGTGCCAATGCGGATGCGGGCCGTGATAAGCCTGCGCAAGCTCAAGGAGAGCTTTCTCAGCCCACCTCGGAAGGCCTAACAAAGACTGGAGCTTCTCCTTGGCCTGCAGGCGACCGGTCTCACTTTAATCTTAGAGACAGGCTATAAACGCCTCTATGGCCATGTCCGGTAGGTCTGTCGGAGATAGAAAGCATGTGAGATCCACAGCCGCGCGGCTCAAGGATTCGTCCTCGTGATGAAGATGCGGAGCTCAGAGCGGAAGCCGGCGGACACGAGGAATGTTCGAAAAAATACATGGCCTTTCTGCGGACCAATATGGACTCATCATGTAGACACCCTACGATGGCGTTGACAACCAAGTCTGGTAGGCTTTGTCGATGGCAGAAGGCCTGGATGGACAGTTTGCGGACAAACTCGCAATCGTCCTAGAAACATGCCACAAGGGCTTGGATAGCTTAGTCGTTCAGGTCGCCTTGATTCGCGAAAGCCTCCAGAACTTCTCTACAAACAGAGGCATCTCGGTTTCGGAGACGGGAAATCAAAAAGTCGGTGGCTGAATCAGGTAGACCCTGCTGATAACTGAGGGCGACGATGGCGGCCGCTTGCACGCCAGGGTGTGGATGGTCCCTGGAACGGACTATAAGTGAGGCTATGAACGCGACAGGGAGACGTGTTCTCTGGAGGGCCCGTCCGGCCAGTCGTCGAACGGTATGATCTGCGTGCTCAAATCGAGCGATCAAGATGTCCACAACGGACCCTGGCAAGTCCGGTTGCCGAGGGAGAAGATCGGCGACCTGTTCGCTAAAGGACGCGTGTGCATGATCAATATGGGCCACGATAGCCTCAAGATCGGCCCAGACGGACGGGTTTGAGATCCCAAGACCGCCAGGGCTCCCTCTGGGACCAAGCGCTCGGGAGCGTCAAGGTGCGATACCATCTGTTGCAGAACCTCCAGTGAACACTGTTGGCGGGCTCTCACGAGAGAATACAAGATCTCCACCTTGACTCATGAGCTCACCTGGTTCAGTACCAGTGCCAGGGATACCGCAGGAAGTTCCTCAAAATTCATCACCATTTTGAGCCCGAGCCTTCACTCCAGGACACTCAAATCTGCAATCTTGACTTCGAGAGCCCGTCGAGATTGGAGCTCCCCTTTGATCTGATTCATGCAACTCATTACCAAGCGTTGGTGCGCGAGCCCCCAGAGATCCAGGGGATCCTGATCTATGCAGTTCATGAATTCACTTGCCTGAGGCGTGCCATCGAACAGTCCAGCAACGAATTGCCAGCACACGTCGTACCGCCGCGTATACTTATGCGTCTGTAGAAACGTGCGAGAGGTGGTAGAATGTCCTGACGGTACGCGCAAGATGTACTCGAGCGGGTTGTCTTTGATCCACCGACTCACAAAGTATTCCGCCGCAAAGTACTCTTGCATCGTCAAGCGGATGAAATGATAATTTCGATCGTCAAGATGTGCGGACGGGTCAGAAGTCCGGAGAAAGGAGAGCTGCGCCAACACCTCGACACTCAGATTGCTGGGATACAATGCACGAACCTTCCGCGCTACTGCGACTACTTGATCAGGAGTAAACTCGATATTGTCGGTGCACAAGCCATTGAAGGCGAGGAGTTCCAGAAACTCGGCCTCTGCAACGGCCGCGATGCCTGATTTGCTAGAATGCTTCTTCTACAGGCTCTGCTCGATGACTTTGAACATTGCAGTCATGGTGTTAGGCATGTTTTGACGATCAAAGCCGTCCCAGGTGTAGCACAAGGCATCCGACAGAATGGGGATCCGTACCAAGCCCTGGATCGCCGTATTCGACTTGATAAAGGCCTCAACCTCGGAAAGTCTGGGCTCCATGCTAGAATCCGCTCTGAGGTATGATTCCACTTGTGTATTGTAGAACCCAAGGCATTGCAATTCAAGGTCCATGGGCGCCAGGCTCGCGGGAATGCCGGCAGTGAGTCGCGTCGTGATGATGATATTGGCGTGATCAAAATGCCTGGATACGATCCCACTATGCCTTCCTACATCACCGGATATCTCATCCAGTCCATCGAGTATGAAAAGAGTTTTCTTGTATGAGGTGGCCTCTAACTCGTGCCAAAGCGCTTCGGCAAAGGAGCGTTTCTTGCTGTGGGAGTGGAGTTGAGGGAGAATCTCGTTCTGATCGTTGTCGTCCAATCCTTTTAGTTTACGTATCGGGACCCAGACTATCCTGTCGAACAAGACTGACCATGCTCGGTGCAATTCTGACTCTGGACGATGCGTAAAATCGTGCACAATCTTCTGCACAGAGTGGTCTTGCCGGCTCCCGGGCACCCTCGGATCAAGATCCTCCTGAGAGTCGTTGTTCGACTTCTGTACTCATGGCGCTGTTGGAAAATACTCGCCAAATCGAGACAATGTATGTAGCATTGGATCACCCCATCATCTCTTCGGTGGTCAACCACTGGGAGAAGCGATGATCGGGAGGCCCTTGTTTCGTTGCCGGGACCGCCTGGCCAGGGATCCACGAGGATGGCGAGATTGATAAAGCATTGGTCCATTGGCAGAAATCGCCCCGACATTCTCTGAATACGGATAGTTTCTGGCCCGTAGTTCAGGCTTCGCACCGGATCATGAGAAGACTGGAGAGCTGAGGGGCTGCTCATCTCTGCGATGACCTTTTCCAGTTGCCGATACACTGCATCGTGCAGTCCTGCGCACTTGTAGAGTCCAGCATGGTCCGTGTCGATGGCATACGACAAGTCTGCGTCGGCAGTGACCGAATGCTGCGACACAATCTAATAAAATGACATCAATGGCTGGTTTCATCTGGGAGCGTAGTCATCGAGTCTTACCTGCCCTAAAGGAAGCCATGAAAAAAAGTACGTAGGCTTGGTGGCCCAGAAGGCCCGGACTTGAAACTCTGGTGAATTTGGGGCCGTGGGGCACATGTACCTCTTGGCCTCGAATTCTTCTCTGAGCTTCCTGAGATCGCAGCTGGATACTGACGGGACATGATGTGAGGTTCAGAGGAAGATGATGCTGGAAGTCCAATCTACAATCTCATCCGAGTCTTGGCTGCAGAGTGCCTAGAATTATGTCAGAAAGGGCTAGGATCGCCCGGATGCTGTGGGATTTCGCTCCTGCTTCAACACAATGCCTCCGATGCCATGTGCGATGAATACGATGGGGCGACGCTGGGAAATATTTCAGAAAACATGTACACAACCCGCCAATGGTGGAGGACATTACTGCTTTCTTCTCCATCGTTCGCACCTCTTGCAGCATCTTGGTCTTCAGTTCTCTCAAGAGAGTGACAGCGCGAATCTTCATCACCAGAGTTATTCGGAGAAGAAGCAGTTTAAAGGAGGGAGGATCTAATCCGGAAAAGACCATCCCTCTAAACTCACGAGCATGGTCAATCCGGGACAGGTACATCGTTTCAGACGTTCCCAACTGCACGTCGCTGCCTCTCCATCCTGAATCCCCACCAACCCTGCCACAGGAGTATGACAAGCGGTATGCCAAGGAATAAGGCCCAAGCCACCGACCAAGAAAACAAGACGGCAATAGAATAGACCCAAAATGCCCAGCTCATCACTCCTTTGGACTCGCCTAGCCCCACAGCGCCAGGCTCTATCGATAGCATGACTTGCATCGACGAGAGAGCCACAGAGATGCTGGCGACCATAAAGAGCAGCGGAACGGTTGCCCGCTGCAAGAAGTCGGTAATTGACCAGGGGGTAATCTCGCAGAACCAACTTGTGCTTGCTTGCTGAGGTCGCAGGATTCTGACGGCCCAGTTGAGCCGCGACAGGCGGAGTTGTCCGAAATGGTACCGCCTTGAAACAACGTCGTCGGGCAAATGGCAGAAATGACGTATGTATGCTGACCATTGTGCCCAATCCTTGACTTCTTCCGGTATGATGTGAGCTTCTTTCGCTAGTTCGAAATCCAAGCGGTGTGAGATGAGGAAAGCGTACGATCTCATCAAGCCAAGCGCACGCGCGCGGTTGCAAGATGCCTCGCAAATGCGCGAAGTTTTGTGGCCATCGATTGATAGCGGCGCTGCTGTAGCGTCTTGTAGGTATATCATCCAGAAATCGTAATTAAGCAGGTATACGGGCACGGGCTTAATAAATATTGTATTTCGATTCCAGATTAAGTGGAGTCGTGGGTTTTCCGTTGGAATAATGGTTCGACCCTTTACTCGTTGCGTATGCAGTGGGTCAATGCTATCGCCAGACTTTCTGGCTATCAGCCACAATTTGTCGTAGAGCTCGTCAAGAAGCTCTGACCTTAGCTCCTTTGCCAGATAGGCTTGTATGTCCTCGGACAGCGTCAACCCAGGATCACCTGGGACGTGGTTAATGCCAGGTGAGTTCGTGCGGGTTATTGACTCAGGGTCTCCACATGCATCCGAAGGATTTACCAACGTTTCCATGCTTATAGCAAAGGATGATGGGAATGGGACATGACACGACTGTTTCATTGCAAAGTAAATGTTGTGTGTTTGGGAGCAACGGTCGTCGAGGTCATACCGCCGTCCTAAACTCCTGGCTGTGGAAATGGGCGATGCACGACGTGCGCCGGGGCTCCACAACGTTCTCGCATGACTAATCAAGTCCATTGTTCAAAACAGCCGCTGGGATCTACTCTATACCCATGAGATACGTGCCGCATGCGGTCCTTGATTAGTTTATAAATGCCCTTAAGCTTGTCTTGGCGTTGAGCATTGAGCACGAAACCAACCAGAGGCACGCCAGGTGCTGCCTAAGGCAACAGATGGAAGGCCCCTTGTTCGCCATTTCAGTGGTCCTTTTGCCTCAGGCAGCATTATCACGCATTCCATCGCAAAACAGCCAAGCCCCACATTATCAACCCCTCTGGTCTTCGAAACAGTCAACCTCACACCAGGGTACCGAACCATTCAAAACAGTCGAGGCTGGCAATCCAATCGGTGTAATCTCCATTACCTTGCTCCACGCCATGTGCATCGAGCTGGCTCACGTCCTCGTACTTCTCTGGGCTTTCTGGCTTCAATTTATAACAAACATACCTTCTCGTTTAAACTCTCACGAAGTGCCCACGTCTAAGTTTGGACTGCAATCAGCATGGGCGACTGATGGGCGAGTGAGGGCCGATGGAGTCGAGTATGTTCCGCGCCACAGAATCTGACGACGTCTTTCTAACCAGAGCAGCATTGTCTTTCTTCACGGGCTAGGCTCTAACCCTGACACAACATGGCGAGCCAAGATATCACACCGAACAGGTCTCCCGTCCATTGGGAGTGATGAGCACTTTGTGAATTGGATTAGTGACTTTCTCCCCAACGACTTACTATGTCCTGTTTGCGACGACGTCCGCGTCTTCTACTACAACTATGACTCTTATTGGAAAAGGGATGCATTACATACGCGAATATCACATTTCAGCAACGACATGCTCGAGGAGATCCATAGAAGCTGCAAATCGGCTACTGTATGTATAAACAGTGCTTGTTCCGACTTCCTGTTCACATGTCACTAGGAGCGGAGGCGAGGCCTAATTTTCGTGGCACACAGCTACGGGGGTCTAGTGGTCAAGAAGGTACGACGCTTATAGTGCATTGAAATTTTGTAAAATACCCTGACAGAATCCTCCGCAGGCACTTGTTCAAGCCCACACCAAGTCGGACTACGGCTACATCCTCGAACGTACAAAATCTATTCTCTTCCTCGGAACTCCTCATCGTGGGTCTGGCTTCAGTATCTGGGGTTCCATAATGGCGCACTTATTCCAGCCAATCGCTGCAAATCCAC
Source organism: Emericellopsis terricola (assembly GCA_027569275.1). NCBI lineage: Eukaryota > Fungi > Ascomycota > Sordariomycetes > Hypocreales > Bionectriaceae > Emericellopsis > Emericellopsis terricola. Next base: position 105,763 of record JAPDEU010000037.1, read on the forward strand.
AGATGCTAGCAAACCTTGAATACGATTCAACTTTCTTACTTGACTTGCACGAACAATACGTCGATATATGCCGAGGCGACTGGAGAATTTATAACTTTTTTGAACAACGGCCCACTCTGTCACTTCAGCTTTGGGCTTTCTCTTTGACCGAACTAGTAAACAGATTCGCCCGTGGTTGTTTCTTGTGCTAACGTGCAGCTAGGTCGTTCGCGAACAATCAGCGACGTACCACGGCCCCAACGTCTACAATCGCGGTTTACCAGTCGACCACAGCGGACTCAACAAGTTTGAGGCGAGGACAGACGCATACCATGCCATTCTGGCGAGGCTTACCGAAGCGTGCACGTACTCAACAAGACAGGCCGAGAATCGCTACATCGTTTCGCAGGAAAAGACCCAAGCGTACGTGGACCGAACTGAACTGACGACCGAGTTGGAGCGCAAACTCCAAGTCTTCCATGGGCACGCAAAGGTCCCACACGCGGTCGTGCTTCACGGAATGGGTGGGACTGGGAAATCCCAGTTGGCACTAGACTTCGCCGAGCGCCATCGCGATCGCTACGACCCAATAGTGTGGATCGACGCAACTGACGTGGAAACAACACGGACGAGCTTCTATAGATGTGCTCATGAACTGAAGCTGTCTGTAGAGCTCGAACCTGGTCAAGGGCCTGTTTTCAATGATCGAACGGTCCAAGCTGTCCTTCAATGGTTTCGAGCCCGAACTGAAGACGACGATGAGTGGCTGGTTATTCTCAATAATGCCGATGATTTGAGTTGGGGTTTGAAACAACTCGTCCCTCTTGGCGAAAGAGGAAGCGTCATCATTACGAGCCAAGACATGCACAGCAATATGCTCATTCCCAGGGCATGCGAGCAGGTGAACGTCGGCGAGATGTCCCCAGAGGAGGGGTCGGAGCTACTGCTTCGCCATTTACAAGTTGATCCAGATGCGGCTTCCCAGAACATCAAGGACAAGAGCTATTATTTGGCACACGAGTTAGGTTACCTGGCGATCGCCATCGATCTCGCGGGAGCCTATGTAAGCAATGAGCCATTTTCAGACCCAGAAAAGGCATTGGCTCGGTATATTGCAGACTTCCGGAACCATCGCAATGTGCTCTTGAAAATGAACACGTTTCAGGGGTTGCTACCAACATATCAAACAGTGTGGACGGTATGGGATGCCGCCCTCGAAAAGATCACGACTAGCGGGAGCGCACAATTTAAGCCCGATTTCCTGCTGTCATTGCTGGCATTCTTCAAAGGGGACGTGGTCCATGAAGAATTATTCCGCCTAGCAAGTCTCGGAATGGCCGGAAATTGGATTCAGCTCGATAACCAGGATGCCATTGATTCCGCCAGCCTACAGTATTTCTTGGCTGTGCATGAAGACCAAGGTGATTGGGATAGTTTTCGATATAGACAAGCTCGAGATGCGCTGGTGCGCTTCGGTCTCCTGCAACAAGCGTCAGATGGACCCTGGCCGGGAGTTGCTATGCATAACCTGATCCGATGGCGAGTATCGCAAAATGAGCTGGCGGGTTTACGGTCTTCATACATATTGTTCGTGGTCGCCGCCTGCTTCCAGCTCCATGAGGAGCACAACCCCGATTTTCGGCAATTCTTGATTATTCAGGTTTTGGATATCATTGATGATATCATGGCCAACCCGAATGTTGCAGGAATAGATGGGCATGTCCTTCTCTCTTCCTTAGTATGGGTCCTAGATTCCGAAGGCCGCTGGGAGGAGGCAGAGAAGCTGCAGGTGCCAGCGATAAATATTTCCAAGACGAAGGTTGGGGCGGATCATCCCGATACACTAGCGAGCATAGCGAACCTAGCAGGGATATACCTGAATCAGGGCCGATGGGAAGAGGCAGAAGCGCTCCAAGTGCAGGTAACAAAGATAAGCAAGACGAAGTTTGGAGCGGACGATTCTGATACAATAGCAAATATGGCTGCCCTAGCGGTAATATATAGGGTTCAAGGCCGGTGGGCACAGGCGGAGGCGCTTCAGTTACAGGTAATAGAGACTTGTAGAAGGAAGCTTGGGGCAGAACATCCTGAGACGCTAAGAATTATGGCTAGTCTAGCATCGACGATATTGGAGCAGGGCCGGTGGCTAGAGGCAGAGGCACTTTCACTCCATGTAATGGAGACGAGGAAGGCCAAACTTGGGGCGGACCATTTCGACACGGTCGCAATTAAAGCTCAGCTAGCGCTTATATATAGGAACCTGGGCCGCTTGGAAGAGGCAGAGGCACTTGCAATGCAGGTAATGGAGACGAGGAAGACAAGGTTTGGGGCGGACCATCCTGGGACGCTAGCAGTTATGTCTAACCTAGCATCGATCTACAAGGACCAGGGACGTTTTCTAGATGCAGAGGCGTTTGAGACACAGGTGATGGAGACTCGCAAGCTCAAGTTTGGGGCGGACCATCCTGACATGCAAATGAGTATGAGTAACCTAGCGACGATCCTTTGGAATCAAGGCCGGTGGGAAGAGGCAGAGAAAATACAGGTGCAGGTATTGGAGCTAAGTAAGTCGAAGCTTGGGGCGGACCATCCCGACACGTTAATATTTATGAAGAACCTCGCTTCCACTCGGCATCGAATGGGCATGGGAGGCGAATAAAGCGCGAACACATTCGGCTTGAACGACTTAAATAGAGGGCAGATCAACCTCGCACGAAGCGTTTCATAGCTACATCAGCCGACAGTGACAGCGATCTTTGAAAACTGGCATGGCTTTTCTGAGATTGACTGTATTTCCCTAGTAACTAAGTCATTGCTGCCCGAGTAGCCCCAACCTCCGTGCTTTCAAAAGTGTAAAAAGATGTAAAACACAGTCGGTACGTAGAGCAGGCACCTCGCAACGGGAATCGCCGAAACGTTATCCAAAGAGCCAGGTTAATCAATGCTGTCCAGTGCTTTTAGTCTCTGTGCATTATATTTGAAACCCTGTCCGACTGGGGCAAAGTGCATGCAGGAAAGTAATCACCAAGCAACCCATTCAAAATACTGGGATGATTCTTTGGTCAGACGAACTCACACCTGTCACGTTTCCCTGTCTTGAATTGTAGTATCGTGGTGCGAGCAAGCCCAAAGACCTGCAGCTCCTCCTGGCTGCTAACATGAATTCTATGAGAGCCCCGGTACTCAACTTCAGCGTAGGCACAAGACTTCAAGATCTTGCAGCAGTGCCAAGAGCCGCGTGCTTACCAGCTTGAAGCTAATTCAATGCTTTACCCCTTACACTCATCCGCAGGAGAAAGAGATGTACTATTTGAATTCTCTCCAGCTCCTGGATCAGCGCCCGCCTCCAGAAGACTTTCCACAACGGATGCGTTTCTGTACGCGACGGCCCAAGACAAAGCTGTCCTTCCGCTGCGGTCTCGACGATTGACTTGGACCGATCCGGTAGATAGGAGGACTTGAGTTGCCTTGGGCGACTTATCCTGGACGGCCCACATCAGCGGCGTCCACCCATTGATATCTGGAGTGTCTATCCCATGTGGTGCTTGGTCTAATAGTTTCTTCAGGGTTTCATGGTGACCACCGCCACAAGCCCAAGATATCGGGCTCCTCTCGTCGTCATCAACGCACGCCTTGGCTACCGCTTTGCTGCGGAGCAGTACCTCGACCGTATTAGTGCACCCGTTCCCAGCCGCCCATGAGAGGGGCGATCTCCCCCGGTTGTCCTTGTCGTTGACCTTTATGCCTCGGAGCTTGATCAAATCTTTCAAAATATCGACCATTCCGTCACCCGCGGCCCATGATACAGCCGTGCGCCCTTTTTTATCTCGGTGGTTGATATCGATCTTGGGTTGCCTCGCCAAAGCCAACGTGGCTGAGCGATGGCCACCTCCTGCGGCCCAGAGAAATGGCGTGAATCCGGAGATATCCGGCTCGTCAGCGTTGCTAGCATCGCGACGCAGTAGCTCCTTCATAATTTCAAGGTGACCGTTGCCAGACGCAAATGATAGCGCGCTTCTCCCATTTCTTCCCCGTCCAAGAACATCAGTTCGTCTGTCTGCCAGCAAAGCCATCACGCAAGAAAGATTGCCTTGCTCCGACGCAATGGTGAGGGGAGTATGCGTTTCTATCTCCTGAGAATTAGGGTCCGCACCAGCCGTGAGAAAAACTTCCACCACGTGATTGTGTCCAAGACGAGAGGCCCAGTAAAGACCGCGATTTTTCTCACTTTGTGGGACGTCATTCCGATTAAGGAGCTTTTCGACCGTCCGGGGAAGGTTGAAGTATGCAGCCAAAACAGCAATATGCTGACCTTGCAGGTTTTCAACTGGATGGGCGGATTGGGTGCTGTAGAAATGTAACCAGTTGCGGCAGGACTCATTTTGAATGTCCAACAGTGTTTCAGCCATTTCTTTAAGCGTGTCTGATGCCGTGTCTTCGCAAATGGAAAAATGCTCTGCCCAATGCAGGGCCGCATAGCTGTAAAAGTCATATTTCGATTTCATTGATTGGGATATGTCTTCGTTGCGCTCTTCTGGTCCACGAAAAAGCACATCCGATGTCAAATTCTGTGTCTCGTCCTCCCAGAAGTTCCCTGGAAGGTCAGCTCCAGGCAATTCCGCTAGGACACCAGCGCAGCCGACGGGGGAATCAGCCGATGGGGTTTCAGGGGAAAACATGTCGGTGCTGAAATCATCCAGGCAAAGGTAATGCATACAGGCAGAAGCCAGTTGCAGTGCGGAATTCGCCCCATTGACCAATCGTGTAGCACAAAAGCTGCCGGGTACTTTGCAAGCATTCAGAAGAAATTCTTTCAACGACTGATGAATCAAAAACACGTGATCTTCGGTGATGCGTGCGAGAGGACCCAAGACTCCCTGGATTGTGTATTCCATGACGACTTGCCTTTCCCGCAAAACCTCTTCATGCGTGGTATGGGAGGCATGTATCGTGAATGCAACATTGATTTCTCTCAAGTGGAGAGGTCTTGAGCTCGCGAGAAGAATCTTTAACAAAAGCGCAGCATGATCTTGATGGTCAGTCGGGATGGTGGACAGATAGCGCGTGTATGTGTCTGCAAGTTTATGGGGGATACTTGCAATCAGCGCTTGAAGATGTTTTAGAGATGTCAAGAAGCTTTCCTCCAGCGACATGAGAACAACATGGATCCAAAGAAATGACTGGTCTGCTTTGGCCCGCAAGGACTGTAGCAGGTACTCTTTGACGTCCTCTGGATACTGCCGACGGCGGGAAAGTTCCTCGACTTTCTTTTCGATGAAGACTTGCAGGTCTGCGACGTAGCCAGCCTGTGTCTCGTCGATGGAGATCTGGGGTTGAAGAGACTCATCGGAGTTGACGAAGCGTTGGTGGAGAAAAGGACGACTCGTTACGAGAAACTTGACAGTGGGGCTGCTGCCCTGCGCCAGATGAAGCGAGTCTGCAAGCATGCCGGAGATGGACTCGAGAAGTTGACGACACGAGGCCTTCTCGCACTCGTCCAGGGCGTCTAGAATGATGTAGGAGGAGCCGACGCGTGGATCCCTCACAATCTGGAGGAAAATGCCCCATAAAGAGGAGAAGGATCTTGTTATACTCGGACCTTGTATCTCAAGCGCCCGACGAACGTGATGAATCATGGAGCGTCGGCGACTAATGATTTGGAAAATAAGACTGACGAGAACAAATTTGGCATCCGTCTGTTTGCCATGAGCGTTGTCGCAAAAGTGAAACAAAACATTGTGTGCCTGGCGAGTCTGTCCGAAATACTTTGCCAAGGAGAAGGATAGGATTGTCTTGCCGCAGCCGGGGTGGCCTGTGATCCAGAGGAGCGCGTTGCGACTGCTGTCGACCCAGGACACAAATGCATCATGGGTGCGAATCCATTGACAGGTACCTGGGATAGGGTCAGGAAGCTTGGTGCTATTCACGTCTTCGTCTTGACCAGTAAATTTACTGGGGTGGAGTAGTCTCAAGCAGGATTGTTCAACTTCACTAAGGGCTTCAGTCGGGTCAGGATTATATTATGATCATCAATCAGCAGACAACTCACATCTGATTGATGATTGAGTTTCCGGGCGCTGTGGTGCTACCGCCTTTTCCCCTGCAATCCTCTTGAGCGCATTGGCTACCAGACTGTAGCTCGGCGTCGGACCATGGAAACGGCAGATGGATCTGTGATCCTCATGCAAAGGGATCAGGTCCTCGTTCGGGATACCTAGGGTGGCAGATTTCTGGTCGACCATCTATGATTGAGGTTTTAGTGGAAGCACTGCGTCCTTGACCAGCGTTTGCTCACTCACCAGCGACGACAGTGGAGGTGTGGCGTAACTCTCATAGAATGAGACAATGGAGAGATTATCCAGGCGGTTGCGGGCTGCTGTGACGAGGCCCAGGAGTAACTTGGAGTCCGCGCCAATCTGGGCTAATAAGTCAGACCTGGTCGGCCTTTGTCGCATCCCGGCTGACGCGGTCGCGGCAAACGTGTTGATGATTGTGCCAAGGACGCTCGCGGCATCTGCAACGCTGCTGCCTCCATGAGGCGTTCCCAGAAAGGCCATGCCAATGACCGAGTTCAACACATGTCCATAGTAGCGCTCTTCCTCGTGCGCTAAAACGAGAGCCTGTCTGTCATGAGCACACTGTTTTGCTCCAGCATTGCACTACGAACCTGCTTGCACACTATGCCGCCCACGCTATGGCAGACAAATATGATGGGGCGGGCCTGGGCTCCAAGTTAGTGACGAGCTGCGCGTCGGGGATGGGCATCGGTGCACAGTACATATGGCGGGCTGCCTTGTAAATCCCTGATGGAGGCTAGGAGGTTTCTTGCAAACCCCTGTATATCTGCGAGCGATTGCGAGAAGATGGACGAAGGGTAGCCGTATGTGTAGACGCGACATCCAGGCAGAGACGCTGGGAGCAGATCGCGCAGCCACAGATTCCCGCTGTCCGGGTCCGTCCATGTAGAATAGGCATCGCCAGTAAGGCCGTGGATGGCAATAATGTCCACGGGGTAAGTGAGCGGAGCCGACTGGAACTGATCTGGCAAGCCCTCCTCGGTCGGAAAGAGGGGGAATAGCCCAAGTTTCTCTGGGCGAGCCTTGGCTTTTTGTGTGCTCGGCGATGGCCTGACGGGTGCTCCCGGCGCAGCAGAGCGCCTTGAGAGCTTTGACTTGAACCGTCCAAACATCAAGCGCAGAAACTGGATGGCGTTCTCGGGTAGGGCCGCACACTAACAATGACGGACTTGTGTACGGGGAAAGATCCGACAGGAACGCTGCCCAGCGGGGTCGAGCGAGTGGGCAGTCGCGGCAACCAGCCTGTGGGTCCAACGCCTCACGACTCACAGTGACCCAGCAGCCACACGGCCAGAGAGCGAGCGGCAAATGGTCGGCTGGATGGCCAGCTGCGCCACAGCAGGAATACTGTCACGTGCACCCGAGCAGAGCAGCATCCATTGTGGCTAAGGAGTGAAGTGAAGGGATGCCCGACGCCTTCACCACCCTCACACAACTCCCGACCATATTCATCTCTACCACAACCATGGCTGCCAAGATCTTGACTGTCCTTGGTACTGACAAAGTCGGCAAGAAGACACTTGTCGGGTCTCTGATATACAAGGTGCTTATTCTACTGCCGTTGCCTACTTTGATTTGCGAGTCATTGCTCACATCCGGCAGTGCGGGCTGGAGTTGACACAACTGGAGGCTCTGGAGCGGGAGGGTGTGTCAAAACTCAATGAGATCGTGCCATTCTATGAGAAAAACAGTCGTGCCATTTCATTCTATGCGCCGTCGGGCCAATATATCGTCAAGGGTATGCCTGCCCTTGCCCCATGGACACCTCTTCCTGCTGTCCTAGGCTAATTACTTCATGCGTCACTGCAGAAAGCTCTGCACCCGACGCCGCCTTCTGGGTCACAGATGCCACTGCACCAGCCAGCTGGGCGACTTCAGCCCAGCAACTCGCGTCATTTCTGTCCCAGGGCACGCTGCAACCTCAGGACAAGCTCATAATACTGGTAAACAAAATGTGCGCGCAGGTACCTGTGGTTTCACATCTGTTCACAAAGTTGACTGTCACGTCAGGGACTCAGTTGCGTGGTCCAAGGACACGTTTGAAGAGGTTGTGCGCACCTTCAATGCTGCCAACCTCATAATAGATCGGTTCGGACCCCCTGGGGAGCGCCGCACAATGTGTTTTGAAACTCACACGATTACTCTAGGGCATATCTTCTGCCAGTATCAAGTCTCAAGGGCGATAATATCCTCGAACCGGTTCAAGGCTATTCATGGCTGAGCGATAAGGCTACCTTCCACTTGACAGGTCCGCTTCAAGTGTCAGAGTGCTCACTAATGGAGCTCCTGAGCTAGAGTCTACACAAGCTGGCTCTGAACACTGCATCATGTATGTGAATTGAAACCTAGCTCTGATCTCTGCATCTTTACTCGCAGAGCCTCTCAGTGGCCTCAAATGGCGCCCATTTCATGGAAGAACACACCCCTGGGCAGATTTCCGACTGGTGACGAGAGCTTCGTAGGAAAAATGGAAGCAAGGTTGAGACGACCTGGAATGCTGGATGTGATCTCATCACCAAGACATCAGCAGCATCATGGCCCTAGGAGATTTGCTGTGGTACAAAGAACCAATAGCCAACACATCTAGACCCCCTTGTTGCGTGATTCGCTTTGGCGGCACAAGGAGAGATGCACTTGGAACACGAAAATACATGGCCAGATCATCCATCAATCACCTCTGTCTCGCCTGTTAAACCTCGCATCCATGCTCACCTCGACGGAATACCCAATGCCTTCGTTGCTGCGTAGATGCTTCAAGAAAACCCGCAGCGACTGCTCGTTTGTCATCTCGTCACCCTCGCGCCAGCCCGAGGGCTTTTCCTCCGACAGCACAGACAGATCAACTGGGTAGTCGGCTTCTCCATGTATTGACGCACGGTCGCCGTAGGCCAGCCGTCCATGTCGAAGACCAGTAAACCGCTCCAGGACTGCGTCGTACCTCGTCTTCACGTCAGACAATGTCGGTGTGCCGTTGAGACGCAACCATGCCATGCGACCGTCTAATGGAGGCTCTGCAGCCCCGCTGGCATGCAAGGTCTTTGCAATTTCCATGATGCGATCAAGAGTCTCCATTTTATCGCTGTTCAAGTTGTCGTCACTCTCCAGTTCCGACAGGCGTACTAGGGCCATCTGCAGAGCTAGCGACAGTGGCGAGTGCTCAGGAGAGGACGGACTCGCAGCATCAAACGCATGCACAGGTACCGCGCGTGCCACGTCCTGTCGGTGCCCGCTGCGCAAGAGCGCTGCCATCGCCGTGGTGTTTTCCGACAAGACCGCGGCTGTCAAAGGGGTGCCCAGGCGTGGGTCGACAGCATACGCGCAAAGGCTTGCAAGATCCGTGAACATGCGCACGACCGCCTCGACCATAAGCAGCGAAACCTGTTGGCGATGATTGACCTCATTGGCAGGCAGAGAGGCGAGGTTGTGCACGATCGAAAGCCCCTTTCCGTCTTGGACCAGCGGGTCGACCTGGAGAGACGAGGATGCCGACTCGTGTTGACTGACAATGTAGTGCATCGCTTGGATGGAAAGCATCGTCTGTGACTTGACGAGCCTGCCCATCAGCGAAATGGCGATTCCGGACTCCTCGTCCTCCCCCGGCCACATGTACGGTTGGTTGATTGTGTTTGCGGCCCCGGCGGACAGCAGGACGTTTGCTAGGTCAAAGTCATTGTGACTGATAGCTAGTGCCAGTGCAGAGGGATACTGGGAGGCGACGTCGAGAGGAGCCCCTTCGGCGATGAGTATTTCAGCGAGTACAATGCCAGGCGGCGAGGTTCTGCTACGACCGGCAAACCGTTGCAGAGCTGATCTTTGGTTCATGTTACCATCCACACCGTCTGCATCCAAACAAGCCCCGTACTCTCGCAGGCCCAGATACAGCTCGGCCTTGTTCATCTCAATGGCGCTCTCGAGTGGTCGACACCCAGGGGAGCCGTTGGCTGGCGCGCCCAGCTCGAGCAAGCTGAGGACAATGTCGTCGTTCCCAAGCTCCACCTGTCGACAGAGCTGGTAGCCAGGCGCCTGCGAGTAGCAGTTCCTGCCATCGCCCCTCTGATTCCTCCTGCGCTGATGCAGGATCTGCAGGGTGCGCTTCATCCACTCCTGGTAGTGCGCGCCACAACGGACAAGCCTGCTCTGGAGGGTGAGCGGGTTCGAATGCAGCAGCGACGGCGCCGCCTCGAGCATCTCGCACTCGTCAAAGAGTGCAAATTCAGGGTCCGTCTGCCTCGTGTCCATGTACTGCAGCAGCACCTCCAAGATGTGCGGCAGCGTAAGGATGGCAGCCATCTCAACAGCCGAGACTTTTCCTGCTGCCGCAATAGGGCTCCTCGCTGTCGGCCGTGCCCCAAGTGCGAGGAGTGTCCGGACGGCACTGAGGCTGTTCATCATGACAGCGCGTGCCAGCGGGGTGACGGATGTGCCCAGAAGATCCTCCCAGTCGGCGTTGATGGCACGCACCTCTTTGCGCATCGTGCCGCTGCATTTCTCGAGTTGTGCACCGCGATTGAGCAAGGCTCGCGCGATCAGTGGCTGGTGCGCTTCGTCAAAGTGCGCGAGGCAGTGAAGAGGCGTCTCCTCGCCGTAGGGACTCCCGTCTGGATTGGCGCCGTGCTCTAATAAGAGGAGGGCACAATCATACTGCCCGGCCCGGCAAGCGCTCACGAGTGGCGTGTCCGAGTGCGACTGGTTGGCAAGGTTGATGTTGTGGTTGTACGTGCGGATCAAGTGTCTCAAGGCGCTCACCTTTCCATACGTCGCTGCCAGGTGAAGCAGACCGTGGCCCACATGATTGACAAAAATCATGTCAAACAGGAACCTCCCGTCTGGCACGTCGAGTTGCTCGTGGAGGCTGTCCACGTCGCGCAGGGACGCGTTGTAGTCGTCGCCAAGTACCTCTCTCATTTGGCCGTCGAGCAGGGCGAGGTCGTCAAACTCCCAGTCCCTGCGCAGCTTGCGGGTGGCAAAGTGCGGCATGCCCGTGCTGCCCGTCATGATGCGGTTGGCATGTTTGCTCAGCTGCATTCGCTCTCTCCAGTGTATTCTCCGCGCTTCGCTGGGCAAGATGTTAATGACCTCGATGGCATCAGCGTCACAGTGACGGTGACCGCGCAAGACACCCTCAAATAGCTGGTCCAGCTGCGCCTCGAGACCCAAAGGGTTGGGTACCCCCAGGGCCTTGTGTATCCGGGTGTGCCATGCCTGCGCATAGTACTCGACTGTGCCCGGGTCATCCTTTGTCTGCGCACACTGATGGAGCCAGTAGCAGGCCTGGAAGAAGTCCTGGGCGACGCCGAATCCGAAAACGTAACATTGAAACAGGAAATACGCGGCGGCCCAGGGTTCTAGGTTGGGAGAATCCTTCTTATACGGTGCCACCGCCGCGAGCTGGAACTCCTCTACTATGGTGCGCTGCTGGGACCAGCTGAGCATCGTGCGCAGCTTCAGCGGTTCAAAGAGGAAGCCTCCAAACTCTGGATGTGGAAGGTCGGGCCGGTATCCAGGCAAATTGTTCTGTACGTCAAAATCGTCGCCCATCCTGCCCAGCGCGTACCCGATGGACTCGAGGTCCATTCCGTGACTCCCCGGCACCCTGTTGCGGTTCGACTCCAGGTGTCGTGCATTGGCTTCGTCCTTGGCCTCGATATAGGAAAGGACCGTCTCCGTGTTCATCCCTCGAAGGCGGGCCTGGGCACGATCAAGAGCGCGATGGGCCGGGTTCGGCTGCAGAGTCATTGTCAGGACATAGATGATCATGTAAAGAGACTCCATGGGCAGTTGCCTGGCACCAAAGTTCGCAGCAACGCTTCCAATGGCCTTTTCCAGCATGGCACCCGACGTCTTCATGACTTTCAGACGTCTCTTCTCCTCTTCGGAGGGTATGCCATGCAGCGGCTTGGGAACGCCAACAGAGGCCAAGACGTCCCTGCAGTCAATGACGCATCGCCAGACGAGCATGCCGAACGAATACGCATCTGTCCGCTTGATGCCATCTTCTGTCAACTCCTCCTCGATCTCGGGCGCCTCAAACGGGTACGTTCCCGCGCGCAGGCGATGCGTAGCCTGGCGGTCCGTGTCCATGACAGCACCTCCAAAGTCCGCCAACTTGGCCGTGTACGGCTGGTTGGGCGGCTTGTCATAGCGATTCTGGAAGATGAGCACATTTTCGTGCTTCAGATCGCCATGGACGACACCGCAGGCATGCAGGATGGAGAGACCTCTGCCGACGTCGTAGCACAGCTTTTGCTTCAGGCTGAATGGCAGAGGCTCATTGTTGAGCTGCAGGTGCGCGAGGGAGCCGTACTCGGCGTACTCGAGGATGAGGCTCGGAAATGCCGAGTGCGCTGTGCCGGAAGCCGATGGCCAGCCAATGTCCAGGAGGCGAACAATATTCGGGTGATAGCGCAGCGGCTCGTGCAAGAGACTGCGAATCTCAAGGAGTACGTCTGTCCAGCTCGTCCCGGCCCTGTCGCTCTCCTTGACCGTCTTGATGGCGACAAAGGACGTCTGGGCTGCGTCGTCTGGCCCTGTCGATGGCCCACTCGTCGTGCCTCGTACCTCGGCCTTTTCCACAGCAAACGAGGCCCCCGATCCTAGCGACGTCCTCGAGCCCAACTTGAGGTCTTTTCCATCAAAGAACTTTGTGGTCGCCTCCCTGTGGAGCTTCCTCTCTAGATGGGCTACATGACATATGAGCGAGGCCAGCCCGACGTCCTGCTGAGACGGCAGTGGACGCGGTGGCAGCGGCGGTGCCGAGCTGTCGGCAACGGTCGATGCGGTGGCGGGTGGCGTGTATTGAATTGTCGCCTGAACGGTGGACGCCGTCTCGTTGGAGAAGGCCGAGGGAAAGACGTAGCTGCTCGTCATATTTCTCGTCTACTTGCAGTGATGTTACGAGACAGAAGTCGGTGTGAGGGCTCGCGCCCACGACTCAACGTTGAGCGTGTTTGTTGCCCGTGGGGGCATTTGTCCCGTATACGGGCCGCAGCTTCAGCCGCACCGCAGCTGAAGATGGCTTCACTCACGGACAATGTTTCATGCAGGTCAGATCGAGGCTGCGCGCCAGAGCGTCTAGACCCTCGTCGGGGCCTGCGAGATGCCGGCTCCCCGCTCTCTTCCCCTCTCCTGCGCATCTCGGCCATGCATCTCGATATGGATGCTCGCTTGATTTATGCCGCGTACCTGTACCGAGGAAGCAAGTGTCGTTGTCTCCTTCTGGCATCTTCGCTGCCTCCTTTTCCTTGCGCTGTGATGAGTGCGCGGCTGCCAACATGCTTGACCCAGGTTCCATCATTGCCCTGACGCAAATAGGCTACAAGCTCGCGGAGAAGAGCGTCACGACAGTCGCCAGTGCCCTCAGCTATTTTGAGGACTCCGAGTCCCTTGCCGTACGTCTGGAAGCCAACCGAGCACTCCTCAAGATATGGGGCAAGAACAGCGGCGTGGAGGATGGCGTGTTGGACCCGTCGCTGGCTCTGGTCCATGAGCTTGTGCAACGACAGCTCGCCGCCATATCGTCCGACTTTGAGGCTGCAGACAAGATGATGAGGCGCTATGGTCTTCTGTATGACGAGGGTTTGATGGCGCAGCCGTCGCAGGATCGACTGCAAAGGTCTCTGGGGCTGATGAAGAGGTCCCTGCGCATGATTGGGGTCAAGAGCGACACAACCACGGCCTCACAGGATGCAGACGCCAGTGTAGACCTAGCAGCCAGGAATAATCCAGGGAGGCTCAGACGGATACGATGGGGTTTTCATGACAAGGAGAAACTGGGCGAGGTGATTGCCAGTCTCTCTGTTCACGTCTCACTGCTCACTCAGCTCCTCACAGAGAGCCAGCGGCGCAAGGCAGGAAACGATGCAGAACGCGTCAAGATTGTCCTTGTAGGGGCCATCCAGGACGCAGAGACCCTCGAGACCCTCCGTCAGACACTTGGCCAGGTACCTGGCGCAGCAGATACGATCGCACGTCTGGATCGCAAAGCCATCCTAGAAGGCCAGCCGTGGTCAGATCGACGGGGTCCCCTCGCGCTCCAAGCCCTCTACAAAGAGCAGTTTCGGTTTCCAAGGGACTATGCGCAACATGAAAAATTCCTCGCGAGGCCTGCGGATGGCGACACGTCGGCCGTCTACCTCCTGGAGAAGAAGGCCTTTGATGCCAATCTCAGGCCAGAGGAGCTGCGCACCATGACAGACAGGATCCAGCGCCTGGTACAGCTTCTGAGCAAGACGAGAACAGAAGGCTTCCAGGTGCCCACGGCCGCAGGGTTCATCGAGGACTATGCCAACTTTTGCTGGTGGCTCGTCTTCCACTTCCCGTTGCAACGACCGTTGGCACTCGTCGGCCCTTCACCGATGCCAAAGCCACTGACACTTTTGACTCTTCTCGATCCCGCTCTCAAAATCAGACCGCCTCTCGAAATGCGATATACACTCGCAGCGTCCATCTGCACGACCTTCTCCGAGCTGTACTCCAGCAGCTGGTTACACAAGGCCATCTCGAGTCGGAACATCTTGTTTCGCGGACAGGCCCCTGAGAAGGGTCTTGGTAGCTTGAGCATCACTGCCAAGCAACAGAATGACACGGAACTCCTCACCTCTGTCCTGGCCGAGCCCCTTGTATGTGGCTTTGGCTACTCCCGACAAGAGACGGAGCAGCAGACCATTGACAGGGCACGCGCGTCCACCGACGTGGCATCGGCTCTGTACCGCCACCCGAATTACCAGGGTGAGGCGGCGCAAGGCTATAGGATCGCATTCGACGTCTACTCCCTCGGCATGGTCCTTCTCGAGATTGCCCTCTGGGTCCCCATTAGGAGCTTTCTCGAGGCGAAAAGAGCACATGGCGGCAGCAGCAGCACGACGGGAGTGACAGGGTCCATGTCCAAGGGAACGGACCTGTCGTCGGATATCAGGCATTTTCACCGCGATGAATCGCTTGCCTTTCGCAAGCTGGCCATGGACCGTGTGAACAAGGAGTTTGCGTTTCGTGTTGGCGGTGCCTATCGCGACGTGGTCAAGTGGTGTCTCACCTACGCGGACAAGGTTCCTTTTGAATCTCAGGATCGACCTGCCGCCCTGGAATTTCACGATCAGGTTCTCGTGCCCCTGAGGCGACTGGCACAACATGGTCAGGCAGGATGACGCTTGGTGATATTCAACAGTGGACAATTAGTTCTGACAGGGTCAGCAGTGCAAGGGACTTCCGAACTGTCAATGAATTTAATTTTCAACCTTAGTATATTGTGACTTCACGTTGATCCTGGCCCAACCAGTCGTCAAGTGCGTCCTCCGCGATGGTAGCTCGGGCAAGCCCGACTCTGGTGTACTGGTCTTTCGCACTGCCCAACTCAACGAGAGCAAGAAACACTTCTGTCCGCGGCTCGTCACTGCCAACAGTAGTCCCGCCAAGGTGCAAACATTGCGTGTGGAGGGGAAAGCTCCCATCCGTTCGCTTCGACGGGGCTTGGGTTGTTCCCGTCGCCAGCTTCAGCGCACTCTCCCTAGTGATGGATCTGTCCAGCCTGAAGTCTTCAATCTTGGTGACCGCGACTGGGCTGCCTTTGGGCCCCCAAAACTCAAAGAGTGTAGCTCCGGACACTTCCGAGTCTAGCTGACCCTGCTCCGGCAAATGCGCGACCATGGCGCCCATTCTAGCTCGAAGCTTGACGTAGCCGTGGCACGGGCCGCTGTCGTCGACGCCACCATCCTGCACGTCGATGGACACAAGCTCGCAGTACCCTGGGAAGAGTTTGTGCCTACTGACGAGCTTTTCGGCAGAGAGCCAGCTCCAAGACGGTGGCTGGGATGGCAGCTGGTTCACTGCACGGGTCATCTTCTTGATGACGGGCATGCGGGTGTCGTTGTACCAGGCGAGGCCCGGGACAAGATTGCCTTTCCAAAAACCCGCAATGTATTCATCGCCGTAAAGCTTTGTCAGGGCTATTGCAATGGCGGAAATCGCAATCTGTCTGTCTGTTTCAAAGGTCAATCGTCGGCCCGAGTACACGGTCACAATGTCGGACCAGAATGAGTACATCTTCGCTATTGTGTCAGGTCCGCCCTTTAATATAGACAGGAACGCCTGTTTGTTGTCCAGTCCCCCGAGCATGTGGACGGGAGGATAGTAAGGGTCCGGATACATGCCGTGGCCGCATTCGCAAAAGGCCGACGTCGTGCACTCAAAAGTTACAGCAGATGAATAGCTGAGTAGCCGCGGTGGAAGAACGCGCTCTTGCATGGTCCAAGCCCGTGTGGACAGCGGCTCCGTGATGCCGTGAAACGAGTGAAGGCGTGCGTCGTGGATCGTGCGCACCCATAGATCAGTGATGACTGCTCCTTGGAATGGAACGCGCAGACGCTTCGCCGCATATATGTCCCGCTCCTTGGATGGATGCAGAAATCCCTCGTCATCGGCAGACGCTAGGGATGCAGCGATGGTAACGTGGGCACCCCGATAAATGTCGCCCATTTTCACGGACTCTTTCTTCCAGTCATCTCTGTGTCGGTCAGCCACGTTGAATGCTATGATTCAAGTGTCCAAGCACATACACGTCATCCTGGATGATGCAAAGCGAGTCAATCCAGAGGTATCGAAGACCAATGTGCCTCGTCACGGTGACCGCGTCCTGGAACGTCTTAGCCAGCTCATCCCATCGCACGCCTGACAAGCGCCTGTTCAGATTGGCTTTGGTCGTGATTCCAAATCTCGTGTTCCCCCACTGCCATGGTCAGTCATGCTGAGGATGACGATCGTGCGCAGCTTACACAGTGGCTCAGGGCAACGTATTTAGCCGGCTTCATGTCCTGCACAATGCAGATGCCCTCTGACCCAGGACACTCCAAATCCAATAGACGCTTGGGAGACTCATCAACGTCTGCTTTACATTCTGTATGATTTTCCTCGCAGGTGCGAAGCCATTCTTTGATCAAGCCATATGTTGCCGCATCGCCTGGCTCCTTGGAAATGGCATTCGCCCAGCCAAGCCCGTTGATTCCACTTGCAGACCCTAAAAGCCGGTATAAGAATCTATCAATCACAGGAAATTCTCTTCAGGAAACTCAAGAACCTCTTTGACGGAAGATTTCCAAGTGTGGCACCACGGGCAACTGCGCGTCCAGCCACATGAGGAAGAAGGGCTCATCGTGGCCCGTCCGGACAAAGATTTGGTTCTCCCTGGGAGCCACATAGCCATAGTCAGAGATCGCGGCGAAGAGAACAGCGCAAAGGAAGCATGTGCCAAGATTTGCACTTTGTTTGAGCGCATCTATACCAAGAACGTGAAAAGTCGTGCCCTTCTGGTCAGGTGCAGGCTTGAGCTCGTGGCACACGTTGCACGTGTCGAACAAGTTGATCATTCTGGTGTTGACGCTCCGGAGGAAGGCCTGGCGATTGTGGATCTTGAATAATGCTTCAGCAAAAAAGTGGCGTTTGCTCTCCTCCTCGACATGAAACGTCGCCTCGACCCCACTTGTTGCTTACGTGGGCCCATCTCTGTCTATTTGAGAGTAACATGAATTCATGCCCAGTTCATTTTGGCTGCCCAGCAATTGCTCCGGATGTCCTCTAAATGACTGAGTGATTGTTGAAAGTGACAGTCTTCTTGACATCGTGGCGTGACCACCCGGTGGACCACAAGGGTAGAAGATCGAACTCTTTCATGCTGGCTACAAACGATCGAAGGAACGATTGTAGACTTGCACACCCGTGCGGCCTGTAAAACTACTCCACTGGATATTCTATGTGCTGTCAGCAGTCGGGTCTGTCCAAAAACTTCCGACACCAACCCTGCAAAGGCAATGTCTTGTCCTGGTGCTCCATCTCGACAGCCGTTGTCATTCCGAGCATACTATGTGGATCCGTGGAGAGTGGCTGTCAGTCCAGGATCATGGTCGCTGAATACAAAATTCAACGTTGGAGACTAAAAGCTTCCCTTGAGAGCGAGGGGAATCATGGCGACGCTAGTTTGAGACGCTCTGCGCCTCGCGGTGTTGATGACTCGAGAAGAAAGCGGCGAATCGTAGAACTGGACTCCCAACTACTGAAGTCAAACATGGGTTGACAATGAATAGGAGGGTGATCAAACTTCCAGTCACTACAACCTATGTGCACCATCTGAGCCGCTGTGACATCCTTTTTGTCAAGCGCCGTAGCTTGGTAACCAGCCCTGTGTGCCTCAGATCAATGCCAACGAGTGACATGCCTTCTGCCGGAGCTGCTACCAACACTGGGTCTTGGTACATGAGTAATTTCATGCAGGAATGTGACACGGGAAGGAAAGGAGCTCTGGGGGCTGCATGTAGGTCGTAACTGGAGAACGTACCAAGACCCGGGACGGAATATTACTGATGAAAAGATGAGGTTGCTTGTTGCGTATTTCGGCCGCTGTGGAAGACATGAAAGATGGCAACCGTTCCAACGCCAACAAATGTCGAAATCGTCTTCCTGTCTACAAAATTCCTGGTACTAGGTTGAGTTTTGTCTTATGTATGTGGCGTTTGACACTATCTGTCCGCGCTGTCCATCATGGCCGAAGGGTTTATGGCCTAGATTTTCGTAGAAGGATCAAATGATGCTGAAAATTGCATTAAATTGAATTGAAATGATCTTCGAAGTTCTTTTCCATATTTCATTCAGTCAGCGCAGCTAGAGTTCGAGTCATCTGCTCCCGCAGGCGTTGGTGGTCTCTCCAGTTATCTGTCTCGTGTCGTGTTAGCTTGGGCTGAGTTTTGACAGTCTATCGACATTCAGACCACAAAAGCGCATTAAATCTATGTACGTATGTCAGGAGTCCCGGAATGGAAAAGACGTGGTGATCACTTCCTCTAAAGCTCACAGCACCCTCCTCAAGGCGCAGAGCCTTCTGTCGCGACATGTGATGGACTTTGCCTCGGGATCCTGCCAGAAGTCCATTGAAGACGACGGGGTTTACAAGAGCGGCGGAAGTGTATGGCTATCTATTTCGGTGTGCTGCTCAGTTGAGGCTGGGCAATCGGCGAGTTCAGGGGCAACAGAGCCCACGAGTTTTGGCCGCGTCTCAGTGACATCTGTTCACAGAGCCTGGGCGAACCTTCTAATTATTTTTAATGCGAGACCAAATTCTTAACTTGGCCTAAAGGGGACGGTGTGGAATAATGTTGTGAATCAACCAATTCTTGTATCAGCATGGCTTTGTTTTCCATAATATGCATGTCTTCAGATCCTCTTGAGCTTACCAACGAATCTGGTTCCATTGGCCCTCTTTAATGTGGTCAGAGTTGCCTATTGCGCTCCTAGATTCTCGAATCGTATAGCCTCGATTTCTCTGTCGTACCGCCATGTGTTCGCTACGGCCGTTGCTCATTCCAGCTCGTCGAGGAAGTCGCTTATGTATTGGGCGCACTCTTGACATCTAAATGAGCACTGTCTTGCAGAGATACCTGATCGGTCACATTGCCAGAGTTTAGATTCCATCTTAGATAGCATACGAGAGAAGGCCTGGCTTGTGTCATTTTGCTGAAGGACAAGGATCATGTCAACGGCTAATTCAGGTAATTCCTCTATGAGGTGGCACAAATCGAGGCTGTCTTTAGCAATTGGCTTTGATGTCAAACATTTTGCCATCGTGTTCCGCAATGCTTGTGCGCTGGCAAAGTCGCACCTGGCTTCAGTGTAGATGATGCGTGTGACTTGCAGGAACTCATTGGCATGTGCGTGGTCGGGATACTGATCAACCAGCGCTGTGATCTTGTCTGAAGCAACCTCACACAGCCCTGAGAGATCGTACTTGTCGCCTAGGACAAATACTTTCGCGTGAAATGGGATCTGGGCCAGATCAGCCACGGTTTTGGCGTTCGGCAAACTTGCAACAGCATCGACATCCCAATTGTCGCACTCGCTCTGTTGTTGATCGGCATCCGTATCTTCGGAATCGCTTTGTTGCTGATCTGATGGCTCGCTTTCATCACTGGAGGCACTTTTCTCATAGTCCCCCATGTAAACGCAGTCGATCAGCGCTGCCACGGCTCGTGGATCATCGTCAGAAAGGTCGAGAATGCCCGTGTGATGCTCCTAAATTGATCAATTTGATCCCGAAGGATGAGATACTTTCGGACCACTGACCTTGAACTCCCCGTTGAGGGCCACGTCGAAATAGCTCGATTGAGAACTGAACCATGCTTTGTGGATACGATATTCATTGGCACCGCACTTGATGGTGAAGTCGGCATACTTTCCGCCTCGCAGCCTGGAAATATCAGCGGATCAATCATCCGTCGGAGTAAGGACACCGCATTGTATACGCTTGGAGTGTTGAGGCCCATTGCTGGATCGTCCTTTGGGAGAGAGCCGCATCAACGGGTTCCTCTTTCTTGGATGATGCAGACATGATTTTCACAGTCTCATTCGCGGTCAGTATGAGTGCAGTTCAGTGTTCAAAATGCGAAGATCCCAATCGGGGAGTTGAAGTTGTGGATAGAACTCGGTCGTTGAGCCAGTCGGCACTTAAAGAGCAACGTGGTTTTGCACCAGATGGTACGAGGCCAGGATGGCGAATAGTCGGTCACTGACGGGGACTCGCATCTCATCTGTCACCCGCCTTCACTCAGTCTGCATTCGCCCTGCTGTCAGCTTGCTCAGGTCGCGACTTCTTGTGCTGAGTCGTCACTTTGAGATGATTGTAGTTCAAGTGGGTTTCACGGCAGGAGCGTTTGTTTGCTCGCAAACTTGACCATGAGTCTCGCTGTTTCCAATCCTCGCAGACGCATGCATTTCTCCCTCAACATCAAAACAAACATTTGATTTGTTTACTCCGTGTCTTCCATCATCCCACGCGTAAGGTCCTTTGAAAGAGGACTTCACGCTCAGCATGGCTCCCTCCCTTTCGGCGGCTTTGGAAGAGCTTGCCGTGCAACTTTCGCTGTTCACGGGTGAGCTGTGAGTTTCTGGACTCATTCATTTGACCTTGCTTACCATGAATCAGGGCTCGAGCAGGACTTGGGGCTGATTTTACAATCACCTGCCATGATAAGAGCTACAAAGTCCACAAGGACTCTCTCAGCACCAGTTCTCCGCACTTCAAGAAGCTCTTGGAGGAAAAGGAATCGAACAAGGTAGGCATCTTGATTTTATTGTGGCAGCACGCTCTAATGAATCCTAGGATCATGACCAAGGCGTCATTGATTTGTCGGACGAAGACCCCGTCGCTGTTGCCGCATTGGTCGACTTCATGTATTTCAACAACTACGACAAAGTCCTGCTACGGGAGATTCCTCACTCCACGGGCGCACCACAGGCACCAGTCGCGGTACAAAGATTGCCCATTCACACAAAGGTGTTCATTCTGGCCGACAAGTACAATGTCCCTGGTCTCCGCGCTGTCTCCCAGCAGCACATTAGCGCAATGATTAGGAGCCACGAGCTGTTCATCGACCACCATCTCTTCCGGCAAGCCGTTTCTGATATCTACCGCCAAACAACATTGGATGGGGGGAGTGAGTTGCGGTCTATCCTGGTGAGAGCACTGGTTACCTGGAGGCTCAACAGCCGAGAGCATATCAGCGGAATGCAGCCACTTTTGATGGAGAATTCGAGTCTGGGGGCTGATTTGTATGCCGCACTGAACAAGGACCGCGACGCCGTTCTGTCGTTTACTGTGTTCACATTTGGTTCAGCAGTTCTCTTTCTTCTAGCGCTGCTCTTTCTGTTGTTTTTCTGGTAGGTGCTTTGCATGGTACCTCCCTTTCTGGTCTGTGGAAGCTTACCTTTTGCAACACTCTGATAAAAAGAACGGATTTTAAGGTAGCGAAGATTATGGTATTATACGTCTTGTAATTCACTGCGTTTTTCTCCCATTAATCACGTTGACATACTGAATGTGGCATAGGACAGTTTGAAATGAAAAATTACCAGGCTTGCTATTCGCATGTCTTGTTATTCGCACCGATGAAGCGCGGCAAATCGAGTTTCTCCCTCGACAGGAGTAAATAAAATAGTATGTAGTGAGTCTCACAGTACAATCATAATTTCATTAATTGCAAGGCGTGTGACGACAACTGGAAAGTCCGCAGAATCCTCCTCTCTGCTTCACTCAGTCCACGGTTGGAGTAGGGACCTCGTACTCCTATCCCTTCCGTTTTCATCACGCCATGGGCTCGCTTTTTTCCGTAAGCAATAGTACGCAGGAGTCCGGCTCCGCTGTGAAAGAATCATACTGAGAGAACTTGGGGGGGGGGGGGGGGGGGGGGGGGGGGGGGGGGGGGGGGGGGGGGGGGGGGGGGGGGGGGGGGGGGGGGGGGGGGGGGGGGGGGGGGGGGGGGGGGGGGGGGGGGGGGGGGGGGGGGGGGGGGG
>JAPDEU010000038.1:0-122458 GCA_027569275.1 Emericellopsis terricola
CTTCTCTGCTTTCTCTTCCTCTGTGCTCGCTTTCTCGTCCTCGGGCGGCCTCGCCCCGGTGGCCGCCTCGTCTCCCGCCCCGTCCGGCCGTTGTGTCGGGGGTGTGTCGGCCCGCTCTTCCCCCCCCCCCCCCCTCCCCTCCCCCCCCCCCCCCCGCCCCCCCGCCCCCTCGGCCCCCCCCCCCCCCCCCCCCCCGCCACACCCCCCCCCCCCCCCCCCCCCCCCCCCCCCCCCCCCCCTTTTTCCGACAGAGTACTGACTGACACATGGCAGCATGCCGTTCTGATGGAGGTATTTGGACCCATCGGTATCACCTTTACGATCAGGACCGCACAGAACTGGTGGCCCCCCGTCAGCGGCAGCAACAGCAACTGGACCTCTGTCAGCGAACGCGAAGAGCGGCTGCAAAGCTGGCAGCGCCAGAGCCACAAGGGAGACAAGATGGCCCTGAATGTATGGATAGTCCCTGCCCTGGACGATGTCGAAATCAACGGCGTCAGCATATATCTTTTCGGAGTAGGTGAACCCGCGCACATGTTGCACCGCGACAGGAGAGCCTTGGTTGCTGACCTGGGACCCGCGCGCCCTGTAACAGTACGCCACGTTCCCCTCGGACGCCGACAAGAGGGGCAAGACGGACGGCATCGTCATGCGGCAGGACATGTTCGACAAATTTGTCGAGGGCACACGCCGAGGTAGCACGCTCATCCACGAAGTTGGGCACTGGCTGGGCATCTACCACACCTTTGGTAAGGTGGTGTCTGATAAGAGCGAAGATTGCCAGATGGGCGATGGCCTGCTCAAAACTACCCACACACGCGGCCACGAGGAAAGCGTGTTCTCGTGCTTCCAGGTCCCCTGCGCCTTAGCGAAGACCGTGAAGGTCCAGAACTGGATGAGTGTAAGCCAGCCCCTCTCCCCGCCATGGTCCCCCCGGGCAACAGGCTGACTTGTGCGCCTCTACGCGCGCGTCGCTCAGTACTCCGACTGTCCAGGAGGCCCAGGTGCCACGCAAGGGTTCACAACGGACCAAAAGGCCGCCATGTTTGCGCGAAGCATAGCCTCGCGCCGCGGCGGCGTCAGGAGTGGCGAGTGCAACCCTGCGGACCCCGGTGGCCGCATCAGCAAACGATCCACCATGCAGGACCTGGTGGACGGCAAGTGTCCCGTGGTGGAGGAGGCCGTCGAGGAGCTCCGGCAGTATGAGAACGAGGCCGTGGATGAGTCCCAGGCAGGCCCTGATGTGGGCGACGACGATGGAAGCGATGATGGTGATCAAGATGACGCGGCGACGCCCATGCGGATCGTGTCTTCACTTGGCGTGGGGATCATGGCTACTGCTGGGTTGTTTTTGCTGCTGTAAGCAGCATATCAGATCGGGCAATTTCGATCTCCTCTTGGCCTCCTTTCTTTCAGAAGAACGACAGGCATCAAGGATAAGGGCAGTTTCATGCGGAAGGTAGCAACGTTCTTGGGTTTCGCAAGTATTATTAATAGGAACCATGATCGGGGCTTCTTGGCAACCAAATTGGATAGGGCGACTAATCTGGCAAGAGAAGCGAGGTTCCCGGTTCCATGCACGCAGCCAAGACATGGAGTCCATGAATCGTGGGGTAGGCAAGCCACCCCGGGGGGAAACTGTCCGGGGGCCTGTCCCGACTCCCGAGCCTCGGTATTACGCCAGTTATAATCATTATGAGCCCAGCGACTGTCTGGGCTTCATTTCAAGGCTACAATACCATCATCTCTCACTGCCCGAGCTCTCCATCGTCGCCAGGACGCACCAGGCAACAATGGTGCTCTGCACGCTCCACGTCATCGCCCTCAACCCAGGCGTATCGGCAGCCAGCTTCCTCGCCAAGCTGCGCCAGGCCGGTGTCCGCCCCGTCTTCCAGGCCAAGGCCCTGCGATGGATGATACTGCCCTCCCAGCTGTCGGCCGGCCACCTGCTGGGCCGCAACAAGCACTGGGACCTACTCGTCGGCCTCGAGGACGGCGTTTCCCTGCCCCCCCACGCGGCGGTGGATGTGGATGCCGTGTGGACCGTGAGCTGCGGCGTCTCGTCCCGCGCGCTGTCGAGCTACACGCAGCTCAACGCGCGACTCCTGAGCGCCTCCACGCCTCCTATGCCCTTGTCCCACGGTCAAGGGGGGACCTCGTCCTCCCAGAACCTCGAGTTGTCGGCTGAGCTACGCGAATGGCTCGCCGGGCTGCCCAACGAGCTCCAGGACCGGCCTGTCTCCATGCTCAATCTCCTCGCTTTCGCCCCTGGCAAAAAGGAGCAATACAAAAAGTACGGCGTCGAGTTCTCGTCTCGCGTCGGCGCCCACTATGGCGGCCACGTCAAGCTTGTCGGACGCGTGGTGGATGCGAACGACGGCCAGGCGCATGGGCAAGGCTGGGATGAAGTCGCCTTTGTCCACTACCCCAGTCTGAACCATTTCGCCTCCATGCTGGCCAGCGAACCGTACCAGGAGGTCAACCGGCAGTACAGGCTGGGCGCGCTCCGGGACACGTTTATCCTGTGTGTCATGGAGATTGATGACCAAGGGGAGCTGGTCGCCCCGCAGCTCAAACACAAGTTGTAGCGTCAGAGCCTCCAAGGGCAGGTGGAAATTGGAAGAATGAGCATGTAGCAGGCATTTTGTGTCCCAGCACACGACATGGAACAGGTGTCTTTGCACGCTTTGCAGAACATCGTTACATGATACAAAATAGCAGTCTCTGTTTCCTCCCTCATTCGTGCAAGGGCACGTGTCATTGGCAGATCTTGGTGCACTGTCAACTGTGTCCTCGAGGCGAGTGTCCGCCCTTTCTGGTACCAGCCCCCTCACATCTTGCTGGGCATCCTCATCGCGCCGTCCAGCCTGATGACAACACCGTTGAGCATAATGTTCTCAATCGCCTGCTTCACCAAGCTGGCAAACTCCTCCGGACGCCCGCTGCGCCTGGGGAATTCCATGGCGCTCTCGAGGCTCTTGCGCACTTTGCCGCTCATCATGCTCGTCATGCGACTCTCAAACAGACTCGGGGCAATGGTGACCACCCTGATGCCGTGGCGCGACAGATCGCGGGCCATGGGCAGGGTCATGCTGGCCACGGCGCCCTTGGACGCCGAGTACGAGACCTGGCCCTTTTGCCCGTCAAAGGCGGCCGACGACGCCACCATGATGACGACGCCTCGCTCGCCGTCGGGCTCCGACGCAGGCTGCGAGGCGATGTGCGGCAGCGTCTGGCGCACGAGGTCAATCGTCCCCCGCAGGTTGACGTTGATGACAAAGTCAAAGTCGTCGAGGCTGAAGGGCTGGTTGTCGCGGTCGAGCATCGTCGCGGGCGTCGACACGCCCGCCGCGGGAATGACGCCCCCCAGGAGCTTGCCCGTCTCCTTGGACCAGGCGACGGCGCCCGCGACGGCCGCGCTCACGCTGTCCGTCTCGAGCACGTTGCAGGTGAAGAAGCGCGTGCTGGGTCCGAGTTCCTTGACGACCTCCTGGCCGTCTTCCTCGTTCATGTCGAGGATCGCGGCGTTGCCGCCATGACGGATGATTTCCTCCACGCACGCCTTGCCTAGGCCGGAGGCGCTGGTGGTGGCATTAGCATTGGTCAGGCATGTGATGGGGCGGGTGGATGGACATACCCGCCAGAGACGACGAAGGTTCTTCCAGAGATCTTCATACTGAATGTTCAGACGCGCAGGCTCCTCAGTTGAATAAAGCAAGCCGTGATCGGTAATGAAATGGTGTCAATGGAGAGAGTTTGAGGTTGAGACCGGCAGCTGGTGGACGTGACCGTCTCGGCCTGCTCAACATCGTGGGCCGAGGTCAACTGGGCCGGGTGTTTTGACTACCCTGTATCCTAGTCAACTATGTGTGACCTGCTTCAGCCGCTGGGCTGCGAAAGCCGGAGCCCTACAGTTTGTAAAAGAGAATCATGCATTTCCAACAGACCAGTTCTGTATTTTTTCCCGACTACCAATTGTTGTATATTTGGGATGAACAAGTCCGAGACCAGTTTGCTTCTGGCACGTCTGTCTTACAAACCAGGTCGGACCCACCTCTGTACTACACATCATGTATTGTTGCAGCCCCTTTGCTCTTCTACATACGTAAACACAGCCACTGGGGGCGTACGTACCGAATCTAATGGGTGAAACCAAGACGGCACACATAAGTCTGTAAGGACCATGATATTGCATGGAGATCGGAGTGAACTCATCCCTGGTGCAGGGTAGGCATTCACGATCAGTAGGACGTCAGCTTACGTAACCCAGGACCCTCCCTGCAGATGAGGCTCGAATGACGGACATGGCCGCCAATCTTGCGCGGGTCGCACATGCTCATGGCGGCCCGATAAGCCCTCGGTGACCTCCCTCTTTAATTAATGACCTAGACACCTAATCAAATTCCCGAGCTTGCCTTTCACTGTTTGCCTCGTGTCTTTTTGCGCCAGCTGAGGCGAAATTTTGCACACGAACCGCACACCATTCCCCACAGAGCGTAGGTCGCAACTATGACGAGACCGCGCAAATCGTCAGGCGCAAGCGAGGAGAGTGGCGGTACGGCGCCAGAGCAGGTGAGCCGTGCGACAGCGTCAAAGCCGTGCCTTTTTTTACTCACAGCCCATGCGCAGGAGCTCGGGAGCATGTACGACTACCTTGCCAAAATCATACTACTAGGCCCCAGCGGCACCGGCAAGTGAGCGCAGCCCGCGATGAGCCTCCCCCCGGCGACCCGAGTCGTTAACAGCGACCACAGATCGTGTCTTCTGCACCGCTTTATCAAAAACGAATGGAGGGTCCTGTCTTCACAAACCATAGGGGTCGAGTTTGCGAGTAAAATCATCAGAGTCGGCACGGGCGCCCGGCGGAAACGCATCAAGCTACAGCTGTGGGACACGGCTGGCACAGAGCGATTCCGATCTGTCTCGAGGTCATACTACCGCGGGGCCGCTGGGGCCATTCTCGTCTACGATCTCACCTCACACGCCTCGTTCCGATCGCTACAACCGTTCCTGAACGACGCACGCGCCCTGGCGTCACCCAACTTGAGCCTCATGCTCGTCGGGAACAAGCTCGACTTGGCAGAAGACTCCCTGGTCGACACCAGTCTGCCGCCCTCGACGCCCGGGAGCTTGGCCTCCACGCCGGGCGGCACAGCCGGGTCCTACCCCTTCTCGACAACGCCAGGCGCACCGGGTTCGTCGTTGAGGGACCACAGCGGCTCCATCTCGGCAGGGACACAACAACGAGCGACAGTCGCCCCCGAGGGACGCGAGGTGTCGAGCGCAGAGGCGAGCCGCTGGGCCAGCGCGGCAGGGATATCCGTGGTGACAGAGGCCAGCGCCCTCAACGGCGAAGGCGTGGACGAGATCTTTGGCCGACTGGCGCGCATCATCCTGACCAAGATTGAGCTTGGCGAGATCGACCCGGACGATCCGATGAGCGGCATCCAGTACGGCGACAGCGGCGGGTGGAACACGGCGAGCGACGGCGGCAGCATCAAGAGCACAATGACGGGCGCCACCGCGGACGATGGGGGAATCCCCGGCCTCCGCAGACGCAAGAGAGTCAAGAGCCGGACGCAGAACTGGGGGCTGAGAGAGTGGGAAGAGGTCTTTACCCTGAGCAGCAATCGTCGACGAGGCGGTGGCTGCTGCTGAGTTGGCGAAGACAGGCGTGGCGCGCCTGAACGCGCTTGATACTTGTCTTGTCTTTTTTGTTCTTTTTTTTTTGTGTCTTTGGCGAGCGTAGTAGGGCGTTCTCATACCATCAAATTCGGTTTCTGGGTAATAATGAGCTCTTGCTTTCCAAACCCGTCCACCCCAGCTGCTGAATGCTGAGCTTGGCCTTCGGGCACTAGCACGGACTCTGAAACTCCTGATGGCGGCGTTCAGAGCTCCGGATCGACAAGCCAGTTCCGTCCTGGTTGCGATTACACACCCAGTCAATGCCGTCTGCTAACCCGTGCCGGCCTGGCGCTTCAAGTGGAGAGTTTCCCGCAGGTTGCCAAGCGGGGGCCAGCACCCGTATTCACTCGCCTGAATGGCCAGGCTAAACTAGGCTTCTCCCAAGTGATCTTCGTTTGGCCCTCCATTTCCCCACGGTCTTTTAAAAGGCCGTCTCTAGTCCCTGTGCGGGGATCGGTGACATGAATTCCGTAGGGTGTAAGTCACCACCCCACATCGACTGGACGGTGGCAGGCAGCCGTTGAGACCAACGTACGCCGCACTTGTCAAGCGAATGGGACAGTTCCATATTGGTGCCCTCCTTAGCCGTCACATTTTGTACGTTTTTCTGCCACCTTCCTCGCCAGACCGAGATTCCGCGACCGGCACGGAAAGGGAAAGAGCCCCCTCATGACCCCAAATCTGCGGACGCGGGGTCCGCTCCCACACTTTCGGAGAAGGAGCTACTCACATGGCTAGCCTAAAGGTCGTCCCACCGGTCATCTCATGCTTAGCCTAAGGGTATAAACTGAGTCTCGCTCGGCCTGCTCGACGCGAACTTGTACTCTCTCTCCTGCTCTCTGCACAGAAGACACTGCGCCCAGATCCTCGTTCGAGACGCCTTTCGTCTCGGTCTGCAGCACGATGAAGCCTACAAGCATCATCGCCATCGACAAGAACTGGCACTTCAAGGAAGCCAAGAAGCCCGACTCGGACTACCTCCCGGTGGGCCAATTCCCTACCAATGTCCATCTCGACCTGCTCCATCACAAGCTGATTCCCGACCCCTACATTGGCAAGAATGAGCTCGACGTGCAGTGGATTGGCGAGACGGTGTGGGTCTACAAGACCACCTTTGCAAGCCCCCAGGACCTGGGCAAGTCCCAAGCCCTGCTGGCTTTCGAGGGGCTCGACACGTTTGCCACCGTCGAGGTGAATGGGCACAAGGTGGCGGAAACGGACAACATGTTCATTCCCCTTGAAGTCGACGTGACCAGCGTCTTGCACAAAGACGGCGCCGACAACGAGCTGGTGATCACATTCGACAGCGCCTATTTGCGCGGATGCAAGCTTGTCGAGAAGTATGCGGACCACAAGTGGGGATGCTGGAACGGCGATGTGTCCAGGTTGGCGGTGAGGAAAACACAGTATCACTGGGTAAGCACTCTTTTGGTAGACTGGGCTGTGACCATTGGCTGATCCAAGAAGGGATGGGATTGGGGCCCGACTCTGCTCTCCTGTGGCCCGTGGAGACCGGTCAGCCTTCACGTTTTCGAATCGCGCATCACCGACTTGTCCGCGAGAATCCATGTCCCCAAGCACCTCCAGACGGCTGAGATCTCCACGTGTGCCCTGATCGATGGACGGGCCGGCACGGTGAGGTTTGACATTTCTCTAGACGGGAAAGATGTCGCTTCAAAGACGGTCGACGTGGGCGATGCCGCTCATGCCAAATTCACCATCCAGGACCCCGCGCTGTGGTACCCCGTCCGGTATGGAAAGCAGCCACTCTACACACTCAAGGCGACCCTTCTGGATGGACAGACCGAGGTCCACTCCACCCAGAAACGCATCGGTCTGCGCAGGTCCGAACTTGCGCAGCGCCCCTTGAAGGACCAGCCGGGGACCAGTTTCTTCTTTGAGATCAACAACATCCCCGTCTTCTGTGGTGGCAGCGACTGGATTCCTGCCGACAACTTCATCCCGCGCATTTCAAAGGAGAGATACTATGACTGGGTGAAACTCGTGGCGGACGGCAACCAATTCATGATTCGAGTCTGGGGTGGCGGCATCTACGAGGAGCAAGCATTCTACGATGCCTGCGATGAGCTCGGCATCCTCGTGTGGCAAGACTTTATGTTTGGCTGCGGCAACTACCCGGCATGGCCCGAGATGCGCGCGTCCATCAAGAAGGAAGCCGAGGAGAACATCAAGATGCTGCGACACCACCCGTCCATCGTCATCTGGGCCGGCAACAACGAGGACTACCAGTACCAGGAGAGCGAGAACCTCACCTACGAGCCCGAGAACAAGGATGCCGAGAGCTGGCTGGAGACCGACTTCCCAGCCCGCTACATCTACGAGAAGATCTTGGCCGATGCCTGTGCTGAGCTCATTCCCGACACGTACTACCACTTTGGCAGCCCATGGGGTGGCAAGAGGACGACCGACCCGACCGTGGGCGACCTCCACCAGTGGAACGTGTGGCACGGGTCCCAAGAAAAGTACCAGAACTTTGACAAACTCGTCGGACGATTCGTCTCCGAGTTTGGCATGCAAGCCTTTCCCTCGGTCAAGACGATTGACGCCTACCTGCCCAAGGGAAAGGACGATCCCGACCGCTACCCCCAGTCGTCCACCGTGGACTTCCACAACAAGGCGGACGGCCACGAGCGCCGCATCGCCTTGTACCTGGTGGAGAACTTCCGCTATGCCCCGGATCCGCTGGAGCACTTTGTGTACTGCACGCAGCTGATGCAGGCCGAGTGTCTTGCCTCGGCGTATCGCCTGTGGAAACGGGAGTGGCGAGGGCCCGGGCGGGAATACTGCGGCGGCGCCCTGGTGTGGCAGATCAACGACTGCTGGCCGGTCACGTCCTGGGCCATCTGCGACTACTACCTCCGGCCCAAGCACGCGTACTACACCGTCAAGCGTGAGATGGCGCCCATCTCCATTGGCATGACACGTCGCGAGCACAAGCACCCCAAGAACAAGTACACGCGTGTCGACGTTGAGACCAAGACGCAGATTGAGATTTGGGGCTCGAACCTGCAGCTCCAAGACCTCCAGGTGACCTGTGTCGTGAAGGCATGGGACGCCCGGACAGGCGAGGAGACTTTCTCCAAGGAGGTCTCGTCCAGCATTGTGCTCCCCGCGAACCGGTCCACGGAGATCATCGCCATGGACGTGCCGGTGCGGGAAAACAATGCTGGGCTTGAGATGAATACCGTTGTCGGTGCGTATCTCTATCAGGAGGGGAAGCAGATTGCCCGCTATGTGAACTGGCCCGAGCCACTCAAGCACGTCCACCTGCAAAAGCCCAAGCATCTCAAGGCGGAATTGTCCAGCGACGGGAAGACTGTCGCTGTGTCGGCCGAGTTCCCCGTCAAAGGTGTCTCGTTGGAGTGCGAGGACGACGACGTCAAGTTTGAGGACAACTTGGTTGATATTGTCCCGGGGGAGGTGGTGCACATTGGGGTTCAGGGGGCGAAGAAGGATACCGAGATTACGATGCAGTATCTGGGCATGTTGAGCTGAACTTGGGAAGCTCGGGCGGCGACGGAGCAGAGGTGGAGCGGGAGTTATGGTACTATTAGTCTGTTGAAGATTCGCAAACATGCATGCTTGAGTCTGAATCCACGAGCGTTGCAGGTGTAGTTTACTTCTCGTCACAGGTTGATTGTGTATGTCTAGACAAGGCTATTCTGAACGCGAAATAGCTGTTCGTGCTGGAGATTGAGCTGGGTTTGTAGCTCCGTACTGCAGACCGCTCCACATTTCGAGCCCGGGCCGATCCGGCACCGGGTTTTCCAGCCTCATCTCTGTCGCTGAATTTTCTGCCACAATAATAATACTCTTCTCAACTCAGAACAGCCAAATCCACGCGACGACGTCGCACGATTCGACTCCCGCGTGCCACCGTCTGGCCATCGTTCGGGGCGCAGAGTGCACCTGTAGCAGCTCAAGTGAGCTGCGTGATGACACGGGTCTGCCTCTGCCTGCCTCGCTGCTGGCCACCGGGGGGAGCTTTCAGAGTTTCCCACACACATCGCAGCGTCCATGCCCAGCCACTCGTCCTCTAGGGGAACCTCCACCACGAGTCTTCCTCGCGAAGATCTTCCTCGCGGACCACGTCTTGTGCGACGCGCGGGAAGTCGGCTGGCCACGCGACTGGGCGTCTCCCCCCGCGGGACACCTCGCAAGAGGCGGACTGTCGGGGGGGAATGCTCATTGCTGCAAGAATAGATTTCTTCTGGGCCATCATAGTCCATGCCCGTCTGGCTCTTGCGGCCTTTTTCACACGGGCGAGGCTCCAGGCGCTCCTACATTTTTTCTGTCGCTCCCATGTGCATTTCGTATCTTGTCGTACTGGAATCAGCCGGAATTCGAGGCAAAGTCCTTGCGCTTCGTATTGTTGCGTTGCCGTAATATCGTCACCCTCTATTAGAATGTGCTGTCCTCATTCCTGTGGATGAAGTTAGTAGGCCTGCAACATGTCAAGTCGGCCTAATCGCGGTCACGACTGGGGCACGGCATGCGAACCGGCTGCAGCAGTCCATGCGCCAACACCGACGTCACTGCTGTTCGACCGCAGCTCAGTCGGACATTGCCTGGCGCAGCGACCTTCAATCCAAGAGTGTTCGATATCGCGTAGCCCCGTGAACGTGAACGCGCAATTCCGACTCTGTCTCAGATTCCTTGACCTCATACCGTGACTTCACTCTGCTGAACGCACAATGACACCACCAAAGTCCAAGTTTGGACACTTGCCCCTGAGCACAAGCGGTCCCGTGGACTGCGCCTTGACAGGTGCTGCTCTGCTCAACACACCTTCGTTCAATAAAGGCTCAGGGTTCCCGGAAGAGGAGAGGGTCAAGTTCAATCTGACCGGCCTGCTGCCGCAAGGGGTCCAGACTCTGGAGCAGCAGGTCGACAGGGCTTACGAGCAGTACGCCTCTCGACCAGACGACCTGGCCAAGAACACATTCTTGACCTCGCTCAAAGACCAGAATGAAGTGCTGTATTACAAGGTCCGTGATTACAGGGGACTAGTCTGTCATGAACGCTGACCGGTCTCGAAGCTCCTGCAAGATCATCTGCAAGAGGTCTTCAGCATCGTGTACACGCCCACCGAAGGAGACGCCATCCAGAACTACTCGAGAATCTTTAGGCGCCCCGAGGGCTGCTACCTCAACGTCAACCACCCGGACCGCGTGGAGCCTGATCTCGCACAGTGGGGCAACGCAGAGGACGTCGACTACATTGTCGTCACGGACGGCGAGGAGATCCTCGGCATCGGCGACCAGGGTGTGGGCGGCGTTCTCATCTCCGTGGCCAAGCTGGTCCTCACGACGCTCTGCGCCGGCATCCATCCCTCGCGATGTCTGCCCGTCGTGCTCGACTGCGGAACCAACAACGAGAAACTGCTCTCGGATGCGCTCTACCTTGGCCTGCAGCAGAAGCGCGTCCGCGGTCCTAAATACGACACATTCGTCGATACCTTTGTGAAGGCAGCTCGGAAACTCTACCCCAGGGCGTACATCCACTTTGAGGATTTTGGTCTCAAAAATGGTAATCAGTGTCCACCCCCGGTCATTTTCAAGGGCGGGCTGGCTGACAAGCATGTCTGTTAGCGAGGCGACTGCTGGACCAGTACCGACCCCAGATGCCCTGCTTCAACGACGATGTGCAGGGCACGGGCTGCGTGACACTCGCGGCGATCATGGCGGGGCTGCAGGTGAGCGGTCTGCAGCTCAAGGACGTCCGCATGGTTGTGTTTGGCGCCGGATCGGCCGGTGTGGGCATTGCAGACGCAGTCAGGGATGCCATTGCCACCGAGGGGCGGATCAGTCACGAGGAGGCGGCCAAGCAGATATGGTACGTGGGCAGCACGTCGTGTGGAAGAACCGGTGACACGGTGGTGGGCGCACTGACACATACACAGGCTCATTGACAGACCAGGGCTGCTGACCACCGAGACGGACGTGTCAGACGCGCAAAAGGCATATGCCAAGGGGGCCGCCTCGTGGTCCGGCAAGGCGACCGATCTGCAGTCCGTGGTGGAAACCGTCCAGCCGCATGTTCTCGTCGGCACGTCGACCGTGCCCGGCGCGTTCACAGAGTCCGTCGTCAGAGCCATGCACGAGAACGCCCCGCGACCTATCATCCTTCCGCTCTCCAACCCGACACGGCTGCACGAGGCCACGCCCCACGATGTCCTCACGTGGACCAACGGCCAGGCCCTCGTCGCCACCGGCTCGCCCTTTGCGCCCGTGAAAGGTCCCTGGGGTCCGGACGGCCAGGAGGTCAGCATCGAGGTGGCCGAGTGCAACAATAGCGTCGTGTTCCCGGGCATTGGTCTCGGCGCGGTCCTGTCCCGCACAAGTCGCGTGACCGACAAGATGCTCGTGGCAGCAGTGCATGGCGTGGCGAGCATGAGCCCCACGAGACAGGACCAGAAAGCGCCCCTCCTGCCCGACGTGCTCCAGGTGAGAGAGGTCAGCGTGCGCGTGGCGAGACATGTCATCCAGGCGGCTGTGCAAGAGGGCGTCGCCACAGAAAAGGACATTCCCGAGGACGACGACGAGCTGGACGAGTGGATTCGTGAGCAAATGTGGGTGCCAGAGTATCGGCCCTTGCGATATGTTGAGCCACACACGGCCACAAGGGCAGCCAAAGGTGAGCTCAAGAAGGTGGGCACCGTGGTGAGGGATAGCTTCTAGTGGGCTGCCGTGTTAAAGTAGCGCAAGGATACTATCGCATCGTACAGTGCCCTTGTCCCATGTGTTCACCGTGGAAAGTAGATAGCTGGCTTTGCATTAATCATGACACGGAAACGCTACCAATACCACGAGCTTCCCATCTCGACTGAGCACGACTAGATGACGCCCGCTCTGGCGGCCTCGCCGGCATTATCGAGGACGACGTCCTCCATCCTCTTCTTGCCCTTGCCCAGGCTGCCCTCGCCCACGCCCATCCGCCGGGCCACGTAGCGCTGCGCGACGATGCCGACGGCAAGGCTCAGCAGCTCCTCGATCCACTCGGCGACCCATTCGCGCGGGTCGACGCCACCGCTGGCGACGATTTCGCGGATCTCGTCAGGGAGCTCGGCGAGGTCGCTTTGCGCTGCGGTTTCCTCGTCGCTGGTCTTGGGCGTCAGGAGGGTCGGCGCGTCCAGCCAACGCACCCAGCGGGCCGGGATGGCCTGGCTGACCGTCGCGTACTGGATGTCGTGGACGGGGTCCAGGATGTAGACGGCAAAGCAGACCTCCTCCTCCGCCTGGTCCTGGACGGCGGACGACTCCTTCTCCTGTTCGATGCTCGTGTTGCCGGCGAATAATTTCAGCTCGCCATCCACAGAGATGGCCTGGACAGACAGGAAGAGATCGGATGTGCGCACTGGATTGGTTTCGCTGACGGCTTCGGTAGCCCTGATCTTGGCCTCGTCAATCCCGCCGTGGGCGGCAAAGTGCTCTGATGAGTAGCTTTCCGCACTGGCTCGGCAAAGCTTGGTGCCCTCGGCAAGACCCTTCACCAGGCCCAGCTCGCGCGGCGAGTCCACCTGGCGCCACCAGGGCCCGTCGTGCCAGCCCGCCGCGCCATCGCTGGAGCGTCGCGAAGCACTCTCCGCCCCGCGCTGCACGACGAGTAAATCGCCCCCCTCGACCTGGGACATGACGCGCGCAAAGACACTGTGGATCAACGGATCTAGCGAAGGATACCCGACGAGGTCGTGGGTGATGTGAATTCGGAGTCGTTCGTGCGATCCGATCGGCGGTGCCAGAGTATGCAGGATATTCGACAATGTCGGCATGGCCATGTGACGAAGCTCATCACCTGGTGCGCTGTTAGTGCTCATGTAGACAACAAGATTCATCTTCTCCTACCATAGTGACGGATGGCTCCCACGTCGAGCTGGCGGAGGCCCTTGACCTGCTCAGCCCATTTCTTGGCCTCCTCGTTCTGCTGGATCTCCTTGTACGCCGCTTCCGCCTGTTTCATGGCCGCATTGGCCGTCGCTGTGGCCGTCGAGATCCATCCTCCAAACCAGCCTCCTCCTCCTCCACTGCTCTGCTGCGGCTGGGCAGCGGGTGGTGGCTGCGATGTCTGCTCGACGGGGCCCTTCTTTTCCGACTCGTGGAGCTCGGAGCTGGTGGCGCTGGGTGTGAAGCTTGCCCTCAGGCTCCGGGCGCTGTCTGTGGACTTTCTCCCAATGGCGGCCGCGGAGGCCTTGTCGTCTGCGACGGGCGGGGTGGCGGTCGACCGCTTGCCGGGGTTGACACGAGGGGTGTGCGGTCGGGAGGTGGCGGCTTGCTCGGGCGTGGCGGCCAGCTCAGACTCGAGGTCGGCAAAGAGGTCATCTGCCTTGCTCTTGGAGGCGGCTGTCTTTGTGCTTCTGGAGGCTGCGCCCGACGGTTTCTTGGTCTTGGTGTCGTCGCCGATGCCGGAGAAGAGCTCGTCGAGGTTGTCGTCGGCGACGGGCGCCTTGGTCTTCTTGGAGGCCATTGTGCGTTTCCGGGTAACTCGAAGGAGTTCACTGGTGTTTTGATGCCGGAGGATGCCCAGGATCTATCGATCCGATCACCTGGTGGCGAGTAGCCTGGCTGATGAGCTGTGGAATCCGGGTACCAGTGAGTTGCGAGATGGACAATCCGTCATGAGCTAGATGGAGCTGTTGATGGAAGTGCAGTCGCGGTGTACGTAGTATGCATGGGTGGATCAGGTTTGGGGCGCCTGCCGTGTCAACGGTTCCCTGAATCAGGGTACCTGATCTTGATCAAACGTCTCGCTACTACACTTGATCCCTGTCACGTGTTACGCCAGGCCTGTCACAGCATGTATCTGGCAGCTGCGACGTATCTCAACATGATTGTCACATGGCTGGCTGAAGGTTCCCAAGCCCTCTCGCGAAGATTATTCCATGCGTTGCGCTACGAAAGGCAGCGCTGCGAGCACCTGCACACGTCAGGTGAAGGGCATGTAGACTGGAGCTCGCTGTCACGGGAGAAGTGTGATCGCCTGGAGGCTAGTCCAGAGAGGGCAAGGCGACTTGACAATGTATCGTATGATTGGGTGGTCAGGGTCGCTAAGCCGCTGGTAGAACTCCGGGCAAAGGCACTCAGGGCCCTTGCTCACTGTGAGCGCCAGCGGGTTGATCCACCCTGGGGGGAGCAGATCGATACCCGGCGTCGACGTCGGGCATTTTGATTGGCTGCCGGGGCCTTGGCGCATCCCACAGTCATGAAAGTTGAGTCGGTACGTACAGTATTATGAGGCAGGCATGCTGGCAGGCAGGCAGGCTCGCTCATCAGAGTCAAAGGAGAGAGATGAACAGCCTGCCCTCCGTCTAAACGACTGTCTGTGCCTGCTCGCGACCAGACTCTCCTCCCCCGTGTACCACACATTGCCGCCTTGCGTTTCATTTCTCTGGCCTCTGCATATTCATCAGGCAACGGCAGTGGGCAATCACACGTGTTAGTCGCCGTCAGGTGCCTGGCAGCAAATCTCTGCTTGGCCCGGCGTCGTGTATACCATCTACCTACCGCCTCCGGTAGCAGGGCGACGGCTCACACACCTCTTTGAGTCTCTGCGGCACAAGCAGCGACTTTTGCTGCTGGCAGCCGTTCATTCATTTCCAGGTCTCGTCCTTGTCCTCGGGCCATTGAACGCGTCGACGTGGACCGTCTGACGGACCCATCCACATCATTACCTGCTAGCAGCCTTGGCCTCACTCCAAATTCTGCCCTGCGGCTGGCGCCCGTCACGACATGACATGCCATATTCTCATCAAGCTGATCAAGGCCATCGACGCTCTTTTGTGAATTCGATCGCCTCCGCAGCCATGGTGGACAAGCACGAAGGCCATCACCTCACCCAAGAGGAATGTGCCCCAAAGCAGGATCCCTTCCAGCATGAGCCAGCCAAGGTCGTCATCGCCCGCGAGAAGCCACGCAACTGGGAAATCCAGGACCGTGCCGAAAGGGAAGGAATTGTACTGGACGCACAAGGCAACCCGGTTCCCAATCCCGCGCGGCAGTCTCAATCATTGTCACAGTCGCCCACTCTGCGCAGGCAGTCGCGCTCATCCGCCTCATTCTCACGGACTTCAGCAGAACTTGGAGAGCCCAACAGCCCCAGCAAGGGCGGCCACACGCTTCGCAGGAGAACTCGCGTCAACTATGCACTTGACCCCGAGCAAACAGAAGCTGGGCCCATGGTGCCCAACTCGACCTCATCAAATCGCCTCAAGAGCCGCGAGCTAGCCGACCGGCGAGAGGATGGCAGAGACATCCTCTTCCAATACGCCGCGGATCACCCAGACTATCCCGGCATGCGTCAGTGGGAGGTGGAGAACTACAAGCTACAGCAACAGCAGCAGGAGGCCATGGCCGAGTGGGACAGGAAGCACGATCCAGCAAAGCACAAGTGCTCCAGTGCCTGCGAGCCCAAGACTGGGCAGCCTGCGCGGAGAATCCGAGAACGGTCCAACTCATTGCCGTATGAGCCCACCGAGTGGTATGAAATCTACGGCAACACATATCGCGAGCTGCACAGAGATCGCAGATTTTTTACCGAGTATCGGCCTTTTGTCATTCACTACCAGAAGCTGATTGAACCCGCGTCAGGTGGCTGCTTCTATGCCACCTGGTTCGGGATCACAGACCAGACGTTGATCAATTTGGACTGGGACCGTCGATATGTTCTGCTCAAAATAGCTGTGGAACCAACCATCACCAAAGGGTTTTCCGACGCGGAAGTCCCCCCTTGGGCCTTGGGGCCCATGGCGCGGCGCGAAGAGCTGCCTGGCTCACAGTGGGAATCCATCGAGCCCAGAGAATATGACTTTCCCTGGGGCGAAGTTGATGCCACTCCTGAGGACCAGCAGGCCCATTCGGCATCCGGATCCGAATCTACATCGCAGAAATCCCAGCCGACACACGTCGACTCCGCTTCGTCAACAAACGGCAGTCGCCCGACTACACCAAAGAACTCTTCTGGGACTGCCAACGTCAAGACGGGGCGCGCTGCCGAGGGGGAAAAGGACCAAAAGCCGCCTAAAAGTACAGACTCATTATTTGACCAGGGATCGGGCAGGGCGGTCGATGCACAGCGCGAGAACAGGATGGATTCCGAGCAGCCAGCCAAACAGGAATCACCAGACTCCAAAATCGTGTCAGCGCGACCATCCGTGGAGCGCCGCATGCCCTCCTCCAGTGACTCCGCTCTGAGCTCTGTCAATGATCAGCACACGCGGTCACAAACGGGCTCACTCAGATGGTGTGGGGAGCAGCCTCGACCACTCAGTCCGTGGGCTCATCTCACGCCGTACGTGTGGGGCGAGTATTCTGTCTATCCTGAGCAAAGCAATCTGCCCCAAGAGGAGGATGCCGCCAGCGATGACCAGTCGCCCGAGGAGAAGGAATCCGGCAAGGACAGCGGCATTGGCCTGGATGCGGCCGTCGACGACATGCTAGACGGGCCAGGTCCTCCTACAGAGCTGGCCACACCCGCGCTCAACACGCCTACGCGTGGATCGCCGGTTCTCGACGCGAGTGAGCTCACATCATTCAATTTTCCGGCCGTCGGCGCAGATGATCTCGACAGCATCGATGCCTCCGAGTCACAGGAAGCCTCCATGGCCAAGGTGAAACTCTACAAGCTCCGCAAGCTCCAAGACGTTGACGTCTTCCTCAATGCGGCCGAGGACTACCAGGAAAAGTCCAACGAGGAGCTTTTGGCCCTTGCCTGCGCGCTGACGGACTGCATGAACGCCTGGCAAGAAGAATATGCCGAGGAACAACGGAGGGTGGACGACTGTGAAAATGCAGAGCGGCGCCGACTCGCCGACAGCAAATACGAGACTCGGACCAGGGATTTGACTCAAGAGGGAATCAACTGGGAGGAGCCCGACTTTCAGGTCAGGGGCTACAAGGCCAGGGCCAAGGACGCCGTGATCACCGAGACACGCTACCTCCAGGCCCAGGACCGCATCATGGCCAGCGCATACGGCTTCGAGTACGACCCGCACCCATCCAAGATTGGCAAGCAGAATCCCGAAATGCAGCAGGCGGGCATATCGACACGGGGTCGATCCCTGCGGAACCAGCCCAAGCCCACCGTCAAGGCCACAGAGACGGAGGGCGTGACCGGCAAGAGGCAGCGCAAGCCCGTACAATTGTTCGAGCCGCCTGCACACGAAATCAGCCGTGCTGCCACCCCTGTTCCCACCTCGGGCCGCGGGCGCAGGCGCAAGAATGCCGACGCCGATATTGTCGATGGAGGCGGCGACCCGTCATCCAGCTTCAACGGCGGACACAACTCGGATGCCGAGACGCCAGGGACTGGTCGACGCAAGCGTGCGGCGCGGACCAGACCTCGCAACGACGACGGCGACTTCATGGCCCAAGATGAACGACACGAGGCGATCAAGCCCCCAGCCCGCAGGAACAGGGGCAAGGTCTCTCTCAAGGTGGATGGCCTGCCCGCTGTCCGCGTCAGCAAGACGGACGGTCGACTTCTTGTCACCTTCCGCCTCCCACAGTCCGACAAGCACAGGCGGCCCTCGCTGCCTCTCAGCGACAATGGTGAATCGCGGCCGTCCACTGCAGACTCTGCCGTCACTGTCGAGTCGAGCTATTCCTTCCGACCGAACCGTCAGAAGCGATTCCGCGCGGCTCTCGAGGATCACACGGAAGGCAACGGTGCACATCCCAAGAAACGAGTTCGCAAGGCTGCGCCAGAACCCATTGAACAGGATGAGTACATGGAGTCGGCCGTCCCATCGCCTGCTCCCAACCTGAGCCAACAGAACCATGCCAACAAGGCGCCCAAGATCAAGGTACGCCGTGGTTCCAAGGGCACTTCGCCTGAGACGCGAAACGGCACGCCGACATCCCAACCTACTACCGAGGGTGGCGACGACTCGTCCAAGGAGTATCGAGCCATGACCAAGTCCGAGAAGATGTCGGCGTCCATGAAGAGTAAGTCAGCCCCCTGCAGCCTCGAGACTGTCCCAGCTAACACGGACCCAGACCGCTGGGCGAATGGCAACATGGCCGGTGCGGTCGAGAAGCGCAAGGCAACCCTC
Organism: Emericellopsis terricola; assembly: GCA_027569275.1. Taxonomy (NCBI): domain Eukaryota; kingdom Fungi; phylum Ascomycota; class Sordariomycetes; order Hypocreales; family Bionectriaceae; genus Emericellopsis; species Emericellopsis terricola. Next base: position 18,752 of record JAPDEU010000038.1, read on the forward strand.
GCGGCCAAGAAGCTGCAGCAGGCCGCTGCCGAGCAACGCGTCGGCCCCCTGGCGCCCAAACCCAAGGGCAAGCCGGCCAAGAAGGTCGACCAGGTGTCTCTGCCCGGGGAGAACCCAGCCTTCTTGCACGCTCACCCCGTCTCGCAGCCACCGCCCATGCCGCCTCACCAGCACCATGAGATGCACCAGCCCATGCATCACCAGCTGCCGCCGCCGCCGCCACAGCACCATCATCACCAGCCTATGCCTCCGCAGCCGTACGCGGTCCAGCCTCCTCCGCATCACATGCAGCAGCAAGGCATGCCGCCCAGCTACGCTCCCGAGTATGGCCACGGTCGCCCGCTCGGGCATCACCAGCATGCCTTGCACGGCAGACCTCCGCACGCACCTCCACCCGGGATGCATCCTGCCCAGCCACAGCAGACCTTTCCTCCCGGGTATCGACCTTTCGGCCACCATGAATACGCACCGTATCGCTGATCGAAGTGGTCCAAAAGTGCCGATGCCTGCACCAACTATATACAAAGGCACAGAGTGCCCCGACAGCAACATGTCAGAGACAGACTGACATGCAACACCATGTACCAAAAAAACGAAGAACGCACACGAAACGCCACTGATTGGAAACCCAGCCTCTTGTCCTATTTTGATTTACAATCTCATATTGTTCTCCATTGCCTGCCTGCATGGGTGTCACGAGGCGGACACTCGAGCGATCATTTGCACAGACACTCGATGCTACGTGTGCTTTCCACCGCATTAGCACTGCGAGGAGATTTGACGGCGTTCAGGAAAAAGAAAATGGGAGCATTTGTTTTTTGAATTTGTCAGCTTGTTTTTCGAGAAGAGTTGATGTTGAATATGACTAGGCTATGCGAGACAGGTAGTAATGCAATCTTGACCTGACTTTTTTCTTAACAAGGACTCGACACACTGAGCATCTTGAACGTACTCATCTACAGCTCCAAGTCCCGCAGGACCGTCTCCGGAAAGCGGTACTGCAGAGTACGGCTTACACGAGCACTACAGAATCACACACACGAGAGGTATTGAAGTTTTTTGTCCTTATTGTGATGCCCGATATGAATCACCCTTTACACGCCGCGACCGAAATGCAAAGCCCCTTGCCACTCAAGAAAAGACACCCACTTCCCAGTCTCCCGAGACCCGTCTGTCGTCCACCCATCCACCTTCCCCCCTCCAAGGGCCAAGAAGGCGCAATGCAGCAGCACGTGGGGGGAGAAATATTTTTCTCATCTTATGGTCGTAAAAAACAATTCTTTTTTCATCATGGCGGGACAGCGTCGACGGGTCGTGGGGGGGACCGAGGTTGTGTTGGGGACGTAGAAAAATCGTGGCTTTCTTCCTCTCTTCTGTGTGTCTCTCCATTTCGCCGTTCCCAAATCGCTCTCGAAGATGACCAACCTCACATGACAACGCCCGAGTTGGAGGCGATACGCTGGAGGCTGTTAGTGATGGACACACAGAAAACAGAAAGGGGAACGTACGGGCCACAGCTCGGCGGCCTCCTTGCCCACGGGCCCGGTGATGGCCGAGCCCTTCATCTCACCCTTGGGGTTGACAATGACGCCGGCGTTGTCCTCAAAGTAGAGGAAGACGCCGTCGAAGCGCTTCCAGGGCTTGGACTGGCGGACAATGACGGCGGGGTGGACCTTCTTCCTGAGCTCGGGCTTGCCCTTCTTGACGGTGGCCATGACCATGTCGCCGACGCCGCCGGCGGGCAGGCGGTTCAGGCGGGCACCGATACCCTTGACCGAGATGATGTACAGATTGCGGGCACCCGAGTTGTCGGCGCAGTTCATGACGGCACCACTGCGGCACATGTTAGCGCGCTGGGGACATTTCGCGCCTCGTATTTGCCGAGGACTTGTCGTCAAACGTACACAGGGAGACCGAGGGTCATCTTGAGCTTGCCACCGGGGGCACCACGCCTGGAGGGTTGTCAGCTCGCTTGTCCTGGATTCCCACTTGTCCTCCCCCCAAGACCTCCATTCCTGGCCATCCCGACAATGGACGATGCGATGCGGTCCCAGCTCCCCCCAAAATTCGCCATGACGCTTCCCAGTCCATGCAGATCCCACAATGGGCTGCCGTGCGCTCCTTGTCCTCCTCTTGCGTGGCATTGTCCCTTGCCCTCCATGCCGAGTCCTCCCACCTCGCATCGCATCGCCCATCGTCGCGGGGAAATAAAAGGAAAAGGCCAGTCGTGGGTACGGTCCGAGTGGACGGTGGCGGCACTCACGAGTTCTTGGCCATTGTAGCGGTTTTTGTGTTGTGTTACTTCGTGGGAGAAATAAAACAGGTGCCCTCGTCTGGGATAGTGAGGTCGTCGTCGGTGCGGTGGATGGGCGGTTAGGCTGGCAGTTTTCCCGGGCGAAAAATTGCTGCGGCCCATCTGTGGGGTGAGAAACCCTAGAGCTGCGCGAGAAGTGTGTGCACGTGACGATTAGGTGAGATGGTGGGGCCAGACGCGTCGAATGACTCAGCAGGCTTAGTCTGCAGGTGAAGTCATGGTTTGGTGGACCCGCCCAGCGTATACTCTCACTTGAGGAATGAGGATCAGCAAAGGACATTCGACCATGATTCCAGAGAGGACGAGCTCAATTGATGGAAGCAGACTTTTCTGAAGCTGCTTTTTATAGACCTCTTTGGGCCTGCGCCTGTCTCAAGGCCCCAGGACCGCCCCCCAATTAGGATTCAGGAAGCTCAAGAGGAACCCTTCCTCGCGCCATTGACCATCCGATTGCGCGCATCATTCGTGCTCGAGCCTCGACTGTCGGTAGCTTGTTGAGGCTGCTGATCGCTGGCAGCTGCTCGGACTGGTTCCCTTTCCGTTGCGGCTGAGGCTTGGAATCTGTCCGCGGTGGCATACGATAGCTCCACGTGCTCTTCCGGCCAAGCATCGTCCACTCTGCTCACGGCATGGCTCGTCTGACGACTATATCCACGTGATCAGCACCAATCATGCAGCATGAACGGAGACCTACGCCAATGACGACTCGGTTGCGTCCTGGTCAGGCATGATGAAACGCTGCGAATGGTTGCTCGACAAATGGGCAATCGTTTAGCTCAGGGGGGGCTGGAGGGTGCTTCTGCTCCTTGGCTGTGCGTCAGGTCGTGCCACGGATCAATGCGATACAGGCGGCATGCTTGTTATTATACGCATCAGAACAGGTTCGCTCGCAGTGTGGGTGGCTTGCACGGGCAAATGTTCTGATAAAGCCTGTCACGCATGCCGTTCTGCTCGTGTGCGTCAGATCCTCCTGCCAAGTCAGGTGAGCATGCCCATGCCACTTCGCCATGCATCGCGAATCGCTCGATCTACGTCTCGTTATCATGGGAGCGTTTGGCGCTGCGGAGGATACATGGGCTGCAGCCGGCACGCCAACAAGTGGCCAACACGGTGCCGCGTCCAGACCTATGTTGCATTGCATCCTGTCGATTTGTTGGCCAGTGTGGCATCCATCAGCCCTCGAAATCCGAAAACGCGGCTCTGCGGGGCCAATTACAGCTCTCCAGCGAAGATCCTACACGAAAATGAGTGGTATTGGTCTCAAAGATTGAGCTGCGAGATACCCCGGCTTTTCTTTTATATGCTACGTATGTTACAGGCACGAAGCGCTCGATTTTCAAGGTATGGAGTTGCGATATTGAGTCTGTGCATGGCGTTGTCGACGAGCTTGCGTGCTGCCCTTCTGAGAGCGCGTTGTGGGAAAGCCCGTGAGTCTCACGACGTCCTCCTCTTCGAATCCTTGCTGGGGCCGGATCGATTGGTGGAAAAGTGACAAGGACATGGCGCCCTGTGTGCGCATACCGTCTCTCTTGGTGATCTCATGCTAATTAAGCTTGATCATGGCGGCCGCAACCCGTTGCCATGTCGGTGTGAGTGGGGTCCCCCCGAAGGTGTGCCAGGTTGCTGCCAGCAGGTGTCACAAGCCAAGGACGCACTTGACGACCAGAATCGATGAACCACTCGACATTTTCATGACGAAATCAAATAGAACGCCAGCAGCATGTGCACGGGACATTGATGACAGTAGCACATGGAGTCAGTACCCAGCGCCGGCAGGTTGGACCGGAAAAGACCCACTCATTCCCCGAGACCCACTTCAAGGCCGGCGGGCGGCACCCCGAGAGAGCAATGCCGTGCTTACATTGCTGCCAGTCATGCTTTTAATAGTAGGGTAATGTCAACGCGCGATTTACCAGGAGCTTTTCCTTGTAGAGGAAAGGCTGATATCCAAACAGTGCCCATAACCTCTTTCAACGGGAGTGCGAAAATGTGCTTCAGCAAGCTGCCGGAAAGAATCCTTCGCGAAGCTCTGGGGGATATCGGGCGATTTTGCATACCCTACGTCTGCCATGTCTTGATCAAAAGCTCGCCCAGAGTGGCATTATGGAGTCTAGGAATATACATGTATATACACGAATACTTGGGATATTCTCTTCCAGTTGAGGCTCGTCGAGTGGATTGAAAATCCCCCAGGAGTAATGTTTCCGCCAAAATGCTGGCTCGTCGACGACCCCCTAATTATCAACGCGTCACAGAGCGTAAGAGCTTCAGAACCATCCCTTAGCCCACAGCCTCTGCACGCGGGGACGGCGTTACGTTCCAGGACGACGGATGCAACGTCGAATAACGTCCATGGGGGCTGAGCAGACGTTAAAAGTCGAAGTTTCATCGCCTTGGCTTCCCCATTCAGAGCTCATTCCCTCACATGGCCTCCCAGTCGGTAGCTACTGCCAGGTTGTGGTGCGAGCCCAGGGCCACGAACAAAGTCCGGGCTGGTTGGTCAGCAAGCGGGCCCTTTTGGGTGCTGGGTGGTGCCTGCCTCCCGTCCGGGATTATCGGTCTGCTGCCCACTCTTTTTCCGACAGCAGGTGCCACCTGCCATCATGACTCCCTTACCTGAACCCCCCATGGCATAATTCTTGCCTGGACTGGGATCGCAATCAGAATGGTCTTCGCACCACCTTGCCATGCGTCGTCAAATGTGAAGGGCATCATAAGCCGACCATGTCATCCTTGTAGGCCTGGGGCTTAGCCGCACAGCGACTTTTGTCCTTCGCCCTCTTGTTCACACCTCTGCGCGCGGCCTCCTCATAGCCCGCCTCCGTTGCCGTGCTCAACGAAAGCACGGTTTCTGACAGCCACACCCCGAGCGAGGCACAATCGAGTCGACTAGGACACAATTGTGACACTCGAATCGATTGCCGCCGCAATGGGCCACGAGCACCCTGCACAGTCCGTGCACAAGGGTGACGGTCCGTCTCAGGAGGCCCTTTTCCTGCGGAATGACGCCGCCAAGCTCCCGAGGACCCGACCGTCTGGCAATGTCACAGTCTACCAGACGTCCGGGCCTGACGCCCGCACAACACCTATCGCAGCTCCGGACGGCTCCGGCCCCGCGCTCAATCCACGGTCTTGTGTCACCTGTCGGAGGAGAAAGGTACGCTGCGACAAGGAGATGCCATGCTCCAACTGTCGAAGGGCCTTGATCCCCTGCGCCTATCCAGCGCCTGGACGCGCGCCGCGACAGCCAAAACCAAGAGATCCCAATGCGCCACCCAAGACCTCGACGAGCCAGCGCGAGGCCGAACTCACGCACCGGCTCAGGAAGCTGGAGAACATCGTAGAGCAACTCAGTGCGCAGATGGAGGTGGAGTCCAGCGTCAAGGGCCCGTCATCCAATGGCTTCCCCGAAGCCTCTGGTCACCCACCTGCCGGGCGTTCCACCGGTCCTGGCTCGAATCCAGGCGGGCAATTCTCTAACAGCATCAGCCCTGAAGGCGACTACCAGAGCGAGCAGGGCGCCGAGGGCCCTAGAAAAGACCTGGCGCACCGCCTCGGCCGCATGGTCCTCAGTGACCACACGGGGAACAAACGATATGTGTCTAGCGCTTTCATGGCCAAACTGACTGACGAGGTGAGAGATGGAACGAGAACGTTAACATTTGCCTGTCTTGGCTGACGAAGTGCGAACAGCTCGACACCTTGCGCAAAGACACCCTGCAGCTATCGGACAGTGATTCCGATGCGTCAAATGACGATGGCACCCCCGACTACTCGCCACACGGTCAGAAAGGATATCTCGGGAGCGACGATCACCAATCATTCATCTTTGGCTACAAAGCGGCAGACGTGGATCTCGTGAACTGCCATCCACCCGCCGCCCACGCAACCTTGCTCTGGGCGACGTATCGAGATCGGGTCGAGCCGCTGATCAAGATCCTCCACGTGCCTACGGTGAGCAAGATTATGGACCTGGAGCGAGAGACGCCCGGAAGTCTCTCGCGTAGCCACGAAGCACTGGTATTCGCCATCTACTTTAGCGCCATTGTGGCGATGGAACCCGGGGAGCTCCTTGCCGCATGCAAAGTCGACAGGGAGACCCTCTTGCGTCAGTACCGTTTCGCTGTCGAAGTGGCGCTCGCGAGGGCAAACCTGCTATTCACTTCGGAGCTCGCTGTGCTCCAAGCCTTTACGCTCTTTCTCGTTGTCGTGCGCAGCATCGATGAAAGCCGCTTCTGCTGGACCCTGACCAGCTTGGCCATCAGGATCGCACAGGGCCTGGGCCTGCACAGAGACGGTACGCAGTTCGGTGTGCCCCCCTTTGAGACAGAAATGCGTCGCCGCGTCTGGTGGACAATCCTTTCCCTGGACCATCGCTCAGCCGAGGCGGCCGGTTCGGAACTGATGGTGCACGACGCTTCATACGACACCAAGATGCCAACGGCCGTCGACGATGCTGACCTGAGCCCCGAGATGACCACCATGCCACAGGCCCGCCCAGGGCACTGCGATATGGCCGGAGTTCTTGCTCGGCTCGAGATGCTGCTGATACCAAGACAATTTCTGAACGGACCCCAGCCGCAACCCGCCCATGCCAACCTGGCCGAAAAGGAGCGGGTGATTGTGGAAGCGTACGAGCGCATCGAGCAGCGCTTTTCGTCTCGATTCGTGGACAGACGCGACCCCATCTGGTGGATGTCGTCCATGGTAGCGAGGATCATTGTCTCGAAGCTCTGCATCGCGCTGCACCAGTGCACAATCTTCCCTGCCAACACCAAGACAATGGGCGGCGTGGCGGCCAAAGACGCCATCCGGGACCGCGTCTTCATCGCGGCTATCGAGCTCGTGGAACTGATTAACACACTGAGATCAGACGAGCGGTGCAGGCCGTACCGCTGGCTTTTCACGACCTACAGCCCGTGGCACCCCATCGCCATGAACCTCATCGAGCTCGGCCGTCGACCGTGGTCTGCGCTGGCCGAGCGATCGTGGGAAGCCGTCAGGATACACCACGGTGCACTAGCCAAGCAGAGTGAAGATTCGGCCATCTTCCTCCCGCTGCGCAAGCTCTTTGTCCGGGCTCGTCGGCGGCGCGAAGCAGAACTCGTGCGCCTTGGTTCAGACCCGGAAGCGGCGCGTCGCCTCGACTCCGCCGAGCGAGCGAACCCAGCCCTCACTCGCTTTGGCCCTGCCCCTGGCAGTGAGGGTAGGATGGACGAGATCCGACGACAGTGGTGGAATCTGGTCCAGCTGAGTAGCGCACAACGCGACCGTGCGGCAAGTACGTCCAATCCGGGCAGCTTGCCAGCCCATCGGATGGACAAGTCGACAGCCATGCACAGTTCATTTGCAGTGTCCAGTGCACCTGCCCATGAAAGCGTGGATGCCATGGAGCTCCTGGACGGCATTATGGCCGAGCCTGATTCCAACATCACCTCGTTCTTTGCCCTGCAGCAGGACCTTACGGCAAGGAACCCATCCCATCTCCCGCTGGCGGCAGACGCACAGCAGCACTATCAGCCGCAGCATGATTTGGACATGCGGACGGGGGAGAGCACACTACATCAGCAGGCCGTGGCGTTGCAAGCTCCAGCTGCGTCACAGGGGCTGGGTGGATCGCAGGACCCAAGTGGTTCGCAGTACGACTTCGAGGAGGCTTCCTGGGGCGCGCTGGAGCCGTACCAGATGGCCCTAGATCCAGGCGGCGGCACACTTGGGGATTTCGATGTGGGCGACGGAGAGTTTGACTGGGGTCAGTGGACGAGCACGCTTGCATCGTACGATGCGGGTGGAATGCAAGGCTCCATGGGATGAAGTGGACGCACTGGCACATGCACCGCTACGGCAATGGCATATATCACGACTGTATATGACAGAAGACACCAGGTACACGTACATGTACAGACAAAGTGGGGGGTCGGGCGTGGAAGCGGCTGCCATGCGCAAAACTCCCCACGAGAGGAGCCATGACACGGCTCGCTCGCATGGGAATGGAGTTGTGACATTGCGTACATGTAGACAGTTGGGACTTGGAGCGGAGCTTGTCGTCATTCCTGCGGATATCCAGGTTCAAGCTTACACCATCTTGTATAGGTGGAATTGAGGCTCATTGTCGTTTTGCTACCATGCCTCGTCCGCCGCCTTGGTCATGGCGCAGCGTGGCCCTGGGCTGAGCAGAGCAGAGCAGGGCAGGGCAGGACTGGGCTGGATATCTCACAGCCGACTGGGGCCTCGATGACCCGATACGTGTACACAGAGACGTTCTCCGCATCCCCGACCGGATGAGACATTGCAATTGTCGTCCCCAGCTGACACCACGCACCCTCCCGGTCGGTAGCCCCAAATTTACTTTTATGCGTACCACAGCGCGTACGTACTTGAGGACCGACACATTCCAGCCATCATGATTAGCCTCGAGGACAGCAACATTGTGATGACCGGCGCTTCTATGGGCATTGACGCCGCGGATGCGCGTTACATACCTGGCACGCTTGTCGCCGACGTCCATCCTGTCCGCGAGGCCGTGGCCTCGGCCGTCCACAAGCTGGGCCCTCCCATTGACACATGTCCACGGGTACATGTTTGCCGCCCATGCCGTCCTGAATGCCGGAGGAATGTGCAAAGCGCATCGTGAGTGCATGGAGGTGTGCCAGCCACTCGCGGCGGACGACCTTGGCCCGGTCGTCAAATGAATACATGGTCACGAGTCCAGAGAGTGTGAGCATCAAGGTCGTGGACGTGGTGCTCAGCGGACAGCGCAGCCTGGCCAGCTTTGACAGGACGTGGAACGACAGGAATGGGGAGGCACGGGGACAGGAATGAGCGTGTCTCAGTCTGGGGGATATATACAGTCCAGCATCGGGGGTTCATCCTCATGTCCGCGTATCTCATCCTGCTTCCTCAAGACAGACAGATAAACAGACAAACAGCCTGCACCTGGAGTGGCCATCCAGTGACCCCAGCCCCCCTACATCAGCATGCGCGTCCAGCTCCCCACCATCGCTCTACTCCTGCACCTGGCCGGCGCAGCCATGGCCGCGCCGAGCCCACGCGTCCTGGGCGACCCTGTCGCGAGGCAGAACGCGCCCATGTGCGCGCCGCCCTGCGAGATCAACGAAGAATGTCGACCCTACACGGACATCCAAGGCAACACGAGGGACCTCTGCTACCCAGTGTAGCTCAACCTGACAACGAAAAGACAACGATGGGAAATATGAGGGAAAGAAAGTATAGTTGGACGCGCTTTGCGATGGAAGGTGAAACCCAGGCCATGAGACATCAGCGTGTACATGTATGTCATTCACAGTGTATCGGGGCCTCGAGTGTCGTGGTTGCGCCTCTTTTTTACTCTTGTACAAGATCGACGCCTCTCGCTCTACTTAATTATAATTTCGTCTTCTCACTGCCGCGTGCCTTGAACTCCCTCTCCTCGCGCAGGGCCTCCTCGCGGTCGCGAATCTCCACCTCGGTAGGCCCCGCCTTGCCGAAGCGCACGTAGACGACGTGTTCCCAGTCGCCGCCGCGCCCGGACCCCTGGAGCTCCGGGCCGGGCTTGTCGAGGCCGAGGACGATGCGCCCGTCGCTCGCGCGGACAAAGAGGTTGTGCGGGCTCATGACCTTGTCGGCCCACGCAATCTGGCTCGTCGGGTGCTCGTTGGCCTTGGGCGACTGGGCCGTGGGCACCCTGCGGATGTAGTCCAGCAGCGCCTGCCGCTCGCGCGCCGACGTGGCCAGGTCGGTGGGCGCCGCGGAGAGGAAGCGCGTGAGGTGCCACGCGAGGTAGGCCTGGGGCGGGAACATGATCATCTCCCGCCTCTGCTGGCGGGCGAGGAAGTCCTGCGCGGGCGCAAACGTGGCGGCCGTGTGCTCGACGCCACCGTCGGGCGTGGGCACGAGCATCTCGGACGGCAGCGACGAGGCGAGCGGCAGCATGTAGAGGTACATTTGCGTCGTGAAGCGCTTGGGCACGTTGGTCGGCGTGATCCACCGCGTCCACGGGACCAGGCCATCTAACGCGGCTGTCAGCAAAGGGAATCCTCCTGGCGAAACCCAGTCCAAGCCAAAGTCAAGGAAACATACCTGTGTCGAGGACGCCTCCTATCGAGTCCACCCAGTCTATGAACCGGACCTGGTTGTCGTGGATCCTCTTGCGCGCGCTGTCCCTCTCGTCCGGCTGCACCTCGACGAGGCCCTCGCCGTCCTTCTTCTTGGCCAACAGGATGCCCGTCTCCTCAAAGGTCTCGCGGATGGCACCGACACGGTACGCCAGCCCGTCCGTATGTCGTCCCGCACTGCCCTCCTCTGGGATGTCGCCGTCGTGGAAGGGGTCCAGGTTGCCGCCCGGGAACACGTGGGCAGAGGCAAAGGACGTGGATGTCTTGACGCGATGAAGCAACAACACGTGATTCTGAGGGGAGAGCAGGACGACACTGGACGAAGGACGCGGCGCCATGACCTTCTTGGGGGCGGAGGATGTAGATGTGGACGATGCAGGGCGACGAGCAGCCATGGCTGCGGGTGATGATGGTGCGGAGGACGCGCGTGAGATGCTCAATGGGGCGGATGAGGTGCGAGTGAGGAGCCCGGACCCCCAGCGTGTGCGCAAAGACATGGCGGAGGTTGGGGAAATCTGGGGTATCATTTAAATACGCAGGCACTGGTGGTCTACGTACGTACTGATTTCCATGCTCGTTTTGGCGACAAAGCCGGTCCCGTTCTTGTTGCGGGGATAAGACGCCGCGCCGACTCGCGTTGAGCCGAGGTCCGCCACCGTCCGCGCTGCCCACGAGTCAAGATCGTCACCGCTGGTGCGGACGCCATTGCTTCACGCGTAGAAGAGTACAGTTGGTTATTGATTCGTCGCTGGCATTATTAGTCGTCAAAAGTCGTGCATGTCCCGTCGTGTCGCAAGTGCCCGCCCACGCATGCCTCACAGTCTCTTCCTCGCCTTGCCGCGCAGGTTGACCTTCCAGAGGCAACATATGCTCCGCGACTCGCACCACTTCTTCACCTCTGCAGGGCTGACCTCGCCGTCGTGTCCTACCCTACCCAGCTGGCCCAGATTGAGCCACACGGTCAGATCCTCGATGATAATGGGGTCGTACAGAAGCATCTTCTCGTACCACGACGGATTGTCTGGGTCCGTCGATCGCGGTGCAGAGGTAACAGCCCTGCTGATGCTCCGAAAGACATCTTCCTCGCTGTCGTCTGGCGCAACCGCCAGGCTGACATTTCCCTCACCGGCCACGGGGGTGGCGTCCATGTCAGAATCCGTCATGGGCGAAGGAGGTTGCACCGGCGACATAGAAGGCGACGACGACGTGAGATTCTCCTCCCCGTCCGATTCGGAGTCGGGAATCTCGACAATCGTCTTGCCAGGCTGCCTTCTCTGGGCGGGCGAGGTGCTCCTGATCCTGCTCGCAGACGTGGTCTTTCCTGCTGCTGCTCTGGCTGGGCTCGATGCATCTTTTCTAGGCCTTCCCCTCGTCCGCTTGGGCGACTCTGCGACCTGCGCTGACGGCGGTGGCTCTTGAGATTCGCTCGCGCTCACACTCGCCTTCCTCGGTCTCCCCCGACGTCTCGTAGGGCTTGGGCTCGCTTGTGGGGCAGGCCCCGATGCAGTGGGCGCTTGGAGTTGTCTAGGCGTCGAGAAGAATCGCACGCCTGTCGAAGGCGCAGATACCTTGCTCTTCCAACACTGATCGAGCAGTGCAATCATCTCTGGCCTCTCATTCAAAGGTTTAAAACCATAACTCTCGATGGCCTGTGTCAGTCGGCTGTCCGTGTATTGCTCGAACAAGGGGCGGACGTGCGACGCTGGCTGGGACTGGGTTCTCTCGTTCGGCAAACGTAACAATGGTAGCGATGGCTCGATGGAGGACGTTTGTGTGGCGGTGGCCGTCCCCTCCTTACTTCTGTGCAAGTCCGAGCTGATTGACAGTTGGCTGCTCGAGAAGGAAGAGTCGTCACTGATGATTTCCACGGCCTCAGTTGACTTATCGCGACTGCCAGGTACAGATGGACGCACATCTGACTCCTGTGCTCCTTGAGCGGCCTGGACGTAGCCAAATGGATCATCATCTTCCACGGGCTTGTGGAGGAGCGGAGTAATATCGTCAGCCACATCATCCAACAAGGAATCATACAGCTGACCATCGGGGTCACGGGTCCCACAGCGCCAAAGCATGCGCCGCCTGGGACTCTCCATGGGATCGCTCTTGAAAGGATCGCTCATGTTGTCCAGATCAACCTGTGTCGAATTCTTGATGGCTTGCTGAATGTCCCGTAGCATAGACGGCGACTGCTCTCTCGCCAGTTGACTTGACGTACCAAACAGAAAATCCTGCTTGGACACGTCCTTCAATGCCGTCTCTGGCGACAGGAGAAGTTGTTTTGGGGGCCCCGCTTTCTTCTTTGGCGCTTTCGCAGGCTTTTTTCGTTGTTTGCCTTTGCCCTTGGCGTCGCCTGCCGCCATGTCTTTTGCGTTGCTCTTCGAGGCATCCAGTAAATCCACTATTGTTGCTGGAGGTGGTTCAGAGGCCACCACTTCGTGCTGTCTGTAGGCGGCGGTGGCCAACTCAGTAATTGTGCGTGGCTTCTTCTTGGGGGCCTTTTGCTTCACGGGCGACTTTTCTCGGGTGGGCGATGTTTCTGGCCGCCCATTATTCCTCGGCTGCACCATTTCAATGAGCTTCCTCTTCTTCATGAAGCTCGAGTCTTCATCGGACACGGTGACCACCTCTCTATCCACCTCTGCCTCGCAACTGTACTTGCGCACTATTGTATTGAAGTTTGTTCGACTCATCCCAGGCGCTGAGGAGCTGACCTCTTGCACCGCCGGCCCAACAGATGGCCCATCAAACTCGGCAATTTGAGGCTTTGGCGGTGTCCAGTCCAGGCGGCGTTCTGCCGCTTGCTCCATCGGTGGGAGCTCTAGTATCGTCGGCTCGACCTTGGGCGGCTCTGACAGAGCTGCTTCTTTGCTTTGAAAGTGGCCACTCATAGTGCCCGTCTGTTTCCTCGACTTCTTGGCCCGCGATTTTACTGGCTTTTTTTCAGGTTCGGCGATGATCGCGTTGTCGACGATTGGATCGTGGGCAAGAACGTCCTGTGCAGCGCCCACGGGAGCCGCTGTACCAACAGTGGCGGTCTCTCTATCCGCCCCATCACGGGATGACGATTTCGCTGGAGGGCTGGGGACATATTTCTTCCATGGCTGTTCCTCTGTCGACGACTTGGACGGTGACCCAACCGGCGCGGACACTGTTGTCTTGGCTGCAGATTCCTTGTTGACCTTCTTTCCTCTCGCAGCTGTGGCTTTCTTGGGCTTGGGTGCAGGCTTCGCGCGCGGCTTGGGCGCCTTTTTCACCGACGATGCAGGCTTCTGTGGCTTCTGCTGTTGCTGTGGCGGCGGCTCGATCTCAATCACCGACGCATCGGGATCCTCATGCCGGCCTGCAGCGAGGGCAGCCTTCCAGTGATCCCTCGCACTCGTAAATGACGTCTCCACCCCTTCAGGAATCGGGACGGCCTTACTGCCACTCCTAAGGGGCGGTCGAGATGGCGCCCGAGATACAAGTTCGCGCAAGGGAGGAAGCTCGTCGGGGGAAGATGGCTCCCGTCGTGATGGCGCTCCAGAAGGCGACGACAGGAACGCGCTCGGAGACGCCATTGCGCTAATGGTCGTGAGCCGAGAGCGCAGAGCGCATCTCGGGCTCGTGTAGCACAGCAGTCGAGTTATCGTGTCCGTCTGCCTGGCATGAATAGGGCGGCGTCGACTGTGCAGTTCGTCGTGGTCAATGGCGAACACCTTTGCAGGCCCGTAAACACCCTGATCGAGGAAAGGTCCACGCGGCGGGGCCGAAACCGTTCCGGCGGTGGCGGCAGGCGCGCCCCGTCGGTCGATCGGTCGGTCGCGCGAGACTGCCGCGCGGTCACATGAGCCGGGTCACCTGACCGCACAAAGCCCTTGCGGCCCCACGAAATTGCGCCAACCACACCAAATTCCGGCACAGGCGAACTTTTCGAGCATCCCACCCCAGCGCTGCCAACGACCACCCAAACGACACGTTCAACCTCATCCTCACCAAAACCACCCCCCAAATCCGACATCATGGAGAACGACCGCGGCGAGATTGTGGACCTGTGAGGCTGGCCCCCTATGCGTGTGCCCGGCAAGGCAAGATGGAAATGGAGTCAACTAACTGTTGCGTGCAGTTACGTCCCCCGCAAGTGCAGCGCCACCAACCGCATCATCAAGGCCAAGGACCACGGCTCCGTCCAGATCAACATTGCCAAGGTCGACGAGAACGGCCGCGCCATCACCGGCGAGAACCACACCTACGCTCTCTGCGGCTTCATCCGCGCCATGGGCGAGTCCGACGACTCCATGAACCGCCTCGCGCAACGGGACGGCCTCCTCAAGAACGTCTGGAGCGGGCAGAGGATGTAAAGCGCGGAGACCGGAACAAGGGAAATGAGGAACCGGAGAGCAGGGGATGGAAATTTTCTTACTAAACTCTAACGACACGCCGTTGAACGAAATGAGACTTTGGGGAGTCGGATAGGGAAACGGATTCCCGGAGGAATTGGTGGAAATAGAGTTGGCTTGCATCTAGCATTTCCAATTCAGGGCGTACGGCTCGATTTCACAAAACCGTCTCGTTCCCTCCCCCATCCCCGATGCGACATGGTGACGACGCATTCGCCAAGAAGACCCCCGGCTAGCAAAGGCCCATCGGACAGTCAGCCCTTCCACGGGCGCGATCAGTGGCCGACGGGTCTGGGACTACCTCGATAGTCTCCGTGCCGCAGATTGATCGGTGGCCTGCAAAAAGCCGTGGTGGTTGAGATGCTAGCCATGGTACAGATACGGGTCACACATTTCCTCTTGCATTCGCATGCTACTGATGGTAATACGCTCGCTGATATTCACTCCCAAGTTATAAGTGTACAGTTCAGTCATCAGCTGCCAGGCCCTCCTTGTAGGCGCTCAGTGCCCTGTCGCGGACACTCTTGTGCTCCACGATGGGCTTGGGATATCCATTCTTTTTGGCCGTGACCCCTGCGCCCCGACCGTACGGGTCATGGATCGCCTTCCCCTTGACGTCTTTGAGCTCCGGCAGCCACTTGCGAATATACTCGCCCTCGGGGTCGAACTTTTCGCTCTGCAGGAGCGGATTGAAGATGCGAAAGTAGGGCTGCGGATCCACGCCGACACTGGCGCTGAAGCCCCAGCCGCCATTGTTGCTGGCAAAGTCGCCATCGATCAGGGTCTCCATAAAGTAGCGCTCGCCCATACGCCAGTCGATCAGGAGGTCTTTGGCCAGGAAGCAGGCGACGATCATGCGGCAGCGATTGTGCATGTAGCCCAGGTGCTTGAGCTGGCGCATCGCCGCGTCGACGATCGGAAAGCCGGTCTTGCCGTCGCACCATGCCTTGAACTGGTCCTGGTCATAGGACCATTGAATGTTGGAGTATTCTGGCTTGTACGGCTTGTTCATGCTGACCAACGATTAGTTCTTGTTACCCCAGGAAGCCAGGCAGAGAAACCCACCAGACGTGTGGTGCCGTGGCCAGCACATGTTTGTAAAAGTCTCTCCAGGCGACCTCACTGATCCAGACCATGATACCCTCGTTGCCCGCGTTCAGCTTCTTGGTCTTGTTCCGGTCCCGCGCCGTCCTCACGGCTGTGCGCGCACTGAGGGTTCCCGCTGCCAGATGCACCGATATGCTCGAGGTGCCGTTGACGGCCGGAGTGTTTCTCTTCGCCGCGTATCCTGAAATCCTCTCCTCGCAGAACTTGTCGAGTCGCTTCAGGGCCTCGTGCTCACCGCACGGCCAGAAGGACCGAAACCTCGTCTTCTCTTCGTCGGTCAGTGACTTGTTCGGGGGCAGGTCCGGAATGGCACAGTCAAAGAGCTTGGCGAACTCCTGGCGTGCTTTGTCTGGGTTCTTGGCCGGGGGGTCGAATAGCTCGAGGAGATCGAGGTTGTCGTGGATGTGTGCAACCCAGGCCCGGAACCATGGCGTGTAGACGGCATACTGCTTGCCAGAGCCGCTCTTCAGCTCACCGGGAGGCACCACGCACGTGTCGTGCACGACCTCAAAGGATTTGCCCTTCTGCGCCAGGTCGCGCACCAGGCGCGCCTCGCGACGGAGCTCGTCCACCTCGTACTCCATGTTGGCGTACAAGTGGTTGGCCCCCCATTCCTCGAGCAGCTCTAGGATCCGACTAGGGAGCTTTTTGCGCTGCTCGACCGTCTCGACGTACAGTGGAATGTCAAGCTTCGCCAGGTCGGCCTTGAGCACCTCGAGCGTTCGAAGCATAAAGTCGATCCTGACGGGGGAGCGCAGATGCGCCTCGTAGTCCTGTGGGCTGACGAGAAACATGCATATCAGGGGAACACCGGCCTGCTTGGCCTTGTCGCTCGCGAGAGCCAGCGCCCTGTTGTCGGTATGCCGCAGATCCATCTTGAACCAGTGGACGACGGCATTCTTGACCTTGACCGCTTTGCGCTCGTGCGCCGTTTCCTCCAAGGCGGCCTGCAGCACCTCGATGGGACGGGGAATGTCTCCGCTGGTGTACGCGCGTGCGCGCTGGTTGCTCATCTCGGGAGGGTAGAACTTTCGGATGACGATATCGTTCTTCTCGGCCTCTTCGGCTCTTGGGTGGAATTGGCGCGAGCCATTGGCTGTGGCGCTTTTGCTCTCTGTCTTGGCTTTCTTGCTGTCGAGGGCATCAGGCTGTGGGGACGACGCAGCCTTGCGCTTCACGGGGGCCTTGCGTGGTGGCATCGTGGTGAAGCTGACTACAGTGGATGGACGAACGATGCAGGCAATCGGTGTGAGTAGGACGCGTGCTCGTGAGGCATTCATGACACGGTCTACGTTTCTGGGGGTGCCGTCGCGTTTCTTTTCGTGTGCCTCTGCGGCTGGCGCATGTCATGACGTCTTCGGCGCGGCTTACGCTTCAAGGGCAGATTGACAGACCCACTAGAAAGCTTCCTACGTAGAGCACTTACAACTTGGGGGACGCATGTACTTGTGTTTATCCCAGGGGTCGTGTCTTGATTTCACGAATAAATCACTTGAAACAGGAGTGGGTTTGTCAGGTACTTCATGTTAACGTTGTCGTCCTCATCTCCACCTAGTCATCCCCAACTGCCAGCGCAACTACCGACGGTAGATCCTGAAGTCATAACGCTGTGCTCTCGTAACAACAACGACGCTCACCTAGAAATCTAACCTCCACAATAGATGTTAGCCGACCATTTCAATAGCTTCAAATTGTTTTGTACTTCCTAGTATGAAGGATAGTCGTGGACAGTAGGAAAAAAATAACCTTGTCAAGATGGATCTTTAACTGCATGGCGGTGGCGATCTCGCTAGTCCCAAATGAGGCTAGTGGCATAGCGAACACAGACCTCAACTGTGGGAGCAACCACCGCGCTGGTGAGCTGAGTGAGCACAACATGGTGTCCGCCAAGCACATATTAATTGTTTTGAGAAGAAGACATCGCGCGCGCTACATAAAGACCTGGCAATTGCCTGTGTTTCGTATCGGACGTACTCGGGGAGTTGCGCGCTGTGTGCTCATTCAGCAGGCTAGGTCAGCTGACTTTTGTTGAGGTCGCGCCTGCCAGACGCGACGGGTGCCTGATAGCAGCAAGCCAGGATCATCTCACCTCAGGCACCTCAATCCATGACCAGCTTCCTAGCCGTCGCGACCATCCGTGGTTACAGTACTTCCTCAGAAAACACCGCCAAGGACGGCATTTACCCATCTTGACCCCAGACAACCTTCGGGCGTCGCTGGCCCGGTTGCGGATCCCGCCCTCGACTTGGCGTGTCTCGCGTAAAGCTCACGCCGATAGGCCAGAGCCCGCACGTGCAGGTTCGTGCCGGATCGACAGCAGTCACCACGTGGTATCTGCAGATGCACAATCAGCGTATCCCTACGCGTGATCAAGGATCCCGCCGTGGAAAGGACCAGGGCGTGGTGCTGCGCTGGCCGTCGAACGGCACTTGTGCGGCTTTGGCGACCCGTCGCGAGCTGCTCTGACGACTCAACGACCATACGGCCCAACGTCGCTCCAGCACTGGCCGTCCCAGCAGCCAGTAGCGCACAGGACTCCATTACTCCATGACAAGGCCACCCCACGCAATGTGGCATCCCTTGCCGTTGTCGGGTCGCCCCGATTTACCGGTGCTCCTTGCGTCGTTTGAGACGGGGACTGCGGCGTACACGCTGCGCGTCACAGACTTGGCCAACATGTGGGTCGACAAGCTCGAGAGGAAGGCCATCTGTATGAGAGCATGGTCCGAAGAAGCGCCAATCGATCCTAGCGAAACCCCGGAAAACATGAAAAGGTTAATTGAGCTTCTGCAAGACGCAGTCATATCCGGGTTCACAAAAGACGACAACGCCACGTTGAGTCTCACCTCTACTGCTGCCGACGGTGTGGAGGATGGTGGGCTGGTTCTCAAGGCACAATGCCCTATCCCTGGGTTGCAACCCCTGAGATGGCCTTTCAAACTGTCCAAAGCGCCATCGTCCGAATTGGCCACCAAATTTGTGTTACCCCTTTTGCAGGCTCAGCGTGCGCGCGATCGTGCGATAGACTCCCTGGTGTCCCAAATAGCACAGAAGGATGTGGTCATTGCGAAACTGGCCGACAAACTGGAAGCGACCGGTACAGGACTCGAACATGTCTTCCACGCCATTTCCAGCAAGAAAAAAGTCAGTAGAGCAGCGGCAGAATCGAAGGTAAAGGGCCTCGCACCATTCAGGAGGCAGGAGTGGGAGAGTGAGCTGCATCAAGACGAATCGCCAGAAAATGTGGAAAGGCTGGTGTCAGATCTTTTCCCACAGCGGACGCCATACGCATCCCAGACATTGGACAGCTCTCCCAGACTGGACAACTGGTGGCTGGGTCTGAAAGGCACTGTGCTGTTGCCGCAGCGTCCGACCCTAGCTGTTCATCGAAAGACCAGCGACGAGGCATCGATAAAGTCCCCGGAAGCAGAGCGGGAAATTGTCGACGACGAAGAAGAAGACGATGAGTTCCAGGTGCAAGCTACGCCTCGTCATCTCAAGGCGACGGCCATCGGGAACACGGCGAGGAACGTCCACGCAGTCGCAGACGATGCTTCGACTGCGAGCGAAGATGAAGATGGGACTCGCCCCGCCAGAAGACAAAGTACGCCGTCAGAAAGGCCAATGGATACCAGAGCTGCGGTACCCGGGTCACGTCTGGGCGCTATAGGCAAAAAGTCTCACACGAAGGGGCCCGGATCACCAAAGGCTGCAGGAACAGCTGTGTCCCGGGATAGAGATGATACAGCGACATCGGATACAGCATCAGATGTAAGCGACAACATCGGTGAAGTTGCAACAAAGACGCCCCCACCTTCAAACCGCCCGAAGAATGCAACCCAAGTCAAGCCACGTTTGGGACACATTGGCGCTGCTACGAAAAAGTCCACGACTGGATCGCCTACTACAGCAGCCGAGTCAGGACGAGACGATCGGCATTCGAATGGCACATCATCGCCGAGCCGGCCGAAGCTTGGCACTGTCGGCAAGGCCAGGAACCCGGAGATCAAAGCAAAGCAAGGCAGTGCGTCGCCGGACGGACGAGGAAGAGGCGAGGCAAAGCCTGACGCTCCGGTACCCAGGGAGACCTCTATGGAAAGGGCCGATAGACGGCGCGAGGAACTCAAGCGGGAGCTTGAGCGGAAAGCAGCGGCTGGGCCCGTGAAGAAGAGGCGTAAATTCTAACGCGCTCTTTTTTTTTTCTTTTCACACACTTAGTGTGACGTGGGCATCACCGTGCAACAGTTCACCTTGGAATAGAGCCCAGTAACGGTGTTCGGATCCGTCGATTCGCTAGTGGACGCCGGCTTTATGCGATGGTGCCAGTTGGACGCCTAGCACACCCAAGACACCTTAATCACATGCTCGCTGCTCGGCATGATCATTTCTGGCAAACACTTCGTGCTGTCGGATGCAGATTGTATTACCGAGCCCACAGGGAGGGAGTTTTCGTCCGGCGTGTGGTGAACTTGTTGTCTCGCGTACAGGGATGTTTTCGGGGAATCAACGATCTGATGAACGGACTTGTTGGGTGTAAGCCCCGAAAGCATGCGCCATCAGGCTGCTCCAAAAGATACACGTCACATGCAACGAGGCTTATGTGGTCCGGTTCAAGTTGCTAGGGTTGTGACATGGGTCGGACTACGCACGGATCAGTGGTCAGTGTCATCTTCTCACACTCCGGGGTGGAAGCATACTGATAGCGAGCACCACCACGTCTATTGTCAACGGGTCCCACGCCACCGACCACTTTGGCGAGTGTTGAGTGCCGGGCGCACGGATCCTCCCCCGAGGCTACAAGACCTACCAGCCCACTTTCCTCGACAGGGGCTTTGCCGATGTGGGAGACATATGTGGCTGCCACACTCGGAGACTCACTAGAGCTTACGCTAGTGTGAGAACGGCTACATCTGGGCTTCACTATGAGCGGCAAGTGACGGCTCGTGCCGCGCTGAAAGAGCTTGAAGCTAGGCGGCTGCCGATTCTTTGCCAAGTGCAGAGACTACGTGTGGTGTCTACGCCTCCCGACGGCTCGGACCAGCCACTCGAGTATTGCTCAGCGTGTTACACACAAGAGAGTCGATGCCGATAGCTGCGTCCATTTTTGTTGCCTAACTCGGATTCGGCATGCCTGTTCATTGCAGGCGGGACTGTCCCATCTAGGCAGATGTTCAATAGAGCAAGTCAAGTGGATGACCAATTCCCGCTGAGCAATACAATGCGGGTTGCTCACCGGGAGTGCAGGAGCTGCATATGCGACCTCTGATGGGACTTCCAGTTTTGGACAAGGTCGCCGATGTCCCAGGCGCTGACGTAGCCGTCGAATTGGCAGCAGCAACAGATTGGCAGCTACAGTAGGAGGATTCACCTCCTTGTGGAGGGAGCGTTTGCTGCAACTGGCGAGCAAGTCGTCACGGCCAGCAACCAAGTTCTTGGGTGGATTCCTAGCTCTTCGAGCTTCGAGGCCGCGGGATTTGCATTGCCCGAGGGCAATCAAACACGGGATCCCCTTTTCCCTTGGAGGTATGGGAAGGTCTATCAATCCGGCCAACCCACCGAGACTTCGAGTTGATCTGTCATTTTTGCCCAATAGGCTATCCCTCCCACCCAGAGTTCTGGTCCGGATACAGAATTGGCAAGCATTTCCCACCTGAATTATGCGACTTCAAAGCCTGTGCAGATCATTCAGCCTCGCTCGGCTCCTGGCGTGCGTGCCAACACCAACACCCCCTGTGGGATGCCGAGAAACTGCTGCGCAGCCGTTGTGTTTTCAACCACGTCCGGATACCATCGAACCTGATGGAAGAGCCTGGTGCAAATGCAACACGAGATGCCATGGCTATTGTACCAAGCTTCTCGTGGGGTCCCTCCGAGCGCGAAGAGCTCGCGCAAAAGACAGCAATCTATCCATCAGCACAGTTCTGTGGTCAATTGTCAGGTTTCCAGGTTCTTGGGTCCTAGGATTTGCACGGGAGCTCCCTTGTCAACCCCGATATCCGGGGTTCCAAGCTGGGACAGTGTTGCGATGGCGTTGTCGTGCGTGGAGCTGGAGGAGAAGTTCCGCCACTACTGTGAGCTCCTGGCCACGCCATCTGCACCAATTCCCTGCGCGTCACGTAACCGCGGACCCGACTGGTTCGTCTGTGGGTCATGGTGCTTGGTGAAATGTCATCCGGTCTCTACATACGTGGCAGACATCCACACCGCAGGGCTGCCATCATGACAGACAGCCGCCAAGGTATTGGCGGATGGTGCCCTGGCAATGCGAACGCACAGCGGCACCTGGCCTGCAACTGTACCTTGGACGCATGGGTTCGTGGTGGGGGTGGTGCGAAAGCAGTGCATTCTGTGCATGAGGTCTCGCAGACCAATTGGATGGATTTCAACGGCCAGAGTGCCACCCTGGATGCAGGACCAGGGTGTTTAGTGATCCTCCATTGTACAGGGTTTGGCACCTGTCTTAACCCTGGTACGGCTGGGAGACAACATGCAACCCCCTGGCTGTTTGGCTGACTAGGGTGTGTTCATCAACAAGTTGGATGACCAAGCACGCGTGGAAGAGACGACGTCAGATTACAATGAGATAGTCTATTGCCGGCCAAAACTCGCAAATCAATACAAACAGAACAAGAAGAAGACAACGTATCCATTTGGCCCGTCCCTATCCGTCAGAAACCACCCGTGCTGTTCGTTGCCCAAAATCATGTCCCCTGCATATGGCTGCGCGCTGTCCCCGCGCCGCCCCTGACGCCCTTTTGACCAGAGATTATGGTAGAGATATCTATCCCGCCGGATGAAGATGTGAAGAAAATGAAAAATAACAAAAAATCCGGAAACGTCTATGGGCCCATCTTTGGACCAGCGCTTGTCGCTTGCTGTGACGGACACTCGAGACCATCCATCATCGCCCGAGCATGCGGGTGCGTGCGCCCACAAGCGAACAGCATCCTCTCGTACCACCTGGGTCCTGCCATGTGCGAAGGGATATCCCGTGCGACTTGAACAGCGGTCGCTTCTGCTGCCGTGGATGAAACGGAGCAATGACTCCCTTGTCGCAGGGGCCAGGCCAGGTTTGTCCTCCCGTGCCACGACCAGCCGGGGGCCTGGCTGGTGGCACCGAGTGTTTCATGCTCGCGCCGCAGAGAGGCGCAGAGCAGATCAGAAGCGCGGCAGATGAGGGTCCCAATCACCAAAGGCATGTGTCAATGTAGGATCGTACCCGCCTGTCGTGGACGGCATTGCCACGTGCGCCTCGCCCGGGGCGCCGTAGCCGATGCGCATGTCGTGACCATTCTGCGGAAACTGTTGGGGCACCAGGGGCTGGAGGAACATGCTCCGGGGGTCGGTGGCCGGTAGCTCGAAATGCGGCGGCGGCGGCGGCGCGTGCTGGAGCATGCCGCCGCTGGGATCCCACACTGGCATGGCGTACTTGTCTGGCGCTGGGTGTCCGTCCATGTAGTGCGGCTCCATCTTGATGCCCACGACGGGCCCAGCCGCGGACGGCGCCTGGCTGAAGAGGGTGGTGTCGTGATAGTAGGGGGAGTGAGGGTCGGCGGGCGACGAGGTGCGCGGGATGTAGCCCGACCTGGGCGCCACGCGGAGTCCCGGCCGTGACTTTGTCACCCGGTAGGCACAATAGCCGTTGCGTGACGATGCCATGCTCCCCGTGGCGGAAGGGCCATGACGAGCAGAGCAGTACGGCGACGATGGGGAGTGAGCGGCGTACGACCGGTCCCTGGTTCTGACGCTCTCCGTCTTCTTGTTGCGATAGCGCGTGGTGCTCTGGATGCCGTTCCGAAGCGCCTCATCCGTCAGCGTCCATTCCGTCGAGCGCTTTTCGCTGCTGCCCGAATCGCGCGGCGAGGTTTGCATCAGCTCCGGAGCCGTGTTGGCTGCGACGGCCGCCAGCTTGCGATCCCGTTTGGTGAACCCCTGTTTTGTGAGTTGCGTGTCAGCGTCTGCCTTCTGGCGAGGGGATTCAGGGAGGGGGAGGGGGGCTTGGTCAAGTCACACGTACTGCATTCATGCTGAGGTTGTGGCGGATGCTGTTCTGCCACCCCTTGCCCTCGCCTCTGCACTTGTCCGTGTTGTCCTGGAACCAGACGTACAGTTCCTGCAGTGACATGGAGTTCCCCGGGGCGCTTTTGAGCGCTCGGTAAATCAACTGTGCGTAGGGCTCCTCCGACTTGGCCTGCGTCGTCGAGGTGGACGTCGTCTCCATGGGCGGTTCGGACGCGCTGCTGTCGCAACCTTGGCGCTCGCATTGGCCGGCTGGTAGTTGGGGAAGGCATGTTAGCCCATAGTCTGAAGACGAAAACCATCCAAGGCGTGCTTACCTGTTGGCGAGTCCGGAGCAGAGGACAGCTCGCCGGGCATTGTTTCCAAGTCCGGGTAAAAGGTGTCAGCCACTTGATCGAGAGCCTCGACACGCCAGCCCGCACCGTCCCCCGGTTCTGGATACACGCTGTATCCAGCGTTGCTCCCAATTTCGACATCAGACGCAGCGCTGCTGCCACCGTAGCACTTGAACGCCGAGTGCCCGTCGACTGGAGAGGGCGAAGAACGGTGAAAGTCCGCCCAGGTGCTTTCAGGAGCGAGGTGGTCGTTGATGCCGTGGGAATGGAAGCTGGTTCCTGTGGAGGACCAGGTGCCCGCCGGCGACGCGGGAGAGAAGTTGGATGTCAGCGTCGTCGCGCCGCTAGCGGACGTCGGTGAGTCGTAGCCAAACTGATGCAAGTCGTCCCCCATCATGGGATTGGTATACCAGACGGCGCTGTTGTTGCTATTGTTCCGGAGGAAGTTGTAGTGGGATACGGATGGAGAGGCCAAGGGGTCTAGCTGGGCGGGGGAGTTGTTGTTGGTCAGACGGAGCATCCCAGGGTGAGTGGTGTTCATTGGCGCTGAAGTAGTGGAGCGATAGATGGAATCAAACTGCTCTTGTTGAGGGTTTTGCTCGAGGTCTTGCTCTGGGAGAGTCTGGTGGCCACCTTGGCTCAGCAAGCTCTCGCTTTGTTGCTGGGCCGCCGGCGTATGTCCGGGAACGCCCTGCGAGTCGGCCAGTTCGGGCTCCATGCAACCCGCAAAGTCGGAAGAGGGACGTGCTTGGTTTGCGTTTGCGGTACGTTGAGGCTGGTGGAGATTCTGGGTTTGATGCCCGCTGTCAGGTTTGGAGGTGTCTTCCATCTTCAAGAGCTTGGAGAAGGAGGAGGAGGAAGTCGAGGGGAGATCTGCTCGGGAGGGACAAGTATCAGAAAGAGTGGTCTGGTCGACGCCCGACAACGTTCGTCCAGTGTATCAGAGTGGCCAAGGCGTTCGTTCGTGCCTCTCGCTCCGGGCAACGGACGAACCCGTGATTTGGTGGGAACGGGGATGGGGAGCAGAATCAGTTAGTCAGTCAGTCAGTCAGTCAGTCAGTCTGTAGACCTGGTGACAGTGACGCCCGCCGTTCGCTTGTAACCTGTCGATGCCGAGACAAGGTGTT
Organism: Emericellopsis terricola; assembly: GCA_027569275.1. NCBI lineage: Eukaryota > Fungi > Ascomycota > Sordariomycetes > Hypocreales > Bionectriaceae > Emericellopsis > Emericellopsis terricola. The sequence continues at coordinate 44,144 of JAPDEU010000038.1, forward strand.
GTCCTGAAGTCGCCCCAAGAACCGCAGGAGGCCAATGAGAGTTGCCCTGGTCTTGACAGAGCGAGTCAATGCTGAATGGTATGTGACAGGGACACTGGGGATGACTAGGTTCTGTGCTCCCCCAGAGTGGTCCAGGTGAAGTGACAAGACGTGTGCGTGTCGCTACCGAGACAAGGCCAGAGACAGCGAGCTTGGGACAGGACGGAAGAGTACGAGTCCCGGGGCGTTTGTCGTTTTGTGGATAGGGGAAAACAAGAAGCCCCCCCCTACCCTGGTATCGTCGTCACGTCTATGTCAAGACTATGTGATTTGAAAAGACCCGGAAGCCAGCAGAGAGGATAGAATAGGCTCTGGGGCTCAAAGGCTTTGCATATCAGATATCAGATATCAGAATGATTAGAGGAAGCCTAGCGCTCCCGGCTTAGTCCAAGCCAAAGGGCCCAGGTACCGGGGGACCGCACCCGCGTGGAGCTACGTGGCTTGCCTCTGCTAACAGCACAGGGGAGTTCCTCGGAAAACTCCCAGGCACGCCAGAGGTGCATCTCTCTGCTGGTCATGGCGCCCGTGCGTTTCAAGCGCCCACAAGAGCCTAACAATCGGGAGACACACGAGCATGGCGGTCAGAGCGTTGGGGGGAACCCACACGCTGAGTGGTTGGCCTGGCCGTTTCTGGCGTTTGTACGCTGCAGACTGACTTTGTCTGCATGGCATGTCTATACACAACTCGTGTGCGTGGGGGGGGAGAGGGGCCAGCAGGCCTTCGTGCGCCCAGCGAGTGCCCTCCTCTACCGCTGCATATGGCTGCTTGCCGGACGTGAGAAGCTGGGCTGGAGGGAGGGGAGGCGCGGACGGGGAAGACCATGTCGATTCAAGTCCAGCCGCTTCAAGAGATTGAGCTCCTAGATAGTTCTTCGCACGAGACGCCTCACGTCTCATTGGTCAGTCCAGAACGCTGGACTGCTGTCGTGATCTACCCGCATCAATCCGCTGCATACGCGCACTAGGATACTGTAGCAGGGAAGCCGGCGAGTGTGTGGGCCGCCGACACGTACCCTTGTGCGGCACCCCCAGTAATTTACCCCCTTGCCGGGCCAAACAGTACTAGCGCTCGACAGTAGGCATGGCTGCCGTTTGTTCCTGAAGACTGGTCATTCTGCTGCCGGCGGGCGGTATGGCCGCCGCTGACCAGGGCAGTATCATCAAGTGCAGCGCCACGAGTGAGCCTCTCGCCCCACACACAGCCCCAGGACCGCATGCCCCACGGCGTTGCGAGCTCCTGGCGCGGGACCCGTTTCACACAGTTTCACGGACAGGGTCGACAGTCGGCCTGGGTGTACATGAGCGAGGTTGATCCAGAGCACCGCTAGCAATCTCGCAAGCAATCTCGCAAGCAATCTCGCAAGCATCATCCGCGGCGGAACCCGTCAAGCGAGGTCATGTCCAGCATCAAAACACTCATGTCACTTGTCAGAGACGCCTTTGCCGTTTGTTGCTCAATCAAAGGGCTGCCCGCATGGTGCCTATGACCTTCACCTCCCTGGCCGGCACCTTGCATTATGCGGCAACGCAGCCTGGGAGAAGGCGCCCGGTATGGCAAGACCGTTGTCATCGCATTGCCCAACTTGGGTTGGGGGCGCAGGGGCCTAGCATCGTCCGCTCGGTCGAGGCTTCTTGATCGACACAGGCATTGATGCGACTAGGGGGGAGGATCGCTGATGAGCAGACCAGGTGCCCTGTCGTTGAATGTTGGGCCGCCCCAGCCAAGACCTTTGACATATTCGCACCAGGCCCATTGTCCAAAATCCGGCTAGCTTATAGGGACCATCCAGAATCCGGTCCATACCATTGGGAGGCTCGGCAGCCCGTCGCGTCGGCCATGGTGGCGTGGACAAGACTGTGTCGACAGACGGGCGTGGGTCGCGGGAATGGCCCTCCGTCCAGTCATCAGACACGCAACGATGGGCTTCCAGAATTCCATGAGGTTGCACAAGCCCTTCAGCAAGCGCCATCTCACCGCTGCGGCCCTTTTTGTTGGCTTGGTGGCCACGCTGGAGAACAGGCTTCCCACATGACGCCGCGCACAACATTTGTCTCGCTTCTGCTCACACGTGTCCGTCAAATTCGTATGTGCTGGACGCTTTGACCGCAGGTCCAGACAAGACTGGGCGTCCCACATCCTCGCCAACGTAGCGCAACAGGAGAGTGCTTGAAACGCCGTGACACAGACACACGCGTGAAATCTGGTTGAGCCCGTCAAGCCCGCAGGATCGCACGATGCCGCGGACGGATTGCATTTCGTGCCACCAGCAGAGTACGCTGCGATGCGGCAAATAGCCTTGACCCGTTTCCTGCTTCCCCCTGACACCTTGGTCCATGGCTCCGACCCAGTACAAAGTCCATCGTCACAATGTCCGACATAAAATGAAGCTACACGGAGCTACTGGTCGCCCAACTGCAGGCGACGCCACGATGCGGCCATGCGAACACAGCGTCCGTCGCAAATGCGCTGTCGCTCACTTCCTGTAGAATATCTGCAAGAGACGTGTCAGCTATCACCTTGAATGAGGTCGAGGCTGCCACTTTGGGCCACATACCTTTTTGAACTGGAAATGGAGTTGCAAGATGCCCTGTGTGGAAGATTAGCCCCATGTACGACAAGGATTCGTGACGTATGCACAATGCACGTCCGCGGATCAGCCTTGTGCAGCGGCATGCCCCAAGCTGATCACGCACAGGCTGGGGGGGGGAGGGGCCGGCCGCCGCGGCGACAACGGCGAACGACGTACCTTGTCAAAGGAACTCTTGAATCCCCGATCTCGCTTAGCACTATAGTCCCATTCTCGGTCCACAATGCGGAACGCAATGTCTTCGTAGGGCGGCCCGGCCATGAAGCGAATGAGACACGTGTCCTCCTCGCCAGCGGCCGCAAACGATTCCCCCCGCCGTCTCCCGTGCTCGCGAATAATCTTGAAAGTGGGGGCCTTGGTCTTGTCGATCAGCTCAGGGTAGAAGATGTTGAACTTGTAGCCCTGCACCACCTTGGGAGGCGGGTTGTCCTGGTCGTAGTGCGTCTGATTGTACTTGTTCCACTCGTACCCCATCTGCACCCGGTTGAAATATCGTGGCTTCCTCGGCCTATACTTGTCCGCCCACTGTGGCTTGGCCACACTCGGCACGGCCTCCTCGGCGTTGAAGACCTCCTCACCTTCATCCACTCCGCGCGCCACCTCGCGATCATACTGGGCGTTCGTACTCTGAGACAAATCCCCCGTCTCGGACTGCGAAAAGCGGGAAGTACCAGGAGGGGCCTGAGCACGGTCCGTCCTTGGCGCTGCGACTGGGCCGCTGGCCGGTTCCGCGTCCTTGGGAGTGCTCGTGGCACCGTTGTCTGTACCCGACCCTTTGGGGACGCTGGATGCTCCCGTCCCCCGCTTCTTCAGACGTTCCGCGCGAGCTTCGGTGATCGCTGCAAAGACTTTGCTCAACGTAGCCTTGGACTTCCACACGGCCAGGCTCCGCAGAAGCTGCTCCCAGTAGTCTGTGTCAATGTCGTCGGTGCTCCGCAGCTTGGCCTTGATCTGGCCCTCCAGCGTCTCGAGCTGTTCGTAGGTTTTGGGGGCCAGGATCCTGTCAATGTCCTCGGCCACGCTGCTGACGACACGTTCCTCATTCTTCTCGGGATTGAGTTTGGCCTTCTGCGTGTTGCACAGCGACTGCAGCGCCTCCCAATACTCTCGGTTCTTCGCATTCGTTTCCAGAACATGGTACGAGGCAATGTCGCTTTGCAGTTCGGTCAGTTGCGCCGTCGTCAGACCCTGCACAACCTTGGAAGGAGGAGGCACCTCGATATCCAGGTCGCGCTCGTCGTCGTCCAGCAGGTCACGCTCAGGGTCGATGAACTTGAGACTGAAGGCCAGGTAATCGATCGGTTTGGCGCGGCCTTCGCGCACCCGAATATCTGCCTTCTTCTTGGACTGCTTCAGAACAAACTTGTCCTCGTCTGCCACAAACTGCCGCGACTGCTCATCCTGGGTCATGTATTGTGCTCCGCTTCCACCGTGGCTGTTGCCGCCGCTCCTGCTGCTCTTTGTTGGCCTGCCATTCTCTGTTCGTGCAGCCTTGGTCATGCGCGTACTTGGGTCAAATCGGGCTGCCGTTGCGTCCCTTTTGTTCGGCGACCGGTGGCCCTCGATCATGGCTCTTCGCGCGGGATCCATTGGTTTTGTTATGGGTGTTGGATTTGGATTGTAGGTTGGAAGTCGCAGTTCCAAGAGTCGCTCCAGAGAGTGGAAGGTACATGTCGTTGGCACGTGACTGCATTCGAGCTACCCTACAACGCCGGCCATGTCTGTGCTGTAAGACGCGGTAACCAATTTGTTGAATCTAGATATCTATGAATAAGAATTTTGATTTCAATAGCCTGAATTTGTTCCTTACCAATCTTATCGGTGCCGTGTAGAAGCGGGTGACCTGCAGTGGATGAAGCAATCCCGTGGAAACTGCACCATGATATACGAGTACAGATGTACAATATCTACCTGCGACTCTCGCGCAGCTATATGCGTCTTCAAGTTATCAAATCTATATGCTTGAAATGCAAGCCATAAGAACAGTAGACCAAATATGAATGCTCCCTTGCTCTACAGCCACCTGGGCGTAGATGACGATTCCGCCTGTAACATGTCCAGCTCCTTTCTCTTCCAACTCCCATCGAGCATAAAATCAGAGAAATGATCAATCGTCCCGCGAGCCCCGATGCTGAAAGTCGAGAATGGCCCGATTCCTGGGACCCAAATAAAATAACTACAACGCGCTGCACAGACTTCCAGCGCCTGCTCCAAAAGGCTTGGACCATTTGCCAAGCGCCAACGCCGCACGACTGGAAACAGCTCAAGTCGTTGCGCGCTCACGGTCACCAGCCAGCTCCTGTACTACTCGCTCCATCGTTATGCGACGATCCGGATTCACCGAAAGCATGTCGGCAACGACTCGTTCCAGCTTGTCTCTGACGTCAAGCTTGTCTCGCGCCTCCCAAATCTCCGACAGCCATTCCCTCATCTGGCTCGCTGCTGGTTGTCCATTGCCGTACTGTCGATGGGGAAAGCTTGGATTGTTGACGCCCGCAATCTGCCAGTAGAGAGGCCGAGCGTGGCGCCTGCGGGCGCGGCTGTCTGGGAACGTGATCTTGCGCAGCACATAGAGCATGGTAACGCCCAGCGCCCACACGTCTGATGCTGGGCCACGCATCTTCTGCCCGATGAACTCGGGTGGGATGTAGTATGGGGTTCCACCCCCGGAGGGCGCCTTGTCGGCCGGCGTTGATAGACCAAAGTCACAGAGGACCGCCCCTCGGTCGGGCGAATACAGAATATTCGCTGGCTTGATGTCGTTGTGCACCAGCTCACGACCATGGAGATAGCTGAGAGCCTCGCCAATGTCGCGCAAGATGCGGACTGCGTCGTGACGGGTGCCCTGGAAGTAATCGCTCGCTTCGTGGCGCCATCGTGGCACGGCAGTGAGGTCCTGCGCATCGACGTGTTCCATGTACAGCGACAAGAATCGTGCGTCACCACCGTAGTATTTGACAATGGATCCATGTTGGAGGTCCTCTTGACTCTGACACTCCCGCATCCACATATCAGCCTGCCGAATCACGTTGCGCTCGTGGACATAAGCTTTGTCATTCGCATTGGGCACCCGCGTCTTCAGGACCTTGACCGTAACAATGTCGTCTGAAATACTCGTGTGCGAGGCTGTGAATACTGAGGAGAGCGCTGTGCTGGCAATCGGATCGTGCTTGGTAAGTTGGTACTTGTCCAGCTCGCACACTCCTGTCACAGACACGGTCTCCCCTTGCTGGGAGTCAAGCAGGGCGTGGCTGTTGGTTGTGGCCAATTCCCTTGTCTCTCTGTTGTTTGGTAGTGGAAATACCAGAGGATCAGCTGTTCCAACGCCTGGCCTCATGAACATGATGGCACCGTCATTGAGGTCGCTGCTGCGATCTGACGCCCGGCGCTTAGCCCGTTGACCATCGTCCTCTGGCGTCAAGGCGCGTTTCATGCTGCCAGTGGTAACAAGCTGGCCAGAGTCAGCCGTGGACGGAGATTCTTCGACCTGAGATGGGAATGGCTGATAGATGGTGACGGGCCTCTTCTCCAATATCCGGAATTCCAGGACCGCACGATGCCCGACGCGGATCCTCCATGCCCCCGGTTTCAGCGCTTTGGCGAGCCCAGGGTTGATGATCGAGGAGCCTTCAGCTGGTGGACTCGCCAAGGGGGTCTGTGACGCTTTCTCCAGAGTGATGGGCACGTCCGACTTGTTCAAGAGCACAACCTTGTCACTTGCCGGGTCATAGTATAGCTCGCACCACAAGGGGGGCCGGATGGACTCCTCGCGGCCCTCGGCGGGGATCCTGACCGAGAACTTTATGTCTTTGGACGTTTGCGTGACGGCAAGGACCTTGTGCTCAGGCTTGTCAGAGCTGGCGACCTCGGCGCGCAGAGCTAGCCATTGGCAGTTGTCGTTGCTACCGGGGCCCTCTGTGCGAGTATTGTGCAGCCTTGTCAACGGACGGACAAGCAGTCGAATGTTCTGACGGTGGTGGTGCTCCTCAAGTTGCAAATCGTCCAGCGACACCGGCTCATCACCGACCGGCAGCTGAGGCTCGTGCATGCGGATGCTCTTGATGCGGGCGTCCATTTCTGATTCCGACAACGGTTCTGTCCTCTCCTCCGAGCCTACATGAGACTCAGCCCTATATTCCACCGTCATGGTTTGAGGGAATCGAAAGAGGACACAATGTCTGGCAGGGACATTGAGAGCCGGCGCGACGGGAGGCGGAGGGCAACGACGACAACGCTGAGATTTTAGGCCACGAGAGGCCCCAATATGTAGCCAGAGCGCAACAGGCTCCAGAGAGAATGTGATGAGAGAAAGGTGGAACACGGGCCGTCAGACTCAAGGTCGCGGAGCGTTGCCCTTTATCAGCTGCGAATCGTGTATGGCGGCGACACGGGTTTGGCGCTCAAGAATGGCGGGGGAGGGGAAGTGCTAGAGGGCCTTGGGAGTGCGGGATGTAGGTTCCCGTTCGGGTGTTAAAAGAATTATGGGCAGCACAAGCAGGACAGGAATTGGCAAAGGAACAGACGTCAGCCGCTGCTGGGGCGAACAAAAGACCACTGCAGATGATGTCCGTCTCAGCCTCTCCGTCGAGTCATCAGGATGGAAGGGAAGAGAAGACGCCTGCAGCTGGTAGGCAACAGGGCGAGCTGCGGGACGACCTGCTGGGGTGCATGTCAGTAGGGTACTGTCCTCGTGCCCGCCTCAGCAGCGTCAGCGAGCGTACCTGTGCATCAGCTGCCACACGAACAAAGCATCTCCTCAAACCGCGGAGAGGTGCATGATTTCACTTCGCTGACAGAGTTTGTCGGCGTCTCGAATCGAAGCTCATTCAATCGTGCAGGCAGAGTCAATCGCTTGGATTCTTCGTAGGAAGGAGCGGGCCGTCCTTAGCTTCGAGTTTCTGTGGCCGCTTCTCAAGACGGCAAGAACGCCCAGGAGTCAGGACCCTCCTCCGGATCAGCCTTGACAGGCGCCTAAGCCTGATCTGGAAGCCTCGTGGCGGTCCTCATCTCAGCCACATCACGCCGCCATGGGAAGCACGTGACCTGAGCCCCTCACGTGACCGGTAAAAAAACAGTGATGTTCGATTCGGCTTGTTGCGCTGGCCTCCTGCACGACCGGCCTGGGAGGGTGGCCATGCAGGTTGTATGATTGGGCTGTGTGGATCCACGCATGCGCCAAGCTGACGCGATAATTTTGGTGCCAATTTCGTCAAGCGGCAGGGCAGGGTATCCTGGCGGCAAACATGCTTGCGAGTTTTTGTCAGCCGCTCCCATTCTGCATAACCGTTTGGGGGCGGAGCGGCCTAAGGGAGACTAGCCCGCAATCGTGCAGGCAGTGGCCAATCACCTGCCGAGACCTGCAACATCCGGAACAATCCTTGCGGCCCTTCCTTTGCCAGCCGACGGTTGGGTATCCAGCCAGCACCCCGACACGACAACGCCAGCGGACTTTGTCGTTTTCCTGCTCACGCTCTCATCGCCTCTCTGCCAGCACGTACTCCTTTTCTCTCCACACGACAGTCGACCTCACCGTGCCAGATCCCCAACACATCTGTTAGGCCCAGACACCCACCGAAGACGAAGTACACTATGGATACCTATCACACAAGCCAGTTCTGAATGATTGCCTGTCTCTCGCTCCACCGAAAGATCAAGGCTTGACAGTTCTGGTTGCCGCCACCACAACACACCACCCTCCCCCCGAACCGAATACATACCCTCGACTTCTTGGACATGGACGACCCGGGACTCAGCTGGCCTGCATGGAAGTTTGGCATGAAGAGAGGTGACCTGTTCACCTCTCTTCATGACCAGTACAATACCTTCACCTTTACCCTCCAGGACCCCGAGGCCTTTCACGCCGACGTGTCCGAGATATCTCACGATGCTCAAACGACTGAAGAGTTCCACCGCATGATGGCCGAACGCCGCCAACAGCGTCTCCGCGAGCTCAATGAGTCTCTGGAGTCGCTTGCCTACGAGATCATCGGCAACCCGAAGCTGATGGACTCGGAGCACTGGACGTACGCGCTTCAGCTCTTCCGCACCAAGTCGTTCGACTCGCTGGTCCGATACTTTGCCAGCTACATACCAAGCACTGGTGACCACGCTGGACAAGAGGCCCGATCCAACCGCTCCTCGTACTCCGAAGTCTCGAGTGTCTCTTCTATCAGCACCGCCGCGAGTAGCGTCGGCGATGCCACCTACCCTGACACTCTCTTCACTGGTTCCGTCATGACCGAAGAGCCGTGTCCCCTCGACTCCGTCACTTATACACATTCTGGCGTCAACGCCCCACTTTCGCCTCCCCAGTCCGAAGCTGCACCGTCAGTCGAAGACGATGATGCCGCGTACCCTCACTCGCGGTCCATGTCTTTTTCAGGCTCGGACTCATGCCTCCTTGAGTATAGTCTACGCGCCCTCCACGAAGACGACGATGACCACACCTCACTGTCTGGCAGTGTCAACACTGCTGCCTCGTCCGTATCGGATGCTGAAGAGGTTCGGTCGTCGATTGATTCTGTGGATGGTAAAGAGCTCCATTACTCTCCCTACGAGGAAGAAGAGGATGACGAACTTGATACCGCACAGTTTCCTGAAGACGCGTTTGACGCGTACGACGCGATGCAAGACGCGCCGCAAGATACCAAAGAAGATACCCCTAGCGATCTTGACACCCCTACACCGAGACAGGATGGTGTGTCAACCAGTTCGTACATTGACTACAAGTCGCTCCTCAGCCGTCGGCTTCCTTCGCCGCTTCGACAGACACGACGTTCACCGTCGCCGTCTCGCACAGGCTCATACCCGTGCGAAGTACGAAGGAGCCCAGATGAGGCAAGCAGTAAGATACAGAAACCGGCCCCTGAATTCCCGCGGAGAAGAGCAAAGGGAAAGATATGAAAGTCGGATCTCTTGTATATACGTGGTCTCACTGTACTCATATGACGATGCTAATGATACCAAAAACATCGGAGCACACGACAGCCTCACGTCGCGTCTTTAGGTCATGCTCGTACTCACTCGTTTGTGATCACGAATCCCACTACTTATCGCGGTGAAGCACCATCGTCTCTACCACGGCAGCAAGTGTCTTGTTGTTCCGAGTTGCCTCTGAGATGTGTACGTGACATTCGTACTCGCCGTCCGCGCAGTCATGTGTTGTGGCGGGCAACCTTGCATCGCCGATGTCGTAGCACGCGACATGCCCATCGACGATTTTTCGATTTTTCACTGATCATGAGAAACGATGATATCATTTATCTCGCCGGATCCACTGACCTGGGCTACAGTATTCTTTTTCGCGATACGTAATTTGTTTCTACCAACATTGCCAGAGTCAGGTACGTGATGACTACGTGTCTCAATCGCTGACACCATGCCGTTACAGTAATGTCTTCCTCCACCATTTCTCCTCCTCGTCAAGCCAAATCTTTGCGCTCGCGGGCTTGTCAAGCATGTGACCATCGTGGTCTACTTGCACAAGCTTCGCATCCTTGCCATTCCTCTGCAAAGCCTCTTGCATGTCCGTCGCCTGGGTCATGGGCACGACCGTGTCACACTTGCCGTGCAGGATCAGCAGCGGTGCGGCGATCTGTTGGACGTGAAACAGCGCGCTTCTCTCTGCATATCGCTTCTTCTTGTCCTCCTCCGGCATGTCGAGCTCTGCAACGGTGAGCGCGTCCGTGTAGTTGAACTCGAGCTTGTGTGTCCCCTCGTTGAACCTGTCCAGGTCGCAGATCCCAGACGCGGCCACGGCCCCAGCAAAGACGTCGGGATGGCGACTCACGCTCTGGAGAGTGTTGTAGCCTCCTGCGCTGAGTCCGGTGCAGCCCACAGCGCCCTTGCGGACCCGGCCAGACGACACGAGGTGATGGGCCACCTCGGCGGTATCGTCTGCGTCGATGACGCCCCAGTTGCCCCAGAGGGCTTGGCGGTACGCCCGGCCGTGCCCCGTGGAGCCATGGTAGTTGAGGAAGAAGACGGCATAGCCACGGGAGGTGAAGTACTGAGTTCGCAGTATCAGGCCAGGGCCAAAGTGGCCCGTCGGACCACCGTGCGTAACGATGATGAGCGGCGGGAGAGCACCCACGTCCGACGTGTACTCTGGGTTCTTGGGGAGCCACAGGAACCCGTGGATGTCACGCTGGGGCTCTGTGACGCGGGCTGGGATGGTGAGCGGCTCGGGACGCGCGATCCACTTGTGCGATATGTCGTGGTCGACGGACTTTCGAACTACCTTGCTGCTGGACGGATCGTTGACGTTGATGATGCGCACCGTGTCGGCGCTGAGGAATCCGCTGAAGATACCAATGACAGCCGTGTCGCTCAGCCGTGTCATGTGGTCATACTGAAGTTGGCTGACCTCGTCCTCGGGGGCTATCGACTTCCACGCACCCGTGTCCAGATTGATGGCTATGAGCTTGCTGGTGGCGTTGAAGTACGCCGAAGCGACAAGTGTCTTGGCCGAGAGGGGCGCATAGGACCTGCTGCCGGGAAACCAGCCCAGCTCGCCAAACTCGGCCGCTTCCAGGCCCTTGAGGGTGACCTGCTGCGCGCTCTTGGCGCCCGGGGTGAGGCGGAAAATCTGACGGTAGTTGGTCGTCTCCTTGCCGAAGAAGAGCGTGCCGTCAGGACCCCAGCGGGGCTCGACGACGCCGTCCGTAAGACCGCCCGCGACAAGTGTCGGGGCGGTGACGATGCCGTCCTCAAAGAACGCCCAGTACAGCTTCGCCCCGTACCAAGGCATGTCGGGATGGTTCCATTCGATCCAAGCAATCTTGGTTCCATCGTGCGAGAACTCGGGCGGATAGTAAAAGTCTGCTCCGTGGAGGACTCTGTTGACCTGCCCGGTCTCGGTGTGTATGGCGACAATGAAGTTCTTGATTCCTTCGGGCTCGTCAATGGTGTGATCCTCCTGAATGGCGAGAACCCAGTCCGACCTGTCGTTGGCACTGAAGTTGGAGTACCTGAGCACAGGATCACCCGTCACATCGGTCACCTTGCCAGTGTGAGGGTCCAGGATCTTGACGGTGTTGTCTGCGGCGTTGGAGAAGATGACACGCCCGTCACGTAGGGCATCCAGAGTGGCGCCACCGTAGTTGTAGACTGTATTACCGGCGGCATACTCTGCAGGTAAGACATCTCGAACGCCCCCTGGAACGACTTGGACAATGGTCATGGAGCCATCACGGCGAGATTCGACAAAGAACGCCTGGCCAGTCGCGCACTTGGCTCCCAGTCAGCTAGCGTCAGACAGGGCATTGTCCACGGCCGCTTGCTCACCGAAACACGGGGGGAAGAGAGCTTCCTTGCCTGCGAGGTCACAAGGTCTTGGGTGATTGGGGAGCTCCAGTGGCCATGGCGAGCAATCGTCTTGCGGGTCATGTCCGTGTTTGGGCTGACGGTGGGAGTTGCGATGTGGGCTGCGACGACGACGAGGTGGTCAATCCGCGCCTGGGCTTGCGTGTGATTCCTGGTGAAGCCGTGCCCTCGACGATGAGGATTGCAGCACCAGGCGGAGATGACGGAGGGAGGGGGTGCATCCGATGGATGAGTCTATGCGGCGCTGAGCGATCCTTCGCGCTGATCAAGTTGCAGGTGACGTGCGCACGTCCGGGCGAGCTGCGGTGTTTGAAGCTAAGCGGATCTCATCAAGGATACTTGATTTTGAGATTTGATCTGGTTGATTGGTAGAGTCTTCGTAATTACAAGAAACTCTGCCATTTTCTGAATCGATGCGTGGAACACAACACAAGCGCTCAGATTCACAAGGGACCTGGAGACGACTCATGTCACTGACCTGGTGCAGGCCATTTTGAGATGATTTGTCACAGTGTCAAGTCTGTCTCATTGCTTTACGTGCTTTTGAATGCCCGAGTCGCAATTATTTGCCTCTAATTTCTGGTCGCAGGCTGTGAGACTGCTGACTACGAGTGGAGAACTGGAGGCAGCGGTCAGCCTGCCCTGACTGCACTGCGCCGCGAGTTCCCAGTACTCAATCATGATTACAAGTTGTATTTCATGCGAGCACTGGCAGAAAATCAGACATGACAGACGAGGAGCAGTGGTCGACGGCGCGGGACGGTGCACTCGACTAAGAGCGCGGTCTGCGATTTTCTTTGGACACATGTTGCCTGACGTGCGACGTCGGGGAGACGGATGCGGTTAGACAAGAAGCTGCCAAGTAGCATCCACGCTAGCCCCAAAAAGGGTACGTTTGACCCAGACTTGAGGAAATCAGGGCCAGTCTGTGGGAAAGTGGCAGTAGTACTGTAGGTATGTCAAGCTCCGTCGCCTGTCATGTGTGGCATCGCCATTGATGGCGAGTAACTGGGCTTGGATTGTACGTAGGTAGTCACTGATCACGCCGGACGCAGCATGCCCCACCAAATGGCACTAGGCTTACCGACGTCCGGACGCCTGAGGTTGGGCCTCAGCGGGGTGTTCCGGCGCGACGGTATCGAGTCATGAGCCGTGGTAAACTTGTACGTTCGATAGCTTTGTGTCGACTCATGTTGTCGAATCGTCCATGTCCAGCATCACCGATGGCCGCCGTGTCGTTATGATCGTTTCCATCTTCGCCTGCTGCGGCCAGGCACTGCATCCAGAATCAAGGACCTACTGCTCCGCCCGTGACATGAACCAAGGTTCTCGATGCACGACGGACATTCCACTCCGGAATCGTCTAGCGCCCTGTCACGCACGTGTTGTGGCTGCCACTGGCACCGGAAATTGGTGACATCAGCGTGCAAGGAGCATGCAGGATACTGTATGACGGAGGATGCTGGTTATCGAAGCACCATGATTCAACCCGAACCTGGAGTTGGAACCAGTTGCTCGTTTGCGAACACGAGCAAAATAATATTTTGATGGCCGTTGACGACGAGAGGACCATGCTCGTTGCAGCCGCCGAGTTTCGCTAGTGCATGTGAAATTGGGGGGTCCTGCAGGCGGCAGGCGGCCGGCGGCCGGTCGCGACGCGAGACAGGCTGACTACAGGAGAGGAAGGACACGGCGCGTGTTGCGTGTGATGCGACTTACTAATGGCGGGCTCCGATGCCTTAGCAAGCGGCTGCGACACGAAGTTAGTTCATCAGTCATCAGTGCAAGCTCTCTGAAATAGATGTCTGCGCGAATGTGTAGGTTTCAAAAAACAGGAGATGAAGCAAGATCATGCTGGCCAGCCAAGGCAAGGCACTCAAAGCTCTGCTAATTACAACTCCACGCAGTGCACAACAGAAATGGGGATCTTGGTCAACTTGATCTAGGCCAAGCCGTCACCCGTGAATGGTGGTGCGTTGGGTGCGTGTGGACCCCTCATGACGTCAGTAGGCTCTTCTTGGCGGGCGTCATGAGACGGTGGCTACCAAGGGAAGGAGGGCCAGTGTCTGTCCATCATGTTGCGAACCATCACGAGTGCGCACCGTCCACCATGTGCGTGATCTGGGCCTTCTTTGTCCACTTGGCAGCCCTTTGATTTCAGCCGACCGCAGGCGGCAGGTTGCCATCATGTATTCTTGCGCTGGCGTGCTGCTGCTAGACGGAGCCCGGTACGGACAGCCTGTAGCTAAGGTAGCCAGTGCACCTGCGGCTGGCCCCGCCGTCGACGCAGTGGACAGGGGAGCAGCAGGACAGAAGGACATACAAAACATCTTGCTCGCAATCGTCCCCTTGAGCGTCTCGAGAGGCTGGGAGCTTTATCATCTCCGTGTAGAAATTCTGCCAGCAGCATCTATATCATCATCACGTATCCCTCTTGATGCAAACCCAGGAGGGTCCTGACGCTGGCCGCCAGGAGCAGTGCCCGACGAGGCTGATGACGGAGTGCCGAGCCAGGGAATATAGCGCCCGGTGGGGGGGAGCGCAGTCGCAGAGACGATTCCCCAGACCACACACCGAGACCAGGCCAACAAGGAGGCAGGAACTCTGGAAATGATCGACCAGTCTTTGTGCTTGTGGTGACTTCATGAGAACCACGGATCGGTCCAGCAGGACGTTCCAGGGCCCTCAATTGGTCGAGGTCTACGAGTAGATGATGATACAGCAGAGGGCCTGGAGGGACCCAAGGTCCCACCCACATGGCGCCGCGCCCTGCCTTGCCTGGTGCCGTTGCGCCTATTTTCACAAGACCCCTAATCGTTCTGTAAATGCACTAAAGGCCCAGGCTTGACAGGCGTTGTTAGCTTTCTAAGCCGTCCAGGCGACCCAAAAAGAGCAGCGCCTCTCTTCCATGGTTCAGTTTCGCTCGTCGCGGGTCCCCTCTCTCCAGTGATCATTCATTTCCTGTGGCCCTCCAACATCCAGGCAACACCTTTCCTCTCCAGCATCGCACCTACTGTAGCTTAGGACCTGGCATCTCATCGCGCGCCCGCTTTTCGCGACTGCGCTCTTCACTGCTCGACCCGGAAGCAAAGCACCTATCCGTAGACTGTGCGGCGCTGTTGCACCCACCCGCACGCACGCACTCACTGCCTCACACACCCACACATACGCCTGGAGCTGACGTTCAGGAGGAAAGGTCGACCGACCCCGCAATCGTCATCGAGCAGCAGCTGGGTCAGCGCCAGCCGGATCAGCACCAGCCTGGTCTTCTCTTTTTTTCCCCCCTTCTGCTTCCCGGCTGACGACACTTGCTGCCGTGATACGGCTCTGCTCCCTGCGCCCCCGTCATCATTTCCAGACCTGGTTTCCGTCCCCTGCATGATTTTCTCCGGCAGGCCATCAGTGCATCAGTCCGCCACGAAATAAGGACCGACTTTGTCGACGAGACCGTCACACGCGCGCCAGCCCCTTCGCCTCGCCTTGGATTGAAGTGAACCACCACTCTGAAAACTAGACCGTGTCGCATACAGCAGTCTTTCCTCTCTCCGGACCCCCTCCCATCTGCTCGGTCTGTCGCCCGTCTGCGACACACATCCAAGACATGTCCACCATACAACAGCTCAAGAATTTCATCCGTCACGGTATGCATGCTGCGCGCCAACGACACCTGGGGGTCTCGTATGACTAACCATCCTGCAGGAAAACAAGCACGGCACACAGAGGAGCCATCGCGTAAGAGCAGTCCGCCTCAGCAGCCCAAGCCAGCCCCCGTCGACAAACCAATGGCCCCAAGCGAGCCCGTCCTGGGCCACCAAGCGGCTGCCCCTGCTCAACATGAAGCCTACTCGGAGGCTCCAGGAGACGCGCGGAACCGTGTTGCCCAGGCGGGCCACGCTGCCGCCCATGAGGCCGAGCCGGCCCAGAACGTCGCCCAAAAGAGCCAGTCCAAGAGCAAACGTGTCGACGAGGCCAACTTGGCCAAACTGGTCGCGGAGGAAAATGCCAGCAGGAGCAAGTTCCCCCGCTACCCCGGCCTCGAGCGATACGAGCTGTTGGAGAAGATGGGCGATGGCGCCTTCAGCAACGTGTACCGCGCCCGCGACCTGACGGGCGAGTACCAGGAAGTCGGCATCAAGGTTGTCCGCAAGTACGAGATGAACAACATGCAAGTAAGTCTGTCGTGAGCTCCGTCATCAATGCACTGCCCTCGCCTCCTTTCCCACACATCCCCGTCTTCCTCCACCCATCTGCTCATTGTTTTTCTCGAATTACTTTACCAACGATGGGGCCAACCCCCCTCATAGGGAAACAACCATCTTCATCCAGACTTTAAGAAAGTCCCAAAAGCAGCAGAGGTGCGATACTTTCCTCCCGTCACACAGGGCTATCAGGCCATTCCTGCTGCATGTTTCCCGCCCGCCATGTCACCTTCTGCGACCAGGGATGGCCGCTACACTCTGCCAAGTCCAAGTGCTAACGCCTGGCCAGCGCTCCAACATTTTGAAAGAGGTCCAGATCATGCGCCAGCTGGATCACCCCAATATCATCAAGCTCCTTGAGTTTTCCGAATCTCGACAATACTACTACATCGTTCTCGAGCTGGCCCCTGGCGGCGAGCTTTTCCACCAGATCGTCCGCCTCACCTACTTCAGCGAGGAACTCTCACGACACGTCATCGTGCAGGTAGCCAAGGCCCTCGAGTATCTCCACGAGGAGAAGGGTGTCGTTCATCGGTGAGTGAAATTGCCTGGCCCCACGCATTGCTCTACAAGCTTACGCCGACAGTGACATCAAACCCGAAAACATTTTGTTCAACCCGATTCCATTTGTCCCCTCCAAAGTCCCCAAGCCCAAGCAGCCTGGTGACGAGGACAAGGTCGATGAAGGCGAGTTCATTCCTGGCCAGGGCGCCGGTGGTATTGGGCAGATCAAGATTGCCGATTTTGGCCTGTCCAAGATTGTTTGGGATAACCAAACTATGACGCCATGTGGCACCGTCGGTTACACAGCTCCTGAGATCGTCAAGGATGAGCGCTACTCCAAGTCCGTGGACATGTGGGCCCTGGGTTGTGTCTTGTACACGCTGCTCTGTGGCTTTCCTCCATTCTACGACGAGAGCATCGAGGTTTTGACAGAAAAGGTGGCCAAGGGCTCCTACACCTTCCTCTCGCCGTGGTGGGACGACATCTCCAAGTCGGCAAAGGACTTGATCACCCATCTCCTGACGGTCGACCCTGACAAGCGCTACACCATCACAGAGTTCCTGAACCACCCGTGGATTCGGGCCACAGCCGAGCCGGAGCCCAAGCCCGAGAAGCCAGTGCGGGCATTCGACCCGACGCGGTTCGAGGAGCCTGGCAAGCGCTCCGACTTTCGTTCTCCGGGCGCTATCAACCTCCGCGAGGTCTTTGACGTCGGTTACGCAGTGCACAGGCAAGAGGAGGAGGGCCGGCGGCAGCAGGCTGGCAAGGGTGGAGCTGGTCGCTATCTGAACGCCCTCGACGAGGAGGAGGAGACTGGTGACGACAGGATGCAGGTCGATGGGCAAGACAACAAGACCCAGGGGCTGGAGCAGAGCATGCGCAAGGCCAACATTCGCGATCAAGAGACGAGTCGTGGTCGTGAGCGCGAGCGCGCCCCGCAGGAGAAGGGATACGGCCAGCACTCGGCCGCCGTCACCGCGGCCGCGCGGCAGCAGGTTCGCGACCGCAACCGGGCCAAGGGCCCGTTTGAGCTGAACCTGGACAATGCGACGCTCCTCGGCAAGCGCGGCAAGAAGATTCCGGCTTAGACATGTGGCCGCCGGGGCTAGATGATGATTGACGACGAATATCATACACACTACCGGTGCATGGAGTCTACGGGTCGCATTTGGGAATTGTGGCGCTGTCGGCCGTCGGGTCGACGGCTCGTTGATGGCTAGAATGTGTCGATGCATACTTGGCTGGGTGTTTGGGTCCTGTCTCCTGCTTCTGCGAGATTGACGGTCGGGCGTGTTCTGTTTGCGTTATTGCGCCGAATAAAATCACTTGATTGTACATGCTTGGGGACCAAGAGAACGCTGCGTGCGGAGTGTTGTGCGTGCGACTCATCAGTCATCAGTCCCACATCCGAGCCCAAGTATTGAAGAGGTACGCAACTGAACTAAGCAGACGAATGCAAAAGAAAAGACCGAGGGAGGTGCAGGCGACGTAGGCCTTGTCGCTCCTCTAGAAGGCCGCATCGAGCACCATCCGACACTTTCAAGTTGATCTTCTGCGTGCCATTAGGCGGCATTGCGTCCATGCAGCAGGATTTCAACGTCTGTTTCTGTTCCCAGCACAAGAATGCAATCAGCGGGCCTCGAGTGCACATGGAGGAGTCCAGAGAAGACCCCTGCCAAAGACAGACGTCGGCAATTCCTGTGTCACATAGTCAGGCGGGAGCTGCAGGCACCGTCGAGTCCTCTCCTTTCCGGGCAAGAATCTGCCGCTTATCAGCAAGACCGGAGTCGGCAAAGGTGCCTGGCTCGTCAGCCAAGGGGCAGTGACGTTGTAGCCTCGTGTCGAACAAGCTGCCAGAGTAATTTTCAGCTTGGAAGCGTGCTGCGTGGCTAGAGCATACTGACACAATACCCATGTGTGAAAGAGAGCTTCAAGGGACGCCTGGCAAACTTGATGTGAAGCAGAGGCGTGGGACTAGGGGGCACGAGATCGCTTGCCAGGACACCTCAGCGCAGGGCTTTAGGAGCGCGAGACCCTACCCACCACGATGATGCAAAAAGATCTCGCGTCTAGCGCCGCTCTCAGCCCATACTTGAATTTTGGCCTGCATCGAATGCAAGTCCAAGGTTGGCCATTGGCGGGTGCATGACGCTGCCCGGGCTTCCCTCGAAGCTGTGGAAATGTTGATCAGGTGTGCATGACAATGAGCCGAGCGAATGATACGTAGTGCTCTTCCCACATGCATCCGTCCGCTGCCGAATGCCTCTGGCAAGGAGGATCTTGAGCATCGCCATCACGTACAGCTTCCACAGCCCCCCCGGACAACCTTGTCGAGAGATTGTCCTAATCCAGCCACGAGAAGGCACGACGCAGGCGAGCCAACCAGAACTCTGCAATATTCGAGAAGCTTGAAGTAGCGTCAGCATCATGAAGAGGGCGTGTGTTCAAGGAGGGCGGCTGACGTTCCACTCAGCAAAGTCCGAGTGGGAGTGCCGACCGGAGCTCCGGCCCCGTCTCCACTTGAGTCCGTCCGCCGTCCGAGTACGTAAGTAACTCACGGTGCGGGGCTCGCCCATCGGGGCGGGGCCTTGAGGGGGCTGTCCTGAGCCCTTGGCCCGAGACCCTGAAGCACTCTCAAAGGCTTCCATGATTGCCGAAGGAACACATCCTAGGGTGCCTTTTGACCGTGTTCATGCTGGGTTCTACTCAGAGAGGAGCACAGCTTCAATGTTCACGAGGCAACCTGATAAGCATCGTCCCGCTGTGCTGGCTGGAAGTGGCGTGGTCTTTAATCCACGCTGTTCAGCAAACTAGTATTAGACAACGATCGCCAATAGCTGGCCTATCTTGCGTAATGTGTCACATTTCTAGGCCGGGCCCTCCTCTGGACATGACACTCAAAGCTCGTCCATGACTTGACCAAATTATGGCCTGATATTCTGAAGCCAAAACGGACGCTGTTAAATACAGATTCTCTTGCCATAAACGACCCAAGCGACGAAGCAACTGACAATAGCACATCAAGGCTTGGTGACCTCGTCCTTCTGGTTGTCCTTGATCTTGTTCCAGAAAATGGCGCCATTGTCCCTGTCGTCGGCAAACATGGTGTCGAGGACCATGCGCTCGGGGGTGGACAGCAGCCACTGCTCGAGGGAGAAGTCGCGGAAGGCGTCGGCGCGGAAGACCTCGAGCATTTCAATGGCCTCGTCGCCAATGTTCTCGACGTAGTGGCCGTGGTTGCGGGGCACGATGCCAATGTCGCCCGCGACGTAGTTGAAGGTGCGCGCCTCGCCCTGGGCGGCGAAGATGGTGACGCGCGCGCGGCCCTTGATGAAGAAGCTCCACTCGTCCGCGTTGGGGTGCCAGTGCATCTCGCGGATGGCGCCGGGTTGGATGATGACGTGGGCCGCGGCGACGGACTTGGAGACGGGAAAGTTGGTGCTGTCGACGATGCGCACCTCGCCGCCCGAGACCGTCTTGGGCTCCTGGTCGAGCAGGCGGTACGAAAAGTTCTCCTTGGACTTCTTGACGTGCTTGCCCGTCGGCCTCTCCTCATCAATGGTGCCCGGCTGCGAGCCCTGAAAGATGTACTTTTCCCGAGCCGGCAGGTGGGCAAGGACCTGCGGGTCGAGGTGGAAGTTCTTGGCAATGACGCTCTTGGGCGTGTGCGCCAGCCAGTCGGTCAGCACAAAGGTGCTCTCCTCGCTAAACTGGCCGCCGCCAATCTCTCCGGGAGACTCGAACACGAGCAGGAACTCGGTGCCGTTCTCGCCCAGGCCCTGCAGCGAGTGCGGGACGCCGCTGGGGAAGTACCACAGGTCACCTTCCTTGAGGTCGTCGACAAACGAGCCGCCCTCGTAGTCGAGCGCCGTGATGCGCACCTCACCCGCCAGCACGTACGCCCACTCGGCTTCCTTGTGCCAGTGCAGCTCGCGGATGGCGCCCGCGTCGAGGCGCATGTTGACGCTCGCGAGCTCCGTGCTCGTCGACAGCTCGCGCATCGTCGTCTGGCGCGTCCAGCCCCCCTCCTCGATGCGCATATGCGAGTCGGCAAAGCTCCAGCGCATGTTGGCCACGGTGCCGTGGTCAGTGCTCGGCGGGCGCACGAGGTCCGGGTTCTCGCGGCTACGCTCCCGGTTCCACGGGCCCAGCACGCTCGCGCCCTTTCCATTGCGCCAGGGCAGCGGGTCCAGGTCGTCACCAATAGGGTCAATGGCGCTGTCGTACGGGTCGCGATGCTCGGGCGTGTAAGGCTTGCCCTTGCCGGGGGTCACCTTGGACTGCAGCCACTTGTCGGGCAGCTCGAGGCCATGGAGCAGGCGCTGCTGGGGGCTGTCCATGTGCGGCAGCGCGGCAGCCACGCCAGCGAGCAGGACGGGGCGCGTGAACTTCATGTTGACGGTAGGTGAATCTGGGTTGGTAGTGGGAGACCCGGTTTGCAGGGACTATAGGATGCGCTGGGCCGAACGGCTTATAAACGGTCCCTGCCTGGAGGAGCGGAGGAACTGAGAGCCTGAGCTGCGACTCATATCGGCGGATGCTGATCAAACGCTGCCGTCATGACCGCTGTTACGTAGTGGCCATGCTGGACTGCGCGCTCATGGAAATTCGGCAGCGCCATTCCGTGGAGTCGTAGACAGTGTGCTACGTCGCAGCAGGGCCGGTCGCTGGACGACCGTCATACAGTACATCGGCAAGCCTGGCTGGGCTGGCTCCTCCACTGATGCTGCTTCGAGCAGGGAACGCAGCCAATCGCTCGCGAGGCAGCGCTTCCCCACGTCCGCTAGTGAGGCATGCCGGGGAGAGCGCGAAGAAGCCGAGAGCGGGAGCCATGGCGTCAGCTCGAGCGTGCGTTACGATCGGTGGATGATCAGGACTCATGGTGAGGAGAAAGTGAGTGGAGTAGACACCGAACCATGTTCGATGCCCCGTAGGCAAGTAATTACGCGTACCATGTAATTACCCACTGTACACTGTGAACCGCGGCTTCCCCACTCCACAGACGGCGCTAACCTGGCAGGAACCCGGATTTGGTGCGGTAATTGCTGGCTCACTGCGGCCCCCACCATCAAGCCATTCGGACCTCTCTCTGTACCGATCGGTGCCACCACGCAACATCTGCGCGGTGGCTGCCCAAATGATCAAGCAATCGATTCTATTCGCATCGCCTCGTCTCGAGTCGGGGTCGGTTTGTGTAAAGTCTTGCGATGCGCTATTCTTTGCCGGGTATTGCCCTGCGAATGCCGGCAATGCGACTGCCGTAGTGGTGCTGTCCGGCGATTTGTCCCGTCGGTCGCTCTTGCATTGTCTGACGCCCACTGGCACTCACCATCGTCCGAGCCCCCACACACGCCCTTGTAAGGTACGTAGTACCTTGGGTTGAGTTCTTCAGCAGCTCACCGAGACCGTACTCTCGTTCATCAACCTCCCAATCCTTCCCTCGCAACCCTGCCTGCTGGCCTTGGGACGCGCCAGCATGAGCACACACGTCCACGCCAACGAGCAGCAGCCTTTGCTCGGGGGCAATGGCACCAAACCATCTTCCTCCTCCCTCGTTTCGCGGTGTCGCACAATCCTCAATGACGAGATCAATCGTTCCTGGGCCGATCTCGTGCTCCTACTCTGCTACGTCGTGACCGGCCTTCTCGACAGCTCCTCCACCCTCGTCTGGGGCGCCTTTGTATCCATGCAAACAGGTGCGACACAGGCTGTGGTCAGGCCCGTCCAGCGCTGACCGAATTGTGCAGGGAACACCGTGTACGTGGGCCTGGGTCTGGCTTCCATTGCCTACCCACCTGTGACCAAAAGACTCTTTCGCTCAGGCGTCTCCCTGCTCTCCTTCTGCGTGGGCTCCTTCTTCTTCGCGCGCTTCCACCGCTACTTCTCACCCAAGCGTCGATGGGTTCTCTGCGTCTCCTTCCTGGCGCAGGCCATCTTGACCGTGGCGGCTGCGTGCATCGTCACATTCACAGAGCCGCCCCAGAGCTCCGACACAACCTCGTGGAACGTCCTGCTGCCCCTGGCCCTTGTGGCGTTCCAGAGCAGTGGGCAGGCCGTCACCAGCCGCGCCCTCAAGTACAACGCCCTCACAAGTGTCGTGCTGACCAGTATCTACTGCGACCTGTTTTCAGACCAGGACCTCTTCGCTTTGCACAACGTGGAGAGGAATCGCAGGGCCGCAGCGCCCCTGCTGCTCCTCGTGGGGGCCGTCGCAGGTGGTCTCTTTGCACACAGCCCTGTCGGCATCGAGGGCACCCTCTGGCTGGCCGCTGCCATCAAGCTCTCTATGTGTTTAACCTGGTTCTTCTGGCCAGCGGAGGCAGATGAGCAGACATGATGCGAAGCCTTGTGGTCTGTCCCCCTGAGAAGACCATGCGGAGGCGCAGATACAGTGCTCATTTAGAGGCAGCGGTTGCAAGCACTACATTTAGCGAACACTGCCTATAGATAGTCCTGCCATTTCATATAGTACTATTTCAGACATGCCTTGGCCATTGCCTAGCATACAGCACATAAAGTAGTAGTGTTCTTCCTTGTACGTACAAAGTGACCCGCAGAGGCCAACAACTCGCAATATGATTGGCCAGTCAGGCATTCCTTCACCCAAATAGGCATAAATCAAGGACACAAGGCTTCATGCAATATCTCGAGTAATGGACAGTGTCTGACAACGTGCTCCCAGTGGAAAGGAATTTACTGGAGAGAAGACTCTTAGAATGTCCCGCACCCTCTGGAATAGGTTAAATGTACTCCACATGGAATCACAATCAAAGAAAGTGGCTCAGGCTCACTTGAGCACAGGGTACACCGGAGCTTCCACGTCAGGCAGCGAGCATGGTGTGAACATCACGGCAAAGCAGCATCAATAAAGTGTAATAAAACTAACGCTTATCCAAGGCTCTTGATTCCCCCGTGTCCGCTTCCTGTCAGAGACGAGTGATGCGTAACGATCTCTCCACTAGAACCGCTCCTCTGCAAAGCCCCAAGGCTTAAAGGGGCTTCACGCAGGTAACAGGAAATTCTGCAAAGGTCGTATCAAGTACGAATAAAGATAACTAAATTCTCTGTTGCAACTACCATGCCAAGTAGTCATCGCATCCACGGCAGCCTCCCAGACCAACCTCGCACGACCAGCGCGACGAGGTCTCCGAGTCACTGTAGGTCAGCGTGGACTCCTCTTCAGCAACAGACTCGGCCGTTTTCACCGCGGCGGCGAGCCCAGCATCTGCAAAAAGGGGCACAGTGTCGGGGTACGCCGTCGTAAAGGGCACCCAGAACTCAAGAGCCATCACGGCGCTGACGAGCGGGTACGTCAGTCGCTCCCCCCGTGCAATCATGGCGGCCAGCACCCAGCGCAAGTCGTCCGCATGCTTGTCCTGGCGGTGGTGGTTCACCGTGGCCATGGGAAGCTCGCGCACGTAGGCTGCCGCGATGAGATTCGCCATCGTGACCAGCGAGAGCACCTTGGCCTTGTGGACGCCCATGTAGGTGATGGCCAGCGCGTCGAAGCCACTGGCAATGTATTCAATCTCGACCACGCGCATCCGGCCGTCCGACGACATCATGTCGAAGCAATTCGGCGCACGGCCGGCACGCAGGCCTCGGGCAATCGCCCAGCCTCGAATCACATTCCTGGCATAGTCCGGACAGGCAAGCACGATTCGACGAGGCTTTGCGTCCCGGCGGCCGTGGCACACCATGGCCGCAAGCCCAACCACTGCGTAGGGAATATGAGAGAACGCTTTGCCAATGGCGTCGACGACCTCCTCCACGACCACACGCTCCATGGGGGAGTGGTCCTCCACATCCTGGACACTTCGAACGGGCGCCGCAGCTATCTCCGTGGTGCGGCGGCGAGCGGGAGCGGGAGCTGGTTCAGTCACCTGTTGACGGGTTGTGGATCGGGGAGGGAAGGATCGACGAGCTGGAACGAGCGATCTAGCTCTAGGGGGATACATCGGGGACGCTTGGCCCTGGATAACTTTGTTTGTGTGCTGCGCCCAGTCATGAGCGTCCTGTGGCACATGGACATGGACAGCAGGTCGTGGGTTTGGAGTGCGCTCTTGCTGGGTCTTCTTGGAACCCACGCCACAGAGGAAGGCCATGGGCCATCGGACAGCTGCGCGCAGGATTGTGCGGACTGACATCTTGCTCACTAGCTAACCAGGCGAGGAGAAACGACCTGGTGTGTTAATTGGTGGTTGAGTTTGGTTCGAAAGAGAGATGAGATTTCCAGCGAGAATCTGCGAGCCTTTAATCAACAGAGGTGAATGCATGCTGCCACGGTGATGATCTGGAAGTCCAAGGCGAACAATGTGCCTGTCTAGACGGACACGACCTGTCGTGGCTGTTCCTCTGCGAAAAGGAGGACGAACTGCCGTCATGTCAGTAGTCAGTGGCACGCAGTGACTCGGGACATCAAATGACATGCGAGAACAGAAAGACACACGAGAGGACGCCAGTGAGTGAACCCAAATGTATGATCGCGCGCGCCGGGCCTATGCGTCGTCTACCTCCTGACGAAAGCTGTTTCCCCAACGCCGGTTAGTTCTACATTCCCTGGCCAGCACAGGTTCTCATGTTCATCCGCGTTCATAAGTCTTCCTCGACTTCCATCTCCTCCACGACGCCATTGTTCGTGGTCGTTCGGCCCTCCTTCTTGGGGACGGCGGCCTCCTTGTCGATCATCTGCCGCGACACGGCAACAATGTTGTCCTCGATGAGTTGGCGCCCGACATCCTCCAGATGCTTCTTGGGGTCCAGCTTGCCGACGTATCGCGTCTTGAGCTGCTCCTTTGTCAATTCCGTCTCCTCTTTGACGCGCTTCTCGTAGCCATCGGCCAAGTCCACCAGTTGCTTCAGCCGGTCTTTGTTCTTGGCGCCTTCGGCTTTGAAGTCGTTCATCTCCAGCGCCTCCGTCCAAACGTGCTTGTGCAGGTTCATCAACATGTTCTCCTCCAGGCCTGTTTTGCGGTACTGGATCCCGATCGAGTAGTAGTGCCGGTTGAGGCCGTGGATCAGGGCTTGGATCGACGGTTTGTTCAGGTGACCGAGATTGCTGGTGCTCTGACGGGGTTCTTGCCCCATCATCAAGAGCTGGGGGTTGATCAAACGGAATGCATCGATGACGACTTTGCCTTTGACTGATTGAATGGGGTCAACAACGACAGCGACAGCCCGCGGGTTGAGCTGCTCAAACGACTGCTGTGTGTTGATATCGACGGACGAGAGCCAGCACCCAAAACCGGGATGCGAGTGGTACCAGCCTACGACGGACTCGGGCCTATATGCGTCAGTCCGGTCCAGGTTCAACGCTGTACGCCATCCTCCGCTTACCGGCCTGTTTGCCTCAGCATGTCCATCATCTTTGTCTGAAATACCGGGTCTACGGCCTCTACACTGACACCGGTACCGCTTTGTGGCATCGCAAAGACGTCCATGACCTTGACCGTGAAGTCATCCACAAATTCGCCAAGCATCAGGCCCATGACTTCCATGGGCACTCCGGCTCGGCCGTGCCGCAGCATCTTCAGCAGGGCTAGAGAAGAGATGTAGACTGTCTCGGAATTGTCGATGAGGTTCGAGTTGTCCTATGCCTAGCATCAGCCATCGCGATCCGACAACGCATGCGATCGCAGCTCCAAGGGAGCTCTCACCTGGCCAGGCGCAGGCCCGCCTCCAAGGCCGCCACCTCCAAGAAGATGCCTAAAGCGCTCCATTCTTTCTGTATTTTTATGTGTGACTGGTGGGGGAGACGTTCTTGGGGGAGAAAGTCGGTTGAGGTTGTCAATTACTGGCGTAGAAGATGGTGGTGGAGCTTCGAAGTGCAATGATCAGCTTGGCCCGACGGCGTTGACGCCAGCGCCTGCAGCCTTGGGCGTTGCACTGGGACGCTTTGAGAGCTGCCGCCCAGCTGCTTAGTAACTTTGCCTCAATGTGGCGCTGCCGGGCGGCATGGTTCTAGAGGGCCAATCATAAGGTCGGCAAAGCCACATGAGGACGAGGCTGCGCAGCCTCGCCTCCGATAATTAGGTAATATGCGCCAGCTGGTGTAAGAGCGCGCGCTGCCAACTTCAGCATACCCTTTTGACCACCCTCCCCACCAAACCACTCCCAACAACGTTTGGGTGCAGTATGCTTGGGCTGCAATCGGATTCCCATTGACAGAAACGCGACAAGCATTTTTCATCTCCGGATTCTCGATCAAGATGGGCGACGACGAGGCCATGACGACCCAGCTGGGTTCCAAGGCGCTGAACAACGACTCGTCTCCAAAGAAGGTCGCCTACTTTTACGACTCGGATATTGGCAACTACGCCTACGTGACGGGCCATCCGATGAAACCACACCGTATCCGACTCGCGCACAGTTTGATCATGCAATATGACCTGTACCAAAAGATGGAGATTTACGTGAGTACCAACCTCGAGAGTACATGCGGACAACTGCTCACAGCACGAAGCGCGCGAAACCCGCCACGCGCGGCGAGATGACACAGTTCCACACGGACGACTACATCGACTTTTTGCAGAAAGTGACGCCCGACAACATGGACAGCTACATGCGCGAGCAAGGAAAGTACAATGTGGGCGACGACTGTCCGGTATTTGATGGCCTGTTTGAGTTCTGTGGAATCAGCGCCGGCGGCAGCATGGAGGGTGCAGCGCGCTTGAATCGCCAGAAATGCGACATTGCAATCAATTGGGCCGGCGGCCTGCATCATGCCAAAAAGTCGGAAGCAAGTGGCTTCTGTTACGTCAATGGTAAGGTGCTGCTGATACGCGCAAGGCGGGCCGCGTGCTGACAATCCGTAGACATCGTTCTCGGCATCCTCGAGCTTCTGCGATTCAAAAAGCGCGTGCTCTACATCGACATTGACGTGCACCACGGCGACGGCGTTGAAGAAGCTTTCTACACGACAGATCGGGTAATGACAGTCTCCTTCCACAAATATGGTGAATATTTTCCTGGCACGGGCGAGCTCCGCGACATTGGCATTGGTCAAGGCAAAAACTACTCGGTCAACTACCCCCTCCGCGACGGCATCACGGACGAGTCGTACAAATCCATCTTCGAGCCTGTCATTGACGCGGTCATGAATTACTACCAGCCAGAAGCTGTCGTCCTCCAGTGCGGCGGTGACAGTCTCTCAGGAGATCGCCTGGGCTGCTTCAACCTGAGTATGGACGGCCACGCGAACTGCGTCAGCTTTGTGAAGAGCTACAACCTGCCGACTCTAGTACTCGGTGGTGGCGGTTACACCATGCGCAATGTTGCGCGCACTTGGGCATTTGAGACTGGCGTGCTCGTTGGCGCCAACATGCAGCGAACTCTGCCTTACAACGAATATTACGAGGTAAGTGCGCGAGCTTCATTGTTGCGTCTGCTTTGGAGCTAATCATGTTTTTCAGTACTACGCGCCCGACTTCGAGCTAAACGTCCGATCATCCAACATGGAGAACTCAAATAGTCGCGAATATCTCGATAAAATCACAGCACAGGTCATTGACAACCTGCGCCAGACTGGACCTGCCCCGTCTGTGCAGATGCAGGACGTCCCGCGGAAACCATTTGGTGGCATGACCGACGAAGAGGAAGCAGAATTGGATGATCTGGACGAGGATGAGAATAAGGATGTTCGCATGTCGGAGAGACAATGGGACAAGCACGTCGAGAATGGCGCTGAATTTGAGCCGAGCGACGACGACGAGCACGCCCGGGCCAATGGAGCCACTCGACCTAAGGAGAAGAAGCGGACCTTTGACGACCACGGCGAAGCGAATGGTGAGGCTGTGAACGGCAAGCGGTCGCGCAGCGCCAACCAGGATGACGAGCACGCCGAGCAGGCGCCTGCCGACGAGGCCCATGATCCCAACGACGACACCATAGATGATGTTGCCATGCCGGAACGACCAGTCGAGGAGCCAGAAGTGGAGACGGTAGAAAAGGCCACCGAAGGACAGGAGGCCGCGAAAGACACCAAAAGCGCAGCAAACGTCGATCAAGATGGTGACGTCGGCATGGCTGACGAGCCACCGGCAGAGGAAGCAGTCATTAAGAAAGAGGACGGCGAAGCTGACGCAGCCGCTGCACCAGCCGCAGAACCTGATGCGTCGGCTGTTGGAAAGCCAGAAGAGGCAGCCAAGACAACGACTGAAACGGCGCAAAAGCCGGAAGCAGAGCCCAGCGCATCTACAGAAAAGGCTGCGGAGACTGCCGAAGCTGTGAGCAAGGAGGCGGCCGACTCTGGTGCCATGGACGTCGACACAGAGCAGGCCAAGGCAGACGAGGAACAAGATAAGGACAAGCACAAGAAAGATGACAAGGAGCCTACAAAAGATGCAAAGGAGGCGGGAGATACCACAGCAAGCTGAGGCAGTATTGGAACTGGCATACAGCGTCGTGTCGCATTTGGTTTGCTTTGGTTATTGGCTCGATATTATATCCCAGGGCTTGGGGTTCCTGCATGGCTTAAACAATATGGTGGGCACGGGCGTTTGGGGCGCACAGGGGGGCCAAGCAAGTGATGGTGTCAAGTGTGGTTAGAGGTATCGCCCTGCAACCAACTGTGCATCGTGCTATGAGCACCAGGGGATTCTACTAGTAATGAAACATGTTGCCGTCACAACACTCTCCTCCCATCCATCAACAATGACCAAGTGCCGACATGTCGTCCCCCACCCTCTGGCTAGCCTGAGTCTAGACCCACGTCGCTCCTGCAAGGCTGCCAATCTATGCGGGGCATCCGCCGCCGCATTGCCTAAAACCTCAACTTTTGCATCACAGGAATTCTTGCACGCGACGAATCTTCGACGCAACCCTTCCGCGCCCTTCCTCTCGCAGGTACCAACACTCGTTTGCATTCCGTGCTGAATTGGATTGTTGCATTTGAGCCTCGCCAGAGGCACGACAGCTTGGGCTCCAGGCGACGGCGCCGATTTTGAACAGCTTGCCTGCGACGTCTCGCAACGAACCACACACCATGCCTCAGGTCGTCAAGGAAGAGGGCAAGGCTGCCAAGCTTGCCCTCATGAAGCAGATGCTCTACGACAAGGTCCGTGAGACCGGGCGCGAGGATGATCTGTTCACGCAGGAAGACCTGCTCGCCCTCGATGTGATTCCGAACCGCGACATGGTCCTGCTGGCCGAGACCGTGCAGGCCCTCAGCGACGACAAACTGTTCGTGACGATGCGCGAGGCGGGCGGATCCTTCTCGTGGAAGTGGCGCGACGCCCAGGAGGCACACAAGTGAGTGGATGGGAGGAGCCGCCTTGGAAAGGCGCCACACAGGCATTGACCTCGATCCGCAGGTACAAGCAGTGCACGACGGAGGAGCAGAGCATGGTGTACTCGCTGATTGATGACGCGGGCGGAGACGGTCTCTGGTCGCAGACCCTCCAGCGCAGGCTGAACATGCACGACACCGTGCTCAAGAACGCCCTGAAACAGCTGCAGACAAAGGGTCTCATTGTCCCGTTCAAAAATGTCGAGCACCCCAACAAGAAGATGTTCATCAAGGCATCTATACAACCGAGCGACCGAGCGACCGGCGGACCGTGGTACACCGACCAGAATCTGGACGAGGCTTTCATCGAGGAGCTACAGAGGGTCGTGTTTGACTTTATCAAGCGTCAGAGCAGCTACGTCAGCCGGCACGGCCACGACTCGAAATCGCAAAGAGTGCCGAAAAAGGGTGTGATCAAGGGGGAGGACCGTGGCAAGAAACGCTCGGCGAGCGAGATGGATGAGCCGGCGTCCAAGGCGGCCAAGACGACGGCCGTGTCCACGCCGAGGAAAGACGTGCTATTACCGCTCCCTGCTGGTTTCACGGGGTATCCTACGGTCAAGGATATTGCGCGGCTCCTCTCGTCCAGCGGTATCACCAACAACACGATTCTGACCGAGATGGATGTCAAGAAGCTCGTGGACGTGCTTGTGTGGGACAACCTGATCGAGCCTATACGTATTGGCGGCAAGATTGGCTACAGAGTGTCGAGAGTCGCCAAGCAGTCTACGCAAGGGTGGGCAGGGCGTGAGGATGGAGGAGACGGCAACCCAGAGCCGTACATCAGCCCGTACACGGAGGCTCCGTGTGGGCGGTGCCCCGTCTTCGACCTGTGCGAGGATGGAGGACCCGTTGGCCCGAGCAATTGCGAATACTACGCGAAATGGCTGGGTGAAGAGGAGGAGCCGCGGCAATAGCAACCAGAAGGCAGGCATCTGGGTTTCATGTTACAATGGGAGCGCACTGGTTGATGAGCGTGTTGTCTTTGATGTTGGCCAGAATGGCTACGGCCTCGGGTATATTGAATTGGTAGCTATTGGCCACGCGTGGAAGGCTCGCTGGTCAGTGATGCGCAGCTGTTCTTCCCGTCCCAACGTCCACCACTCTCGCCTGCCTTTTGACTCTATCGATGTACATGTCCGGAGGACGTCGGCACCCTCCGATCCATCGCTTCGCATTTAAGCGAGGCCAGCCTTCACAATGGTGGGGCGCTTGTTGTACTTGATGGCACCTGAGCCAGAGCCAGTGGCCTCGAGGGCCTTGACGACGTCCATCGAGCCGTCCTCCTGGTCGACCTCGCCAAAGACAACGTGGCGACCGTTCAACCACGAAGTGACGACGGTGGTAATGAAGAATTGGGAGCCATTGCTGGAACGTTTGTTAGCGCGCTGACATGTGGGCAGTGAACAGAACACGCACGTGTTGGGGCCAGCGTTGGCCATGGACAAAAGACCGGGCTTGACGTGGTTGAGCTGGAAGTTCTCGTCGGCGAACTTCTCGCCATAGATGGACTTGCCACCGGTGCCCTGCACATACATTAGCCCAACGTGGGCCGCGACATGGAGAAGCATGGCCTGCCACGTACGTTACCGCGGGTAAAGTCACCACCCTGGAGCATGAACTCGGGGATGATGCGGTGGAAGGAGGAGCCCTGGTAGCCAAAGCCCTTTTCGCCGGTGCAGAGAGTGCGGAAGTTCTGGGTGGTCTTGGGGACGATCGCATCGTACAGGTGGAACTTGATCTTGCCAGTCTGCTCTGCAATGTTGTCAACACTGGGACATCAAGTGGACCTTGGGAGACTAACCCTTGATCTGACTAGTGGGCTGTCCATCCTGCATGACAGGGCCTTCCCAGGTGATCTCGAAGAAGCTGAGCATGTCAGTGATGTGAACTTTGAGCAAAACAAGGCTGGGGGATCAAGCATTGTGTCAGCTCTCTGGAACTTACACAGGGGGGCTGCCGCCGGTCTTCTCCTGGAGGGGCTTGGAGTCGCTCATCTTGATACTGGTGGATGTGAAGAAGCGAGGCGCTTGTTTGGAGATGTTTGCGGAGAGAGGGAGGGAGAAAGATTTCGATGCAGGCAAACGAATGGCCTGGCGGGGTAGATACTGGAGGGGTCTCATTGTTGCTGGCATCATGGCGGCGGAGCTGGAGGGGCAATGTTAGCTTCGAGGCTCCAATGGGAGAGGACGGATCAAGGGGAAATTGCGGGGCTGGCGGGGTCTGTGTGTGGAAATGTGCAGCTTGTCGCGTCTCACTGCCTTGCGCTCCATCACGATCGAACACTTGGGATGGTCTCATGGCCCTTGGAGCCTCTCAGTCTGCTCCGATGGAAAACCATCGTGCAGTGGCCTTCATTGCTGGGCCATTTGACCTCTGGACGAGCTTTGCGACTGGCCCAAGTTGCTGCTGCTGGCTCAATGGCTGCGGAAGCAATCCTCTGCAAAGGATGAGCCCTCACCAGCCACAGCTTGCTGCAGGCCCCTGACCGAGCTCTCGCTCACAACGGAACCAGCCTGAGTTGCAACCACCGAGCCGTGCATCAAGTGCGCAGTCCGGAGGCGAAACGCGAGCGAATCGGGTGGCATTGCGACCCATTGACCAGTCAAGTCAGGGTCGGACTCATGCAGTGCACCCTGTTGCCGTGCCTCAGGGGCTCTGCTGCCTATCATCTGCGGCATGTGGTCAACGCTGACGGGAGCGAAGCCGCCAGAGGTAGCATCCCATTGCCTGGGAGGAGAGGCGGTCCGCGCGAGGAAAGCAAGGCTGATGAGCTGCTAGCAGCTTTTGTCCCAGTCCTGTTGTGCTTTCATCTGGTGCTGGGCCCCAAGAGTCCTGATGTCATGTGTGTGTGTATCAAGGGCGCGATGGGGAGCTGCGTAGGGCATAGAGAGTGTGCTAGACATACCTGTTGGTACTTATACACGGACAGGAGCTGTTTGAAGAAAACGCGAAAGGTGATATGTAACAGGTGATGGAATAGTGTACAGTTGTTGATGGATCAAAGGAAAAGGTCGAAAAAGTTCGATGACCAGGAGTCGTGGTCAAATTAGTGGCCTGAAGTCTCAGGTCCACACATTCCTTGCTAGCTGCAAGGGGTCTAGGCGGTGATGCTCACCCAAGGTCTGGTCTAGGCGACTGGGGCAGAGGCCGCTAATCACGACCAGTACCGAGCTGGGAACAACGAAGAAAATGAGCTGTTAGATCACTTCTATCTTTTAACACAAAAATTGTATTGAGTCTCAATCAAGGCAATGCAATATATTCTAAAAGAATACTCTGAATGAAAGCCCACACATGAGCTGTCCCCTACAGGGTAGCCAACATGGGTGTCCGTCTGGAGATATTTCACGTGACCCGCTTGTCCCCTGAACACCGCTCGGGCACTGACGTTGAGGTACCTTCGGGTCCGCATCGCAGCCAGCCGTCGGGCTATTCAACACCGTGGCAACGAAACGGCCTCTAGCTCGCAGATCGAGACGACGACCATTCTGCGTCGCAGCCGAAGCGGACCACAACATTGACCCAGCGATCGGATCAGCTATTCTCCAACCACCACAATGGATCTTAATGATTTGAAAGACACGGTCTCCAACCTGACCTTGTATGACCTCAAGGCAGGGTTCAGGAAGGCGCAGAATGGTATGTCATCTTCGACAGCAGCACCTTGACCAGCGACTCACCTCAATGTAGCTGTGATGAACTATACGGAGATGGAGGCAAAGGTATGTGCCTTGTGGGCTACTTGGAAAGGCACCCGTGAACTGACCCGAGGACAGGTGCGCGAGGCGACGAATAATGAGCCATGGGGCGCCTCGACGACACTGATGCAAGAAATCGCCAACGGGACGTTCAACTAGTAAGAGCCAGTGTGGATAAAGACCCCGGCTTAGCTGACGGCTGCAGCCAAACTCTGAACGAGATCATGCCCATGATCTACCGCCGCTTTACCGAAAAGTCCGCCGAAGAGTGGCGGCAAATCTACAAG
The DNA here is from genome assembly GCA_027569275.1 of Emericellopsis terricola. Lineage (NCBI taxonomy): Eukaryota > Fungi > Ascomycota > Sordariomycetes > Hypocreales > Bionectriaceae > Emericellopsis > Emericellopsis terricola. Next base: position 78,071 of record JAPDEU010000038.1, read on the forward strand.
GCGCTCCAGCTCCTCGAGTTCCTCATTAAGCATGGTTCCGAACGTGTCATTGACGATGCTCGAGGCCACCTCACGCTTCTCAAGATGCTACGACAGTTCCACTACATCGACATGAACGGCAAAGACCAGGGCGTCAACGTGCGTAACCGGGCCAAGGAGCTGGCGGAAATGTTGGGCGACGTCGAGCGGATCCGAGCGGAGAGGAAGAAGGCACGGGCGACCAAGAACAAGTATACCGGCGTCGAGGGTGGCGTGGGAGGCGGATTCTCTGGCGGAAGCAGCCGCTACGGCGGGTTTGGCAGCGAATCTGGTGGTTATGGCGGCAGCTCCACCGAATTTGGAGGCTACTCTGGCGGCGTGTATGGCGACGGGGGTGGCTTTGGAGGCCAGGAGCCCAACGACTTCCGCAGCGGGGGCACAAGAACCGATCGCTTCGAGGAGTATGACGAGGGCGAAGATTCGAGACCAGCGGCCAGCTCGTCCAGAGCCTCGCGTCGGCCTGAGAGGGCTCCCAAGAAGCCTGCTGCCGAGCCAAGCAAGCCCAAGGAGCCCGAGGTGGACTTATTCTCGTTCGACGACCCCGCGCCTTCCAACGGCTCTGGTCTCGGGGGTTTTGGTGCGCCCAGCGGGAGTGCGGCTGCTGCTGGCAACGACGACGAAGACGAATTTGACGACTTCCAATCAGCAGCACCGGCCCCGGGCCCAGCTGTGGCAGCGTCGGGCTCGCAGATACAACCACAGCCCCTTTCACCACCATCCGCACAAAGCACGGCGCATTTTGCGGCACCACAGCCTCAGTCGGGGCCTCAAAAGGCCAACCTCAGCAGCATGGTGAACCTGTCATCGATATCACCGGCCCCCAGTGCGTCAGGCACCCCTGGTGCCAATTATTCTGCATTCAGCGCTCCCCCGCCGGCACAGCAGGCACCCAAGCCTTCGACCTTCCAGCCGTCTGGACCGAACTACTTTGGAGGCATCCAGTCGCTGCCCGCGGGAGGTGCGCCCGCGTCAAGCGTGGCTTCGGCGGGTACAGGCATGTCTGGCTTCTCGTCCCCCAGTAACACTGCCCCCAGCACCATGGCTAGCATGAAGCCGGTACCAAGCTCTGCGGCCAAGCCAGCCGCTGCGGCAGGCGGCGACGCGTTTGGAGCGTTGTGGGGCAAGGCGAGTGCTGGCATCAAGAAGTCCAGCACACCCACAGCAGCCCCTGCCATGAGCCAGCTCGCCAAGGAGAAGAGCAGCGCAGGCATCTGGGGTGCCCCACCGCCTGCTTCTCAGCAGCAGGGTGGCAGTGCACAGCCTCAACGCGGCTCTGCATCGGACGACCTGCTCGGATAGAGGTGCATGGCGGATGGGTCAAGCAAGTCAAGTTGTGGATGCGGGTGGGAGTCGTCCTGGTCAGACAGGGGACCATAAAAGCAGCATGGGTGGATCTATGGGAGCAGGTTGTGAGCATATCCATCAAAGGCTTTATTAGAACCGGCGTCCGGGAGTATCGATAAAAAAGCCTTACCTTTGGAGAGAACATGAGTCGTTGTCATGATTGGGGGGATGCGCCAAGCGTGCAAGAGGGAACGTCCACCACCGCCCCATCACGTGAAGGCTGCAGGCTGTTTGGGAGCACACCACCCAAGAGGAAAACAAGCCTTCATCTCGCCCATTCTGCGACCCTGTTCCGAAACAGCCCATGCACGGCAGTGCAGCTACACCAGCAGCGCTGCAAGCCAATCGATGGCCTTGTCTGGGTCTCGTCGTCGGCCGGACCCATCTGCGCGGCTACGGGGATTTGTATGTTTAGCGCCCAGCCAATCAGGGCGCCGGCCCTCCAGCCTGCGTCTGCCGCATCGCATGACAAGCGCCGACGATCCTCAGCCTCGCCATTGGCCCAGCCCGCGCCTACACGTCGTAAAAGTAACTTAGTACTTGTACGAAGCATGCGCACAGAGAAGTGACTTGACAATGGCCATCATGAAACGGGCACCCTGGAAGACGCATGCTGACGGATGAGGCGGGCAACAGAGGCCCGGTACTCGCCAGCCAACAGGATCGCATCCGCACGCACGACGTGCATGTATACAGACGTGGTACGTATATGCCCTGCTCGCTCTGCGTCCTGGCGCAGAGAGCGCCCTGAACCATGTGCGGCTACTGGACTGCCGACTGCATCCATTGACGCCGTCGTTGCATCTGGCGCTCGCCAGTCCCCTGTCTGATGTGCAATGAATGCAGGGCCGCGTCCGTGAGCGATGGCGAAAACGAGACGACATGATCTGATATAAAGACGCTGCCAGCAGTTCATGCTCATCTCTCCCTTCTCCTTCTTCCCATCAAACCAAGCAAAACTTTCCAAGCTCTTTTCCTTGTCTCCTCTTTTTCCTTTTTTTCCTTATCTCTTTCTTTTGTCCTTTCCTATATCTCTGGGTCTGGTTCTGCTGCTTTCATCCACTGCTGTTTCACCCGTACAACAAGGACACAACAAGACTTACGTCCTCTGAATCACCATCTGAACGCATCTGTACCATCGATCTTCTCGCCTGACGACCGGCGAGGCCCATATTTCACCATTTCCTCCCAGGCAGCGGCTCATCCTGCTTCTCTGCCTTTCTACGCAAAGCACTTTCCCCTGCGGACGGCCAACGGAACGATACGACCCCGTCTCTCACTCCATACCCCAGCGACGCACTTCAAGATGCATTCCGCCCCTGCTCTCGGCGCCCTGGGCGTGACGTTTACCGCGATGCGCATCATGCAGGGCATCGCGCTGCTTACCATCATCGGCCTGTCGGCCAACTTTATCAGTGACGCCGTCAATGCTGGCTACATTGCCCCTCCCCCGCTGGTCGGCACTCTGGTTGTGGTACGTCTCTTGTCCTGTCTTGTCCCCTCTTGTCTGTGACGTTGTGCGCTGACGCTTGTCCAGTCCTGCCTCGCCACGCTGTACATTGCCATCAGCTACATTCTGTACTTTGACTCGATGCTGCCCATGCTCATCTCGACGGGTGCGGACGCGGCCTTCCTGATCATGGTCATTGTCGTCGCGGTCCTCCTGGGGAAGCCCGTCAGCTACCTCCAGTGCGAGTCGTACCCGTCCCGGGGCAACACGGCCAACTTTATCGACTCTGTGTACCACAACGTCAAGAAGACCAACTCCAACGTCTACGTCTGGATTGACCCGGAGAAGACGGCCTGCTACGAGGTCAAGGCGATCTGGGGGCTGAGCACCGCGCTGTGCATCATGTTTGCCATGTCGGCGGTGGTCTCCGTCTGCCTGTGGCGCAAGATCAAGGGTCCCTCGTCTCAGGCCCCCAAGGACCTCGAGTGAAGGTGCGCCCGTGGGAGCGAGGGGAAGGGACAGGCTGCTGGTCGGAATGTGCTGCGAAAGGAGCGCAGTCTGGGTACCATGGCTGTGGCGGGTGGCCAGCAGGAGCGCAAGCTCACGTCGCAAGGGTCCATGTCTTCGGCGTCTGCGTACGACGGCTCGAGCGTCCACGAGGCGTTGCCTCTGCCTGTTCCTGTTCCTGCCCTCCGGTCGGGCCCCGCTCCCACGGCTCGTGAGCGGGCGTCGCCTTCTCGGGAGATGCCTCGTCTCCAGATTCCGCTGCCGCTACCGCCGCCTATTCCGATGGATCCTTCCCCTCCCGCTCCGCCCAAGAGTCCCTTGAGCCCGCTGCTGGCCAGGGCGCGATCGAAGAGGAGGACCATCATGACCAGGGTGGAGGGCTGGTGGGACCTGGGGTTGCTGGACAGACGACAGACATTGTTTGGGAAAAGGGGTTGATGGACTGAGACTTGTTGGGCTCGGATGTACTAATGGTCGGATGCTTTTGTGTTGTGTTCGGACGGGTAATACGATTTACGATAGACAGATTGGGACAAGGGGAATTCATCGGTTGACATTGCTTAGTATATTACAGCATTTGATTGATTGAACGGCCTGGTTGATGTCACTGGTGGGATGGACGCGTCACACGTGCCCTGCCTCATTTGTGTCGCGGCCATCTTTGGCAGGCACGTCAGGGGATCGCGCCTAGTAATAATGCCACTATGATTTGCCCGTTTCAGTTCTTTCGCGGCGCCCAGGAACGTTGTCGTAATGTCGCTGACAAATTGTCAGGGGGAAGGTAGGATCTGCAGGGCCCTGGTTCCTTGGGTTTTCGGGGCCTTGAGGCAGGTGCGACTGCCGCGCGACCGACCCACCTCACTCAACTCACGATTCACTCGACAGTCGAGGCTTAGGCAGAACATCAGGATCATCTCCAACGCACAATCTCCCAAGCGAATCACTCAGCAAGAGTATGAGCGCATGAGCACAGGGACGAGGGGCCCCAAACTCATTGCACTTGACCTCCACCGAGTTGTCTCTGAAGCCTGAACACTTGCCCATCCGCCTCGAGCGCGTGCACGCCTCGGGACAAACTGTCTCTGACAGAGAGACCGCACACGTCGTCGACCCATCATGTCCCTGTTCCGCAATTTCGTGTCGCCAAAGGTACGCTCCAGCGCTGGCTGCTGGACCTGTCGTCTGCGTCGCAAAAAGTGCGACGAGAAGCGCCCTTGCTGCGAAGTCTGCGGCTCGCTCGAGATCACTTGCCACTTCGAAGATGAGAAGCCAGACTGGATGGACGGGGGGCCCCGGCAGAAGGACATGGCCGACAAGATCAAAGCCCAAGTCAAGAAGCAGGCCAGTCAGCGCCGCGACCGCAAGTACATGGACATGCTCGCCACGGGCACACGCAATGTGAGCCTCACGCAGAGCGACGGCGATCTGGCCACACGATACCGCACCGGCGCCCGTACCAACACAGACAGCGACGGCAACTCCAACTCCAACGCGCATCACCCACCGCAGCAGCCCTACATTCCCAGCAGCAACAACCTCACACCACCCTCGAGCCAGACCAGCGGCGCCTCACCGCTCAACGCCACCTGGACGAACCCGCTCCTCATCAACCAGAGCCCCCAGGATGCGTGCAGCTCCGACCTCGACGTGCAATTCACCATGATCTATCTCGACTACGTCTTCCCCTACCTGTTCCCTTTTTACCATCCTCCCATCCTCAGCGGTGGTCGCGGCTGGGTCCTCGACATTCTGCAACGCAACAAGGCGGCCTTCCATGCCTCCATGAGCCTGGCCAGCTACTTCTTCGGCGTCGTCATGACCAACGGCGACGTCGCCCACACGGATTGCATCAGTCGCATGAGCGACAAGCTTCAAGAGCAGCTGCAGCTCAGTCTACGCGAGCTGCAGAGGGAGATGGCTGCCATGAACGCGCGCGGGGCCAACGTCGACATCAACGAGCAGCTCGTCGTCATGCAGGCCATTATCCAGATGGCCATCTTCGAGGTCGCCACGAGTAACGGCGACAACTGGAAGATGCACCTCGACGCCGCCATTGCGCTCTTCTCCCAGATCCTCCCAGAGCCGGACCGCTGGGTCGACACGCTGCACCGTCTGGCCTCGGCCACGTGGCCGCCGCCGTCCATGGGCGCCAACCGACCCTGGAGCACCAACCAGGCTGCACTGCGCTTCTTCACTGCCAACCTGCTCAGCATGGACATCATGTCCTCCGTCTCGCTCGAGCGGGCCCCTAGACTGCGCCAGTACCAAGACTCCATCATCCCGGGCTGCCTCGCTAAGGAGTCTCGGCAGCATGCCCAAGCAGGCCCGCTCTTTATGGACGATTTTGTCGGCCTGAACAACTGGATCCTGCACATGATTGGCGATGTCGCCACGCTGGCTGCCTGGAAGAAGGATCAGCAGAAGGCAGGCTGTCTGCCCCTCGACGAGCTCATGTCGCGGGGCCAAGTGCTTGCCGACCCCCTCCTCGCCGGTCTGAGCTCGCTCGAGGCCGGGGTCCAGGCTACATCATCGGACAACGTCGATGCCATGATGGCATGGGTCGTCGAGGATCCTCTTCCCGACATGCGCGACATGCTGCCCTCCGAAAGTAAAGACCGCAACCTGCTAAAGGCCGAGCATCTCAAGATTTGGCTCCGTGGGATCCTGCTCTACCTCTACGTGGTGGTATTTGGCTGGAAACCCCAGCAAGACGACATTCGGTACCATACTGGTCTCCTCACACGCACCTTGTCAGAGATGCCCAAAGGCTCGTGCTTACGCAGCGTGGCCTTCCCCTTTTGCGTGGGGGGATGCCTCGCGTCGGCCGAGGACGAGGACAAGTACCGACAGATGGTGCGGAGACTGGGGCCTCTGCAGGTGCTGGGCACGGTGAAGGAGGCGTCCGAGATTCAAGAAAAGGTCTGGGCGCGTCGCGAGCACCTCGATGAGACGTTTGATGTGGCTCAGTGCTTGGGCATCCTCGGCTACCGGTCTCTGTTGATCTAACGAAAAAGGTCCTTGGATCGGGCGTCCATTGTTTTCTTTGTTGTCTGTGAGCGCACATGAGTGATTGGGTTGACGTGGCACATTTCTATTCCGCCTACGACAAGTCTAGCCCTATATGATGGACCGCAAGCGAGGTTCGTCTCGACACTTTTTGCGGTGCAGGCCACGGGCTGTGTGCGTTATGCACGGACGCTCGTCCATGGTGGATTCCCACCGGTTCCAGTAATTTTGTCCTCGACAGGGACCGCCCGTCTCAGCATCGCTCATCCGCAACAGACCGTCGGCTCCCTATTCCCGCTATTTGCGTGTGTTCTGCGCCTGCCGTCAGTACGAGCCCCAATCAACATGTTGCGTGACGATACTCACGAAAAGTCAATCGTCTCATACTGGAAGATGTACGATCCGACCAAAATGCCAAGGAAGATGCTGACGAGGATGTACACGTTGTAATACATTGCTGCACGCCGCACTGTTAGCAATCGTTTGTGCACGTCTGGGCAGCACCAGAGATGTCCTTACCGAGAAGCATGATGAAATACGCCACGGTGAATTGGGCTGTATGGAGGAGCGCCCGGATTCCCTGCTGCCAGAAGGTCGGGCGGAAGGGCGGAATAGCACCAGCCGCGGCCGCGACAGCGCCGCTCTTTGCGCCATCGTCAGAGGATCCTGACCGGGTAGGGACACCAGCGTGCTTGGCAAGGTGCTGCTTGACTAGGTATCGGTCGAATTCCCGCACGCTGCGGCGCAGTACCTCGAGGAGGATGGCGAGCAGGGCGATGCCGATGCAGGAGCCGGCAAACATGGCGATGGACTTGATCTGCCAGTTGCTGCTGATGAAGCACGAGTCGACTGTGTTGTAGTTGAGCAGCATGGAGATCTTGCAAGGTGTTCCCATGCCGTCGCCTCCGCCCATGTCGTGGCCGTGGCCCATGTCGTGGTCGTGGCCGCCGCCCGTCTCCATGGCCGCCATGGCCGTCGTGGCCAGCGTGGCCATGGTGCCCGTGGCGCCGTGGTCCATGTCTCCATGATCGTGGTCCATGCCGTCGTGGTCGCGCACGACGTGGTGAAGAATGTTGATGACTTGATCCATGTCGAGGCCTGCGCGACACGTGTCTTGAAGAATGTAAATTAATTATCTGTGCTCTACCAGTGGTCCACCACAGGACGTCCATCAAGGTGCTGGAGGGATATCCGCCCTTTTAACCTTAACCATGGCACATGGCCTTCTCGAGCTGTCATCGCTAGCGTGGGCCTAGATATGCACTTAGGGTCTTTCTCTTAGTCTTAATGTGCTCATGCAATCCTGCGAATGCGTTCACTGTGCTTCTCAATGGCAGCTGGTGCTCTCAATCGAGCATGTCGAGGCCATTTGAGCAAGTTTCCTCCACGGGACATCACCCCACACAACAGGGATTCGCTGATCGACACCAAGCGAGGATTCCAGCTAAACCCTCCCTGGAAACCTCTGCCCATTGCAATCGATCGTGCCACGCTTTTCCGTGTCCCGTGCCCAGCCGCCACGTTTGTTGACGAACAGAGGGGCTGTCTTGGCGCGGGCTGCAAGTCTACTACTCATTCGCTTCCTGTTCGCGTAAGCCAAAGTTGGGGCGCGGACTAGTAGGTCATGACGGTTTCGCGACTGTGGGCAATGGTCTGATCTGTTTTGGAAACGCAGAGTTGAGCCCCCCACGTTTACGCTGCTCGTAGAAGTGCACGTGGCATGTGCACTGCCTGTTGAGTTGAATTACCAACGACCATAGCGATAGCGGCTTCTTCCACCGCCATAATGAGATCGACCGAACCACGTAGAGTACGAGCTGTAGTCCCGCTCTTGACTGATCCCCAGCTGGTCCGCGACGTTGACGTAGCCCTCGCTCATCGTGCCCTTGTCCCTCTCGACCTTGCTGACACCTTGCACCTCCGGACCCTCCCAGCGTGAGCGACACATGGGACAAGTGACCCTGCTGCTGCCCCCCCTTGTGCGCGCCCACGTATCGAAGCACTGCTTGTGGATGTTTTGGCCGCACGCGGCTCGACACCACACAATGGCCTCCCCCTTCACCTCGAGCTCCGAATAGCAAATCGGGCAGTCTCCCTCAATGGGCTTGCGCTTGTCCGACTGCTTCTCCTGCTCGACTTCGGGCGCCTCAATGGGCGGCGCGGCAGCAAAGATGGTCCGCAGTTCCGCGCTCAAGAGGCCCAGCTGGTACACGAGGTGAAAGGGCGCATGGAGGACCTTTTTCATGACCTGGATTCGCACGCGTCAGTATCCCCGCTCCGTGAGCACACGAGTTCATTCTCTCAAAACGTACAAACAGGACATGCTTGCATTGGTTGCCCTTGGCGGCGTGAGGACAATTACACCACGGCCGTTGCCCAATGTGGACCGTGTAAATGTTGCCCGTCGATCCCGTCAGCTCGACCGTCTCCTCGGGAATATCATCGCTGCCGGTCCTGGTCCGCGACAGGACAAAGAAGCGCTGGGTCGTTGCGCGGTCGTACACGTCGGAGAATGACTGCGGAGGTTGCGCCCGAAACCTCCCCTGCCTCTTCTCCTCGTCTGTCTTCTGCTTCTTCCGCGCAGGCGACTCTGGCGTACCCTGGAGAGCGAGCGGCTGCTTGGCTGATGGCGACGATGTTGCCTTGCGCTTCGCGGCTCTTGGCTCTGGGATCTGCCGATCTTGAGTGAGGTCGATGGGGGACTGCCGCGTTCCCCGGCCATTTCGGGTGGTCTGAAACTGTTGTCGCATTCCTCGCTGGGGTTTTGCACCATGCATTAGCTTCTCGTCGTTTGACGGGTGCGAACTTGTCGCGCCCACGTGATTCATGGTGCTCTCGTAAGTTTCTCTAAGAATGATGTATGTTGCACACTGAGACGATGAAGATGATCACAGGCGCGTCTCAATCCAACTTGTAAACATGATGCTGTAATTAGGTCCCGGTTAAGCGGCTGGGTGTTTGCCACTCACACCTGAGCTACGTCGAATGACGCTCGGTCACGTGACATGGACGTTTCGTCTGTGGAGATGCACGTCGAGGCTACAGACAGGGGTACTGCACATAGGGACCATCCAGACTCGTTCGCACTTTACCCATTCACGACGGGTAGCACACAAGGAAGAATGCTACTGGTGAGCATCACGTGCGCGGAGCATTCGAATGTGACAAAATAGTGAATTCCCACCACGGCAAGCCGGGGAGAGCTACGTTCCCCCGGGCCTCCGTATTGATTGCATCGCTCATGCAAACTAACCTAAGATGCCGACTATCCAAAGAAATGCAACCGGAACGCCTAACATCAGGGTATTGGCCCTGCCTCACCTCCAACAGCGTATATGCTGTTCCCGGCTCCCCAGCAACTCCACCGTCCAGGTACTCGTACTAAACATTAATACCTGGTTCCTCCTCTCAGGATTCAACAAAGGGAAGATAACCAGAGTCGTCGGTGACGTACGTTGGCACGTGGCTCATGGCAGCAGTCGACGTGACATGGATGGGTTCGTGATATGCGGGGCAATGACTGTGAGGCAGAAATGTGAGGGTGCCACCAACGCCGGGTCTATGCTGGAAAGTCGAGTATGTACAAGACAAATGAGAGAGGCGGCGAGCATCTGTGGGGTGCGATTCGCCTTTTTTTTTCTTTTTTCTTTTTTTTGACGTTTTGCAGCTAAGGCTGGTGATTGAAATCTCTTGGCGGTAGCTGCCCGTTTCGTGCTTGTTGGTTGAGGTGAGCAGCATTGGCGCGTCCGGGCTGCTCGGCGGGCACCTTTTGATCTTGGCCGGGCTGTCTGGTTGCGCCAGAGGACGACTGTGTTGGCGACGGCATGCCCGGAACAAGGTCAGTCACTGCCTGCGCGATGACGGCAACAACGTAGCCACGTAGCTCCCGGTCTTCGCGCTGGTCCTCCTTCTCCAGGCGGAAGCGCTCCTCCTTGGTCATGTTGGCCCGGCGCGACGCCTTGATCTCGTTGAGAATGTAGAGGAGAACCTCTTCGGGGCATCGGTTCCGGTTCTGGGAGTGCTCGGACTTGCGAACATATCGTCGTGTGACGTCGGTGGCTCCGTCGATGGAGAAGGCAATGCAATACGACATCTTCTTGCCCCAGCCTTCCGTGTACAGCCGCGGGTTGTCCCACGCTTCCTCGCAGGCATCGACGTGGATCCACCGCTTTTGGTGGTCCGAGTAGACCTCCGTCCAGACGTGGTCTTCGGCATTCCAGACCCAGCGGACGCGCCCGCCTACGGCCCGGCACAGCATGCTGAAACAGTTGGACCACTCGCCGACGCGGCCCCGGCGAGTCTGCAGCAGGCGCCAAACGTCGCCATAGCGGGGAAAGCGCTCGTATGCACCGCAGGAATGGGATGAGCATCGGTAGAGTTCAACCCTCAGCGCACCGCACGCGCTCTCCTCCGGGGTTGGCGCGGTCATGCCCTGAGCGATGGTGGGCGAAAGGCACGCCTGACAAGGTGGGTTGTTGACCCATGTGAAGAAGGACCGCTTGAACCATCTGGCCCTATTAGCAAACAGGACAGCATCTCAAGTGACTCCGGGGCTTACCGTAGCAACGCGCGGATGACGCAGTCTTGATATCCCCACTCTGGCCGTCGGCCATCGCCCATACTCTCCGCCTCGGCCTGCAGCACCTGGCTCTCCTCCTCGGCCTCACTGTATATTCTGTCCAGCGGGATGATTTGCAGTGCCTCGTCCAGAAGCCCAGGGTTCTCGTATTTGGTTGGTGTCAAGGACAAGCTGATGAGGAGGTTGCGTAGCTTCTGCGACTCGCGGTCGCTCGCGGCCGGTGCGGTCGGGACGATGGGAAGGTTCCGTAGTGATGCATAGGTGGGAAGCGCGGACCCCTGTGATGTGGATGGCCGACCCGATGCTGCGCTGCTTGTCGTGCGCAAGTTGGCGCTGGATGCTCGTTCAGAGAGCCCACGGGCGGGCGAGCCATGGCGGGACTGTGCGCGCAGGTCGTTCATGCGCTTATCGCGGAGGAGCCCCTCAAACTTGACTCGCAGCTCGCGAGCCCACTCCTCGCCAAGCTGGTTTGACGATGAGGCCCCGGGGCCTATTGGGTTGCCTCGACCCGCCATGATGGTGATGTGGTGAAGGGCGAAGTGGGCGACGCAACGTGCGTGGTAGACGGTTCGGTATCGAGTCGTCGAAATAAGTTATAGAGGACAACCCCTCTCTGCCGACCCCGGGAGTTTGTAAAAGAGGCCGCAAAGATGCCTGTCGCGGTCGTTGCTGAAGCAGGCGTCCTCGTAATACGTGGTCGGGTCGGTTGTCGTAAGCCTTGGTGTTGGCTGCGTTGCCACTTGAGGATCGGCCAGCTGAGACACTGCGGCTGCTCGAACCGATACGTAGTGGAGGCGCGCGGATAGTGGCCAAAGAGCGTCGTCGCGATGCTGGGTTGCTTCTGTAGCAGTCGTAGCTCAATTGCGCAGTTCAGTGCGTGCGAAGCATCGTCTCATTGTGCCATCTCGTGGAAAAGTGGTTGATAGTGTGCGAGTCGATGGAGGGCCGGTGAGGAAATGGATGGGAGCCGTTTGCCGCAGATTGCGTGGTGGTTGCGTGTACGCCAGCCTAGTCGACGACCTGCACCAGTGCACAGGCACATCAGTGCCCTCCGCCAGAGGCAAGACCCTGGCCCTCCGCTTCTCTGGATGGAGTGGCCCTGGCAGTACGCGTCAGCCTGCACTCGCACCAATCAAATGCTTCATGTGGGTCCAGGCGTCTTTTGTCTTCCGTACGCCAATTCTCCAACTTCTCTGGATTAGGCTGTGGCGCACGCGGATCCGCCGACATGTCCGTGACCTTCGGCTGCAGACGCGGCAAGACCAGGGGGCTGTGCGATTCGCCTCAGCCACTCTCTCGTTGCCGATGCGTTGGCCTATTCCCAGGCGGCGATGACGCGACAGTTGATGTTACCGGTAGTCAAGCCGAGTGATGGCACACGGAATCGTGCAAAATTTGACCATTTCTCTAACTAAACCATATGCCTACATGCTTACTCGAGGCAAGCTGACGCACCACGGTAACGGACCACGAGGAGCCGGCCGCCTGCACCTTCAGCTGCCGAGCCGCGCAAGTGGGGAGAGTGCGTGCGTCACAGGCCACTCCCAACACCTGTGGCTCATACAGCACTGAACGCTGGCAACAGAATGTACGGTCCCTGACAATCCAAGGCCGCAAACACACGTCAATCACCAGCAATAATGATGGCCCATCCAATTTCTTGACCCGAGCCCTGGAATCGCAGCATATGCGCAGTCATCTGTGCCCTACGAATGCTTCTTCCACAAGATGCTCAGTGTGGTCACACTCGGTATTTCCTCGCCGCATGAAGTCGCCTAGGGACTATCGGTCGCGCGCGGCTTGGGTACACAGAGATTCCAGTAACATTAAAGGGACAAGGCCAAGACACCCTCCCTGGATCTTTTCATGTCCGAAGGGCACTATGGCCTGATAATTATTATCACAAATCCCATGTCTGTCCTGCTGTTTACCCATCCGATGAACCCCAGTTGTGCTCTGCCCAATTTGAATCACGCCAACGCGTGGCCGCGTCATCATCTCCAACGGACGCACCGACCAGCTTTGTAGCGCTTCAACGGGTGGCTTGAGCGTCAGCTAATAACTCTAAAAGCCTTAATAAATCCATGCTAATCGGGGATCTAGGGCTCGAATGCCACGCTCAATTCCAGAAATTTGGTAAACCAGATCTTCTTTCACGCATGAGGTGCACTGTCTGCATGAGAACATGAGCTTGAAGTTCCGAATGTGGCTTCTGGGTCGCGAGAATCCACAGTAACGGAACGTTGACTCGCCAGTTGCCTGCCATACACCAGACCCCATCAAGGTCTGACCAAGGCGACCACAGTCGAAAGTCAAATACTCAACTTCGCCTTGGAGGAGGCTGGACGCGTAATTCAGTGCCTAGACAAGACTTTTTCTATGGAAACCTCATCGCCAAAACGCCCATGGTGTGCATCGTTCGAATGGTGTACACGTACATCCCCAAAGTCCATCCCCAGAACTAACTTAGTCGACACGCTGCGTGCTACAAGCTCACCGCTCCCATGGCTCGCCGGCGACGAACCTGTCAGGCATGTCCACGTCCCACAGTGGCCTCTCCACGAGCACGACCTCTGTCTCCCCTAGTGGTACGACGCCAAAGACGGGTCGGTACTTGTAGGTCATCCACCATGACTTCTTCTGCGAGCTGGTCTGGGACAGCTCGCCACTGGTGCCGTTCTGCCCGTTGCGTGACGGTACTAGCTGGCCCGCGGCGTCAGCAGCCTCGTCATCGCTGTGGACGCCCTCGTGCTCGTCGTCGGACCGGGTCACGTCGTCCATGTCAATGTCTTCGTCCGCACCTCCGTTGACGTGGCGGCTGATGCGGTGGGGGACGAGATTGCCTTGCGCCATCTTGCTCCCTGCTCCGGACGCAAAGCCCGTGCGCTTTCGCTTCAGGCCTGCGGCTTCCGCCTCGCCCTCGGGAACATCGCCCGGCTTGGGGAGGTCGACGCTCGTGTCGAGCATCCCCAGGAACGACACGCCGTAGATCCACACCTGGGGACCCTGCCAGAAGCAGCCCTTGGCGAGGTCGAGGAGGTCTTGAAAGGGGGCTGGGAGCGTCTTCTTGGGATGCCGCCTCGACCAGGGCGTCAGTGAGCCCTGCAGAGGGTGGAAGAGATTCACCGTCCACTGTCCCGTCACGCCCAACAGGACGTAATCTGTAGCCCCGTCTTGGCCGGGTACCTGTGCCGAAAAGGATAGAACAGCCGGGGCGGCGGGTAGCTTGGGGAGGAGCTTGCCGTTGGGATTGCGGGTCCAGGTGTCGCTGCCCTCGGCCACAGACTCCTCCTCACTGTCCGAGGACTCGCTCCCGGAGGAGGCCTGCCCCGACTCGCCGTTCTCGAGGGACCGGGTGGCTTGCTCGGGCTCGGGGTTGAGGACCCACGTGTCAATGTAGCCGGCAAGGTCTGCGGTTGCCAGCATTTTCGAATCGGGGCTAAAGACGGTGTGTGTAATTGTCCTTTCGTACTTGCCCATACCTCCTATGCGGATGTAACGCGGCACGCTCCTGTGCAAGCGACGCAGTCGCCGAATCTGCTTAAGTCGAATCTCGTCCTCTTCGCGCTCAATCTCGACCACGCGGACGGACGATCCTTCACTCACGACGCAGAGCCAGCGGAGGTCGGGCGAAAGCTGCACCTTGGAAGCGCCCAGTTTCCGTAGCCGCGCGGGGACTTCCACACTGGACATTTCAAGATCCGATGGCTGCAGGGCGTAGCCCGGCTCTTCGATCTCGGGAAGGTCAACCTTGAAAGCCTTGACGTCCGTCGACGTGGAGACGACGAGGAAGGTGCCACACTGGCTAATGGTCGCATCCGAGATGTTGGAGTCGCCTTTGACGACGATTGTTTTGAGGAGTTTGCGGTTTTGGCTGAGATCCATGTCGTCCTCGGACCCGCTCAAGATGTCGTGGGCCGATTTCCGAATCACCCAGATGTGCACTTGGCGTTCCCACCAGCTGACGAGGAAGCGGCTGGCGGGCGCGGAAGCCAGGGGTGGCTGTTGCGGCAGACTCGACAGGATGCGGTGGTTCTCCTTGCCCATCTGCTTGAGAGGCATGACTGCCAAGTTGGTGTCGGGCCCTGCACTTGTTAGTTTGGTGGCTCGAAAACAAACGAAGAGGCTATGAACGACTCACCCCCTGAGACCAAGACGCTTGTCGGACCGCTCTCAAAGGTCGCCAGCGACTTGACGTCGTGCTCGTGGTACCGGCGACCCCAGGACTTGGCCCAGCGCTTGTCCGAAGAGCTGCCTTGCTTGTATAGGACGGTCTTGCGGTCCATGCCGCCGCTGAAGATTGTCCTTCCGTCAAACGAGACGGCCAGGCTGAGGATGTCTTGCTTGTGGCCCTGGATGCGCTGCATCTGCGTGTACGTCTTGCCGTCGAAAAAGGTGAGGTGGCCCGTAGAGTCGCCAGACACAATGTTGCCGTTGGCCAGGCACTGTACCGCCCACACAATGGTGTTGCTGGCGCCGCCTACGAGGTCAGCGCCCACGGTCATCCTGCGCAGCATGTGGCCATTGGTGATGTCGTAGGCGCGGACCGTGCTGTCTGAGCAGCCGACAATGGCGATCTTGCGGGATTGGAAGGCAATGCTGACAATCTGCGCCTTCTTTGTCGGCGAGCGGACGAGGACGCGCTGGAAGCGCAGGTCGCCATCTTCGGTCGAGTAGAGGACGAGCTCGCCGTCGCTGGTGCCCACCACGAGGTGCGAATCGGCCCTGCCAGCCTCAGCAGGTATGGCTGCCATGCACCAGATGTGGCCGTGCTGTCCGCTCGCGTGTCGTTTGGGCCGGCCCTTTTCCAGATCCCACTCGGTGACGGTCGACGAGTACCCAACGCTGAAGAGGCGCGACTTGCCCAGGATTGTCCGTCCGTCGCTGACTTCTGTGTCCGGCTCGTTCACCCAGACGAGACTCTCGATACTCCTGTCCTTTCCGCCGCGCAGAATGGTCTCTTGCTGCCAGGCACCATTGGCTGGATTCCAGATCTCGACGTCTCCATTGGCACGGCCAACTGCCATGCGCGCGAGGGCGCCATGCCGGGCCGAACGGGTCTTTGTGTGGGAGAATGCCACCGAGTTGATGCCCGAGGGCTGGTAGGGCACGAAGCGACAGCGGTGAACGTCCATGGCGGTGTTAGTGGGACGGACGTCGAGCTGGTGTGTTTTCATCTGTTCATCAAGCCCCGGCAGCGTAGCGAGTCGTTGGTCAAGATTTTTTTTAGGCAAGGTCTCCAGATCGGCCTTATCGATAGCTGGCATGGGTCGCTGAGGTCGTGCGCTGCTAGCGGCCTACAGCCCCTCGTCTAACGTTAGCCTCCAAAATTCCAGGCACCCCGCTATGATAGCTGCTGAGACGGTCGGTACTTGCCTCGCGGCGCCCTACACTGCTCAACCACTACCCGTAATTACGTAGCGATTATGTACTGTGCCTGCTGTGCTGTGCCTCCTCCGGCTCCGGCAGCTGCTGCATGTCAGTCATGCAACTGCCCCTCATCGCGGTCATTGTCTTGTCCCACCACCACTGCTGTCGGTCGCTCGTCGCGTGCTTGGAGAGGAACTGCGTGCCCGAGGCCTCAACCTGGAAAGCTGTGATCTTTGCTACTGATACCTAAACCGGCATCTTCCAATCCTCGAATTCTGCACTTGCAACCCCCTTCCACTCACCTCTGTAGAGGCCGCGCGAGGATCGTCCAGGCCGCAATGGATTTCAACAGCACCTCGCCATATCCCGAGGGGGTCATCTCCTTCCTCGACACGGACTTGTACAAGCTGACCATGCAATGCGCCGTGTTCAAGTGCTTCCGCGACGTCCCCGTGTCCTACGCCTTCACCAACCGAACACCCGAAAAGAAGCTGTCGCGCGCGGCTTTCAAGTGGTTGGAGCAGCAAATACAAAGTCAGCGGCGAGTTCGCTGGACCGACCATGTTCTTGACTGACAGACCTAGAGCTCGGAAACATCTCTCTATCGAATGAGGAGTACCGATTTCTCCAGACGCATTGCGACTACCTGACCCCGGAATATCTCCACTTTCTCAAAGAGTTTCGCCTCGATCCCCGTGAGCAAGTCAAGGCCACGTTCACGTCCGTGGAAAAGGACACGGGCGCTGACGATGACATTGGCGACATCAACATCAGCATCCAGGGCGCGTGGGTCGAGACCATCCTGTACGAAATTCCCATACTCGCCTTGACGTCCGAGGCGTACTTTCGGTTCATGGATACGGACTGGAGCTACGAGGGTCAGGAGGAGGCGGCCTTTGAGAAGGGCATGAGGCTCCTCAAGGCAGGCTGCATTACATCCGAGTTTGGCACCCGCCGCAGGAGAGACTACCACACGCAGGCGTTGGTCTTCCGGGGTCTCGTCAAGGCGTCCGAGAAGGCCAAGGAGCAGGGCTTCCCGGGCAAGCTCTCGGGGACAAGCAATGTCCACTTGGCGATGCGCTTCAACATTCCCCCCGTGGGCACCGTCGCGCACGAGTGGTTCATGGGAACCGCCTCCATTGTGGGTGACTACACCATTGCGACCGAGGAAGCCCTGCGGAGGTGGGTGAGCTGCTTCGGCACTAAGCTCGCCATCGCATTGACGGATACCTTTGGGACCAAGGAGTTCCTCCGGGCGTTTAGCAAGCCCGTGCGGCCGCTCGACAGCAGCTTCCCGCCCGAGACGTTCCAAAAAGAGGACGGCACGATGAAGACGTATGCGGAACTCTTCACCGGCGTGCGACAAGACTCTGGCGACCCGGAGGAGTACGTCAAGATGCTGCGCGACTACTATGATGGGGAGGGCATCAAGGAGAAGAAGACAATTGTCTTCTCCGACTCGCTCAACATTGATCGGTGCCTGGAGTACAAGGAGGCTGCGGAGAAATACGGCTTCCAGCCGACCTTTGGCGTGGGCACGTTCCTGACCAATGACTTTACTCATCTGAAGACGGGGAAAAAGTCAGTGCCCCTGAACATTGTCATCAAGCTCAGCGCGGCCGCTGGCCGTCCGGCCGTCAAGATCAGGTAGGTCTCTCTTTTTGCGCTCTGCGCATTGTCAGGCCCCACCCACTAATGTGACCAGCGACAACATTGGCAAAAACACGGGCGACAAGAGCACCGTCGAAAAGGTCAAGAAGGAGCTTGGCTATGTCGAGCGCGAATGGGAGGGCGGCGACGAGACAGCGCGCTGGGGCAAGGAGGGCGAGGCATGACCACGGAAGAGGACCCGCTCGATACCCATTTTGGATAGCAGGCTGCTGATGCTGATGATGAAGAAGAAGAAGAAGCATGCCCATGCGGCACGAGAACATTGTGCGTTAGACTGGAGGGGTTCAAGCCCATACAGGATCAAAAAGGTACATTTCCCTACGCCACTAGATGCACTTTGCGCTACATTCCAACGCCTGAAAAACAGGAACTACACCTTTCGCTTAAAGCTCACACAGTCCACAAACATTCTCCTCCGGCCGGCTTTCTTGCCGTAGCCACTAACCTCCTCCTCGTAGGCGATCTTGTCGGGGTCGACCTCGTCGCCCCCGCCATAGCGCCTCTCGAGCTCCTGCTGCTCGCCCATCTTCCATCCCCGACAGACAAAGGTGCAGGCGGCGGCGGTGATGAACATGAAGCCCGTGAACAGCTGGGTGCCGAGGTAGGAGCCGGTGCCCTCGACGATCTGCAGGGCAATGGGCTCGCTGAAGACGCAGGGCAGCACGAGGAAGATCCACTGAATGTTGAGGCCGGAGGCGACGTGGCGCAGGCCCAGGACCTCTGCGGTGACGGGGCCAATGGTGACCCAGAAGGTGCCGCCGACGGCGCCGCCGAGGATGGCAAAGACGACGAGCGTGGCGTACTGCTTGGCGGGGACCCAGATGGCGAGGGAGAAGACGCCGGCGAGGAGGGTCATAAAGGTGGCCATGGTGATGCGGCCGGTGCGGTCGCTAAAGTAGCCAACGAGCGGACGCCCGACGCCCTGGCCCATGTTGTACATGGCGGCGACGAGGGCGGCCTGCGAGGCGTCGAGGCCAATGTGGTTGGCGTAGCTGGCGAGCGAGAAGATCATGACGACGTACGCCAGCATGCTAAAGAAACCGTACCCGAGGAGAAGGAGGTACTCGGGCCGGCGGAAGAGTTTGACGTCAAAGGCCAGCTGGGTGGCGTTGATGATCTTGTTGCGGTCCTTGACGAGGACGGTGCAGACGGTGTTGACGGCAAAGGCGACGAGGCCGAGGACGCGAAAGGTCCATGCGAGGCCGAGCGTCTGCAGCATGGCGCCCGTGGCGAAGGAGTAGACGAGGCCGCCCAGGCCGGAGCCAGACGTCGAGATGCCGTTGGCGAGCGAGCGCCGGGTGGAGAACCACTGGGGCACAATGGGCACGCTGGCGACGAACAGGAAGCCCATGCCGATGCCAAACATGAGGCCCTGGGTGAGGAACAGGTGCCACATCTCGCTGGCGAAGCTGGCGCCGATGAGGCTCGCCGCCTCGAGCACCACGCCCAGCATCATGGTGGGCTTGGTGCCCATGGTGCGGACGCCAATGGTGGCCACGGGGGAGGTGAGCAGGGCGCAGGAGATGGAGAGGGAGCCGACAAAGGCGTACTGGAGCGCCGTGGCGCCGGGGAACACGTCGTTGGCGAGGTAGTGGGCGAGGAAGACACCGTAGGACGAGTTGAGGCCCCAGGTGTGCGCGTTGATGATGGCGACACAGGCGCAGCACACCCATCCATACCCGCCGTTGGGAGGGGGAGGCGGCGGCGGCGGCGCGCTGGATTGCGAGGCATCCTCTTGGGACTCGTCGGCTAGAGAAGTCACAGTGAGGCCGGGCTGCGGTTCGAGCACCATCGTCGTGCCCTTTTCGGAGAGCTCCTGTCGTTGCGCCATGGTGTGTGCGTGTGGCTGTGGTCGTCCTACCACGATTCCTTCACCATGTGGGCAGGGGGAACGTCACAAAAAAAGGAGTCAAATATGAGAACCCATATTATATGGATTTTTTTTCTTTCTCCAACTTCTCCACGATGTGGAATAAATTGCCGAGTTCGGACGCGAGTGGGCGCCGCGATGACAGTGCAGTAGTGGATCGTGTCCGCGAACGTGGAGGGTCCTGTGAGAGAAGAAAACAGAGATGCCAGGAGACCACTGCGCGTAGGAATGGATCGTGCAGCAACTGTACACTACAAAATTAGGTATCATCTAAGCTAATTCATTACCTAAATCTGAGCCCAAAAGGACATTGCAGAGGGGCATGGCAGTGGACCACGCCGAAGCTTGCTTGGCCAGTATTACGAAATGGGTGAGAAAAGTGCGAGGCCCTCTGGGGTCACACCCGGAGCCGGCCGCCGGAGATGAGCGCCGCTCCTTTATTTCCAAGGCTTGGCGATGTTCAAGACCAAGATCGGTGCAGCTTTTTGCCTTTTTGGTGTGGTGCTGCTTCACCGCTGCTCTTGTTAGCTCTCGCTTCGGAATTCGGAGTCAGGCTTCCTCTGCATCGCGAGCCGCGTACACGGCAGTAGTAGGAAAGGAATCAACGTTGATGAAAATGGACGGCGACAGCGTATGTCTTATTCGCGTCAGCATTAGCACATGCGTCCTGCTACCAGAATCCTGGAAATCACCATGTTGTACAGAAATGTTGAGCCTCATCACCCTAACCTGACCTCCCTTCAAATCCTCTACGCAATGTTCGTCTTCTTGCCGCGCTTCTCGCGACCCTTGTCGGACCAGGGGAAGTGGATGACGGGAACGGTGAAGAATGAGTTGCTGCACAGAGTGTCAGCTTTACAAGTCTGGTACTGATGTATGCCACTGACCTGCTGTCCTGAATGCCGGCGAGGGCATTGTACCATGCCAAGAAGGCTGCAAGGAAGCCAAAGAAGCCGCCCGTCTTCTTCAGAGCCGTCGCGGCCTCTGTATTGCCCATATCCTTGGCGTAATGCTCGATGGATAGGAACAAGAAGGCCAGGTCGAGGGTGAAGAAGAGCAGGAAGAAGGCGACGGTGGACCGGAGAGTGCATAGGAGCAAAAGCGTCGTGAAGATGAACCAGCCAGTTAGGAAGAAACCGACGGCAGAGTCGGAGTTGCCCTCATAGGGGCCATTCTCTTCGAGGATGCCCCATGGCTGAGGCGTCAAGAGCAGGCCGTAGGCAATCCAGAAGCCGCCATAGGACGACAGGGCGGTGGCGCCAAACGTGTTGCCAACAGCCATTTCCCTACCATGTGTTAGCATCCGTGACCCGAGGACCAATCACCATCTCTGCGCGCACGGGGCACTCACCACATGCCGGCGAGGAGCTGGACCAGCCCGCCGTATCCAAAAGCCAGAGGCACGACGACCTCGGGAACCTTGACGTTGCGGGCCTCCATGTTGATGGCCGAGAGCACAAATGTCGTCAAAGCAAAGGCGCTCAAACCGAGGGGCGCGGGATTGGCAAACTTGCGATGCTCGTACGGCCTGAAGACACCAGGGTGCAGCGAGGCGCCTTCGGCGGGCGCGTAGCCTCGCCCCCATGAGGCGAGGTCTCGATGGGGACCCCAGGTGAATTGGTTTCGTGGCACCTGGTCGTCGTGCAATGAGCTGGATCCGTTCATGCCGTCGTGCTTCTCCATCATGCCCGCGGGCTGTTGTGCCGGTGCGGTTGCTACTGGGGCTGCCATGATCGTTGGGTCAAAACAAGTGAGCTGTCTGGTGTGCAGGGCATCAGAGATATGTGCGGACTAGTCAAGCGAGGAGGGTAGACAAACGGTCGATAGATGACGGGCTGCGCACAATCAGGCTCGATGATTGACCGAAACCGGCTGGCATGGCAGGAGGTCGGTCTTATACGGACGAGGGAGAGCGAGGAGAGCGCACCACTCAAGTCCCTTTGGTCCGCGAGCAGGGCAGCAGGCCGTGGGGAGCCAACCGGGGCGCCATGGGGAAGCTCACCAGCGCCATGACATGATAGCGCGGTTCTCCATACGAAGATCCTTTCGGTTTTTAGTGGGCAGCACTGCGCAGAGAAACGACCATCTTCACTTGGGTGATCTGATGTTCTCGGGGTGGCGCGTCAGGGAGCCCCGGTCATGGACAGTATTAAGCGTGCCGATGCCGATGACATGCCATGCAGGGTTCATTTACCGTGTGCCGAGAGCGTCAGAGGCTTGCGGCGCGCGCACACCAAGCCCCCGGCTCGAGCAACTTGGTTCGATGATCGACAGGCCTGGACGAGGCCAGGACTGTAGAGAACGCAGAGCTACGCGACCGCAGTTCATGAAGCAGTTTGAGCTCCAAGAGCTGGCTTGGGCATGACGCCACTGGAGAAGGCCTTTGAGGGAAGCAAACAAAGACCTCAGGTGGTCCACCTCTCGGGACGAACGTCGGGACAAAGGAACACGGCGAAGCTGACGTGACCGACCTTTGCCGCGAGTCCAATCAACAGCCGGATTGCGCTGGCGTCCCTTGCGGTGCCTTGTGTAAAGGTGGGCGTGGTGGAACTTGTTCTGGGGCCTTCTGGGGGAGCGAAGTCTGTTATGGGCTGCTTGCACGGATAAGACGGAAGTCATGGAGCAGACCAGGACTGTCTCACCTTGACTCGGCATCGAACCTGTGCCTCCACTCATATTAATTGTACTGACGTTCAGCGGTGGCCGCAGCACCTGCCAAGCATGGACAATGCTTGAGTACGCTGCTGCTCCATGCAGTTAGAGATGTTAAGTTCTTCTGGCGAGAGCTCTCCGACATGCCTCGCTCGGCACCACGACGTGCCATCAACGTAACTAGTACGCTGTGTAGGGTAAGGGCACACCTTGCTTCAGCCCCAGCCATGACATGGAGACTGGCTTCGAAGACGGAATGACGAATGTCGTGCTTTGGGAAAATGATGAAAGATCTGCACCAACAATCGCCTCTCGAAATCGCCGATGAGCCGCATTCACCGCGGCGGCGACGTTGCAGCTCGCAGGGTCCTTCCTGCCGCATCTTGGCGATTGATTGGGGTGGGTGGGAAGCCCCCCTTGTGTGTGCACTGGGCACTGGGCAGCCCTTTCCACATACAGCTTCGCCAATGACGCCCCTATGACGTCACCCCGCTGGACACTCGTCACTGCGAGCAGGCACCGGCTTCGGGCTTGATTCTCCTTTCCCTTCTGTGCCACTAGGCTCCATCAGGGTGGCGCGCATCACGGATCGACCACTTCTGCCAAGAGTAGAGCCCTCTGAGGCTCTGACGACAGCGGCTCACAATGGCTAGTCCCGGACACCAGTGCGTAGACCCTGTGAATAGGCTCACAGATTGGGCTCGCGCGTCGCGTGAGCTAGCCAAAGCTTCATCACATTGCTGCCGAATTGGTTCCATGCCTCCATGTTCCCGGGGTTGGGTAAGTTCAGATCGGTGATTAGCAGTGGAGTTTGCGAGCAAAAAGGCGCGAGCCTCTCCAGGGCGCTTCTGCGTCCCGAGATCCACAGCGCGACGGGGTCGGTTGTCACGAACGGTCGGCCGGAACCTGGACAACGGAGATGGGGGACTGCCCGCCGCCGTGAGGACGGTATGCGCTGTGCTCGCAGCGTGGGACTTGGTGGGCGTCTGTTGGCGCGGCCCACTGCCAGTTGCGAGCTGACTTTGTACGCGGTGTGCCGTATCAAGGGCCGTCAGGATGTCGAGGGCTGTCCGATTGCCAGGCTTTCAAGATCACGGACAATGTCTGGTCGTTCCTTTGAACGCATCCCTTGGTCCGGCCGTGATCGGCCCAGGTCAGAGGCCCATTTTCACTACCCACACGCAGTCTTGCCTTGGACCAAGGTGCAAATCTGCTCCATGGTCTATGCATGCGACGGCGGATGGGTTGAGTGTCAAAACTTGCGTGGCCGCCTCACGACACGACATTTTCCGCGTCGTCTGGGCAAGGTCCTCTGCGTGCGCCTTGCGTTTTGTTGCAGTCTGGTCTTTCTTGAGTGTTGGATTGATGATGCTCCAATGGCAATCGAGCCAAAGACGTGGCAAGTGCTTCTGATCAGCAGCGCCGACCTAAGAACATGGACGCATGAAACATGATCATGAAGGACCAGCATAGGACTGCCCAACCTTGGGGAGGACGGCGATTGCGAGGGCGGTGTGTCCGACCTCGCACTTGTTATACGCACTGCGGCAGCAATCCTCCCAGGCCTTGCAGAAAGTCGGTGATGGCCTGGGTGTGATCTACCGTAGGAGCGTGTTTCAGGATGCAATAAACCTCCACGATGATCGGCAGTGGCGCCTGTTTCAACGCTCACGTGGCGACTGCAGCCTGTCCTTGTCACACGTCGGCGCAACCCGAGTGATCGTCTGATCGTCGTGACAAGAATGCCAAAATCGTCAGTGTGCACAAATTTCGCGACCAGACCTCTACGAGAGAGGTGGGAGCTGCGTCTGAGCGCGCGCAACGCCCCTGCAAAAGGTCCTGCACCGGATGGTTTCTCAGCCATGTGAGTGGTCGAATATCGCCGACACGGCACAGGGGAGCGCCACTGTGCTGCTTGTGCTGGCTGCGGTCAACAGACAGGCTGCGTGCGTGTAATGAGGAATCATTCCCTCGCCAAGGCTTGCCGTCCCCTTTATTATGTAAGATGGCACAGCCCACGCCATCAGCTATGCCTAGTCCAGTATGCTGCGAACTGGGGATTTTTGCTAATGACGATAACTCATTCGAGCAACGGCTCGCGTAAATTTTCCTATTCCCGCCAAGGGAGCGAGCAAGCGAGCAAGCGAGCGGGCAGGCAGGCTGCGCCTTGCAGTGCCTCGGATGGCCCAAGCTCTGGCAGCAGCCACCTCATCGAAGACGCATTGCATACCTTAATTACTGCAATCTGCCCCATGACGACCAATACAACGTGCAAGGCGACTGCGCCTCTCATCACCGGCAGTGCGCATAAGTACGCAGCAGCCAGAGATGTCGGGGGTGGGCGATTCGTGGTCGCGCAGGAGCTCGCCAAATGTTGGCGACACGTCGACATCAAAGGAGGATGATCACTTGGACAGCCCGCCTCACTTTTGCGAGCAACCACAGTCCGCACAGAGGAGGCCCTGACTCGGGAGGTCCGACGTGGAGGGTCAGTGCCGCTCCGGGACGGTGCTCTCGGTACAGGACACCCTGGCGCCCACCGGCTGACTGGATCGAGGCAGCGAATCGGAGACCCCTAGGATTCTGATCGTGCTGGAGACAATCTGAAACACGGTCCCTTTGCGGACGTGTTGAGCGCTGTGTATGGCTGCAAAAGATACGTGCCGCACGGCTGGGGCCTCGCGTGGGCATGCAGGAACCCTTGGGCACACGCAACGCGCACGCACACTTACACACACTTGTCAAATCGCCACCCCATTTCCCAGGCAGACTGACAGACAGGCACCACGCGGCCGCCATCCCTGTCCGTACGCGCCCGCACCTGTGCGAGACGGACAGGAGGGTTTTTTTCCCTCCTCCTTGATAGAACACCGAGCTGTCTCTTCCCAGCCCCTACTTTGGCATCTCCTGTTGCTCGGTCAGGGATGACTGGCGATCTGCGGCTGCGCCAAGGCGTTGATCCAGGCGCCATCCTGACAAGACCGCCCTGTCTTTGATGTCGGCAACATATATATACGATTCTCGCCTGTCTGCACAAAGTAAAGCCGTCAACCTTTCCTCTTTCATACGAACATGTCCACTTGTGCACACGCACTGCGAGTCCGAGCGTCTTGTCGCTCCGACGTCGACGAATAGCCTTTTGCTCCGGAGCCAGATCATCCAATGCCATGATGTACGTATGCCCGGATTGCTCTTTTATTTATTATGCGTATTTCTTTGGACGACACGAGGCTCATCACTGCCACAGTCTTTAATACCACTTGTCTGGGGACACCCTACCTTCTCGCGAGTCATCATGCCAAAGGCACCTACACAAAACCCCGGATTCGAACACCACCGCACCTCCAGCTGAGCATGCCATCTCGCCGGCCTCACACAAACTCCCACCATGGGTGTCTCCAATGCAAGGCGAAGCGCGTCAAGGTGGGCCATCCACGGCAGCAGCTCGGCATGTGTCCGTCCCCTCACTGACTGACCGCTTGCAGTGCGACCAGCTGCAGCCCAAGTGCACGCGCTGTGAAAAAAGGGGCTCGGATTGTACATACCGACACTTGATGACTTCGTACAACCCTTTTCAGACCCAACAAGGCGAGGCCTCGGGTCAACAAGCTCCCATGTCGCAGTCGCAGCACCACCCTATACAGGCACCTCGACACCAAAGGTCAGTCTACAGACCTTCCAAGACAGCAGTGGCCGCCGTGCACGCCGCCGCCGCATCCATGGCTACTACACCCAGTGCTTCTTCTGCCTCGGCAGAAATCACACCCCAGACTCCCCTGATCAAAGCACAATCCGTCAAGCCGGAACCATTAACGCCCATTCCCAGTTCGTCCCTGCCGGCCAGCGTCCCTTGGCCCCCACCCCCTCGGCTCGAGAACCCGAGCTCGGCCGCGCACACGACGCCCCTTGCCATTGCACCACCACCACCGCCACACCCACCCACGAATCCAACGGATGCCTTTCTCTTACACCACTATGCCACGACCCTGGCCACCCCTGACTTGGGTCCGATACTCGAGTCGGAATACTCCCACAGCCTGAACCAAGCGATTCTGCGCCACGCCAACAGTCCCTCCGCACCCTACGTACGTCACGTTGTCCTCTCCTTCTCCGCATTGCATCTCGCTTCCCAGCAAGCGACCCAGACCACCACCGACCCATCCGGACTCCTCTTACCGAGGAGAGCCACGGGACTGCCGTCAGAAGGGTCATGGCTGTACCGGGCCCTGTCGCACAATGCGCAGGCTCTTGCCCTGCTGCTCCCCGCCGTGCAGGCTGGCATCACACCGGCGACGGCGGAGCCTCTGCTGGCTGCATCCGTCGTCATGATCGCCTGCCAACTCGCGCTCCCCGCTGCTGACCCTACGCGGCGCACGGCCTTCGACCGCATCGACCTGCTCGCCCAAGTCGCGGGCCTGTTCCAGGGGACGAGCCAAATCTACGCGCAAACTGGCTACACAGACACGACACGACACATCAAGGTAGAGTCGCCGTCGTCCACAGCAAGCGAGCCTCCCATCGCCCCAGGCGACAACGTTCCCTGGGACGAGGCCAAAGCATCCGTCCAGTCGTGCATAGATGCCATGAACGCGCTGCCTCCTGCCTCCACAGAGGCAGAGAAGAGCCGGCGCGTCGCACTGCATCACGCAGCGGCCAAGTTGAGCAGGACCTTGTCGCTCATATCCACGTCCCAGCGCAGCCTGCACATTCTCTGCGCGTGGTTCGCCATGATCAAGAAAGAATTCGTGGCCCTCGTCGCGGCGCGCGACCCGTTCGCCCTGATCCTCTTGGCACATTGGTCCGTGTGCAAGAGAAATCTGGACGACGTCTGGTGGGCACGAGGGTGGTCATCGGCGGCGGTATTCGCCATTGACGAGGCCCTGGCCGAAGACCCGGAGCACAGAGCTCTGCTGGTTTGGTGCGTCCGACAGGCAGAGGCGAAACAAAAGAGTGCCATGGCCGCGGCGCAGACATCTCAGGACGTACCTGCAGGGCCGTCCAACTGGTCAGCAGCGTACCATGGTTCTCACGACGAATAGGTCGCATACGATTCCCTTGAGTGTGTACGTCCTCTGGATTTTGTCTCTTGAGAGCACAGGAGACGAGACGTAATTCGAGAGGCCGGTTACGGCCCTTGCATCAATGGCATACTAGGCGCAAGGTGTGGTTGCATACTTCATGTTTGTTTGGTTGGAAAGCGAAGATAATCATTGTTTGGAATAGGGGCTTTTCGCACGGCGTTGCGGACTGGACCTACAGGCTGGCCTGGATGATATAGGATGATGATTGTATATAATGTGTTATGCAGCGACTGGATCATCGATAGACTACATAGATATGGGGTGGAGCGTTGCACAAGTGTATTCCTCACATGTCCATTGACGTTGCGAGCAACACCTTCGTGTATTGTATTTCCAGGTTAAACTTGCTGGCCTGTCCCAGCCGCATCATGCGCAGGGCTGTAGCGGAGGCGAAGACAAGACCAAATGGTAGGCCGTTCTGACACTGGGCTGGCCTCCAGCAAACGTCTTTGTGAGCCTGAGGTCCTGGCACTGAGCCATAGTTCTCTGGCGAGTTGCGGCATGGACGTCCACACAGAGACATTGCTGGGGGATGTGCAGCATGGAGCACACAAATTCAAATGCCAGAAGGCATTGTCAACCATTTTTTATTTATTTCCACGCCAAATGCAAGCTATCGAAAGACAATGAAGCCCGATGGACTGTGCAGGAAGGCTTAAACCACAATGCCGTCCGAAGACGAGGCGGCGGTTTGGTCTATAGTGGGCGACACGAAGCCACCCGTCCACCGCACCAGCAATAGTTGCAACCTCCTAGGGGTGATGGCGTAGTTGGGAGCGCGTTCGACTGAAGCACAACTCAGTCTCATCATCGAAAGGTCACCGGTTCGATCCCGGTTCGCCCCAATGCAATGGCATTACAGCTTGTCCACAAGCTGCGAGTTCTTTTTTGCAATTTTTCATGGCTGCTGGTGGAGTATGCCCTCGCGTGGGTGTGTGGACCACGGACCCTGAATCTGTATCCACTATGGGCCGATCACTTACAGTTTACTTTTTATTGAGCAAAGCTAAGGTTAGTAGCCTTTGCTCCTTCTGAAAAGCGGCATAACGTGCCTGCTAGCGTGCTCCTTTACATACTCAGGTCTGGCGCCTGTCCCCACCTGGATCTGCACTTTCATCCTCCAACAACATGCCCCTACCGTCCGCCGTACGGCAGCTTTGTCACGAATGTGAAGTCGCGTTTGCAGCCGCGCATGAGTGTGATAACCCACGTGACACATTTCCCCCTCCCAATCACTTCATGTTGGTTCCGTCACTTTTCTCTGAAATGTCGGGCACGCCAGAGCCTCGTTTAGCACCTCCCAGTTTGCCCGTACCATAGTCTCTGAATATTGCCTCCATTCCATCGCCATTCAATGTATCACAAGCGGCCGCATCAAGAAGATCAACCGGGCGCGGGCCTCTCAAAACGGCCAAAAGCCCATGACACCACCTTAACCCACCACGCGTACTCCCCCTTCGCGCCCAAGGACTACACGATTGCTTGGCTCTGTGCACTCCATCTGGAGCTGGCGGCATCGCATGCCATGCTGGACGAGGAACATCAAATGATACCATCGCAAATCGGCGATGATAACATCTACGTTCTCGGACGCATTGGGCAGCACAACGTCGTCATGGCATGTTTGCCAGGACAGTACGGGACGAACAATGCCGCGATTGTCTCAACGAACCTCAAGCGGACTTTTCCAAACATCCGCGCCACTTTGATGGTCGGTATTGGCGGCGGATGCCCAAGCCAGGGAGACATATATCTCGGCGACGTCGTCGTTGGCACGAGGGTAATGCAGTACGACATGGGAAAGGTGATCGCGAACGGGCGGTTTCAGGAAACAGCGGACGCAAAAACCCCTGCTCGGCTTCTCAACTCGGCTGTGTCCCATCTACGATCCAAGCATGGGCCGCACCGTTCTAGCAGCCGAATGCTGAGCCATCTGCAAAGCAGACTACCGAACCACGCGCGCCCGGACCAGCCGGATCGCCTTTTCCAAGCATCCTATGAGCACCCTTCCACTGAACCGGGTTGTGATCAGTGCGATCAAGCGAAGCTCCAGATACGAAGCGCACGCTTAACTGAGAGTCCCATTGTTCATTATGGAGTGATCGCTTCGGGCAACAGGGTCATAAGAAACGGACGCACGCGAGATGAAATTGCTCATCGACTATCTGCCTTGTGCTTTGAGATGGAGGCAGCTGGGATGATGGACAGCCTCCACTGCTTGCCAATCCGAGGCATTTGTGACTACTCGGATTCCCATAAGAACAAGGAGTGGCAGGACTACGCTGCTGCCACTGCGGCCGCATATGCGAAGGAGCTGCTGGAAGTTATTCCCCCTCTGGTCGAGGAATTTAGCCGGGGCGTTGCATGCTCAGGCGAGGCGAGTGACCTCGGTGTTGCCGGTAAGCCAGCTAAGCTACTTCACCGTCACTCTATCGATTGTGTTCTAACTGGAGCTGCAACTAAAAGACCATACTTCAAATCGACGACAATCCCTGCTGCAGTCTTTCGACTTCCCCCAAATTGACGCTCGCAAAACCACCATTCGAACTGCATATACCAGAACTTGTTCTTGGCTCCTCCAACACTCGACCTACAAGGATTGGCTTGACCCCCAGATGCAGTCACAAAATCACGGCTTCTTTTGGATGCGGGGTAAGGCAGGTGCTGGAAAGTCAACTATGATGAAATTCATTTACCTGGAGACGAAGAAGAGATCGAAAAACTCTGGAATGGTCGTTGCGTCCTTCTTCTTCAACGCGCGAGGTGACTACTTGGAGAAGTCTGTCACAGGGATGTACCGCTCCCTGCTCCTGCACCTCCTTCAAGGATTTCCAGATCTTCAGTCAGTCCTAGATGACATGGACATTGTACCTCGCAACCAGCAAGGGTGCCCCGGCTTGAACGCTCTGAAGGATCTTTTGCGCAGCGCGGTCATGGCCCTTGGTCGTCGCTCCTTCACGTGCTTCATTGATGCTCTGGACGAGTGTGACGAGCAGGAAGTCCGAGATATGGTACATTTCTTTGAAGATCTGGCAGAGACCACAACTCATGATGAGATACGATTCCGGGTATGTCTGTCGAGCCGTCCATACCCTTACGTGCAGATTCGCCACGGTGTTTTGCTCTCCCTCGAAGATGAAGCAGGACATGCCGAAGACCTCGCGCGCTACGTCAAATGCCATCTCATGATTACAAGCTCTTCCCTTCTTGCCGATTTGCAATCGCAAATCCTAGAAAAAGCTTCTGGAATTTTCATGTGGATCGTGCTAGTAGTGGAGATCCTGAACAAGGAAAGCAGCCACGGTGCCCTCGCACTCAGGACGAAGCTCGCAGAAATACCCGCAGAGCTGAGCGCCCTCTTCAGAAGCATGCTGTCGCGGGATCAAGATAGAGCAGAGTGGTTACTACTCTGCATCCTCTGGATCCTCTGCGCCAAGACGCCACTGAGTCCGGCAGAGTTTCGCCATGCCTTATGGGCAGGTCTGCTGAGGGAGAAAGACCACGTTGATGCCGAGTTGCCAGACACCACAGACATTGACGAATGTGCCAGGTTGGTCACGAGCTCCTCGAAAGGACTCGCGGAAATTACTAAATCCAAGTGGCCGACTGTCCAGTTTATCCACGAATCAGTAAGAGACTTCTTGATCAAGGAAAGGGGGCTCCAAGACCTGTGGGCCGATCTAGGGTTCGAATGGGAAAGCCCAATCCACGAGAGGCTCAAGCTCTGCTGCACGACGTACCTGCATCACCCTCAAGTGCAGGGGATGGTCGAGGGGCTCCATGTAGGAGAGATTGAACGGGCCAGTGTGATGAGAGAATGTCCGTTCCTGAAGTATGCTAGTCAGCACGTCCTCCACCATGCCAATGCTGCAGCGACTGCGGTTCCCCAAGGCGACTTCTTGGCCTCCTTTTTTACTCCAGCTGGAACTAGGCTGCTGAATATGTTCGAGAGAATCGAAGCTCGGCAATATACCATGGATGCAACACCCGTATATATCCTAGCAGACAAGGGCTTGGGCAATCTCATTCGGACATTGGGAAAACCTGCTCATCGGACCAAAGGCCAACGATTCGAGTATCCACTTTTCGCTGCGTTAGCACAAGGTCACAAGGATGCGGTAGCTGCTCTTCTGGGCATGTCTTCAGCTACCTGGGATGGCGTTAATATTACTGCAGGTTGGAAGTCGAAGTTTTACTTGACCCTAAAACGTCATCCAGGTCTAACGCCGTTGTCATGGGCTGCTCAGGAAGGAAAGCTGCGCATTTTCAAGGCATTAGTCCGGGGTGGAGCAGACGTGAACGAACTTGACGAACACGGCAGGACGCCACTCATGCGAGCTGCTGCAGGGAACCATAAAGCGATAGTGCGACTTCTCGTTGACAAAGGGGCGGATATACATACTGGAAGCAACGCACGGACGGCGCTAACCTATGCCTTACGTGGAGGTCATGAGGCGACAGCGCAGTTTCTCGTTAACAAAGGGGCGAAAATTAACCTGCCATGGGACGGACGGTCGGCGCTTAACCATTCCTCATATGACGGCTACGAAGCGGTAACGCGAATTCTTATTGAACAAGGGGCGGATATAAATGCCCCAGATGGAGAGGGATGGACGGCGCTTGGCATTGCCTCAGCTAGAGGCTATGAGGCGACGGTGCGGCTTCTTATTGACAAAGGGGCGGATATAGATGCTCGAGGGAAATCCGGTGGGCCGGCACTTCGCCATGCCTCAGAAAGAGGCCATGACGCGTTGGGGCGGCGTCTTGTTGATTTAAGGGAAGATTACGGGGCTCCTAAATCCGGACGGACAGCACTTTACCATGCCTCAGGTAGAGGCCATGAGGCGATAGTGCGGCTTCTTGTTGATAAAGGGGCGGATATACATGCTCGAGATGAATCCGGGCGGACGGCGCTTTACCAGGCCTCAGGTGAAGGCCATGAGGCAATAGTGCGGCTTCTTGTTGAACAAGGGGCGGATATACATGCTCGAGACAAATCCGGACGGACGGCAGTTCAACAAGCCTCAAGGAGAGGCTATGAGGCAATAGTGCGGCTTCTTATTGAACAAGGGGCGGATATACATGCTCGAGAGAAATCCGGACGGACGGCACTTCACCAGGCCTCATTAGGAGGCCACGAGGCAATAGTGCGGCTTCTTGTTGAACAAGGGGCGGATATAAATGCTCGAGCTCAAGACGGACGGACAGCGCTCAGCTACGCCTCAAGTGAAGGCCATGACAATGAACGGCTACGATATCCGCAGGTATCTTCCAGAGACAGACGATGGGGCGGGGATAGTGACAACTCGATCTTCAACGGTTCAGATTGGGGGGCTTGTACGATTGCAGAAAGTGCGCCAGGTGGAAGACGGTCTTCAAATTTTGGAGTCCACATCAGGACGGATAGGATGTCAAGATGGTTTGCAACTCTCCCTTGACTACGGTGGATCAGACAACGCTCATGACTTCTTGTGCATGACGAGAACCTTCCGGCTGTGGCGCTTGTCCGCAAATTCGATGGCCTACCGCTGGCACTGTCAACAGCTGGTGCATATCTCTTACAGGTTTCGACATCTTGGCACGAGTACCTTCAAGATTACGAGGCGGCATGGGGTCAGCTGCAGAAACTGAGCCCGCAACTGCTAGCGTATGAGAATCGAGCGATGTGCCGAACTTGGAACATGTCGTACGAGAGTATTCGCCGACAGAATGAATCTGCTGCGATTCTGCTGCGACTGTGGGCATGTTTTGGCCATGAAGACTTGTGGTATGAACTGGTACAGCGATGGGAAACAGCAGCGCGGACAGCAAATTCTGTTTCCGGGCAAGTGCCCACCTGTTGACATTTTCCATTTGTCCTCCTATTGTTGTATGTACTGGAGTGTTGAGTAGCTCCAGGCCGCCGGGCAACCAAGTTGGCAAGCCGTCATGACTCCCGTGACTCCTGACGCAACCGTGACATCTTCTCACGCACCACCCAACCCTCAAATCAAGGAAGCTCGGCAGCCCCCAGATGACTGGGACGACAGGGCTCCGAGTGGAAGTTTGTGGCAGGGAGCTCTACGGCGCCAAAGTGACTGCCACACTTGGGCTCAGCGTACATGGTCATCCCTGGCAACTCTGCGGGCTGCATGTAGGCGGCGCCGGCCCCTCCGCCAGGTGGACTCGTCGGAGTCATTGGGCTCCGGGGGCGCAGGATGGAGCTGCCCGTCGTCATGGGGCTGACGACGGGGGCTGGCCCCCCCGTGGTGACCGTCGGGAACTGCGCGGGCGAGGCGGCGTAGTAGCCGGCGGTTGACATGGTGCTGCTCAGCACCGAGACGGCGGAGCTGCCTGTCGGCATGGGTTGGAGCATCGACGGGGCGGGGCTGACGAGCGGGTTGGCGAGACCTGCGTCGCCAAAGATGGCGCGAAAGCCTCCCTGGTCGCGGGATCTGATTGCGGCTCCACGGGTGAGTCCCGTGGAGGTTCTCCCGGTGATGGCCGGGGTCGGAGTCGCGGGGGTTACTCTGCCTTGGGTGTGTAGGGGCAGTGATGCCATGGCCGTCGCATCGATGCCCTGCTGGGTGGGGGTCTGACTCGGGGAGGATCCGTAGGCCTGTACTTGAGGGGCCGCCGAGTACGTGCTGGTCTGCATGGGCGAGGAAGAGACCGTCTCCTGGGCCGGGTTTGGATAGGGGGTAGTCATCTGGCTCTGGGGCGGATAAGGTGTCGCCTTCTGGGGGTGGGTTGGATACCGGGCGGCCTGATGCGGGAGCATCGATGCCGGCTGGTGCGGCAGGGACCATGTAGGCTGATTAGGCTGGTGGGGTGGAGGATGTGTCGTGGTCCGGTGAGCTGGCGGATGGGTGACTGGAGGCGGGCGAGCAGCACTGGTGACCGACGGGCAGTATGGCGGAGGCGGCGCATCAGCCCCGTCCGTCATGTTGTTGGAGTTGGCCCCCGGGATATGGCCAGATGTAGATGTGCTCCACGTTGGGGCCCGGGACGAATCCGGTAAGCTGTGGTCGTCTGTACACGTCCAGTGTTGGAGACGGTGGGAGGAGGAGGAGGAGGAGGCGGTGATGGCAGGCGGATACACGTACCTGATCTCCCCATCAGAACCCCCAGCAGAGCCAGATTGTCGATAAACTTTGTCGGCTTGGGCTCCGACTTGTTCTCGCCGTCTGGAGGATCCTCGCTGGGGCCAACGGGGGCCATGAGGGCAATGTTGCGGAGAAAGTTGAGCTCGGCCAGGACGGTGGCGTGCTGGCGTGACAACATGGGCTCCTGGGCCTTGATGGTTTTCTCGTCGTTCAAGACCCATGCCACGCGGTCGAAGAAGGAGATCCTGCTCTTGCCCGGGTCCGGGCGGCGCTTCTCGACAGTGGCGCACACCTCGCGGAGACTGTCGGCGGCGGTGGATATGATGTTGTTGACGCGCTCGAGCACGAGCGGCCGCTTCTCGAGGAGGGCCAGGTACGTCTGGCGGAGCTCAATGAGGTGCTGGACGTCCTGGTAGCAGGTTCGGATGAGGCCGAGGCAGTACCGGACGCCGTCGGGGACCTGGGCAATGTCGATGCCGAAGAGGACCAGGTGGTACGTCACCCGCAGGCCGGCAATGACTTGGACCGGCTCCATCTCTCCGTGCGTGCGTCTACACGAGAGAGGCTGGCACGGGGATGGTGCTGCGCTGAGTACATGTACTGCATACAGTGGCTGATGAGTAGGGCGAGAGAGGCTTGAATATGTCGGTCCAGCAAGTGAGGGGAAGGCTGGGATGCCCATATCTTGGAGCTACGGATGATGGATCAGCAGGCTGAGGCTCCGGACCGCGCAAGGCACAGTTTCCAGCCAAGCAAGCACGGACCACGTGTCGAGACCGCAGGATGGGAGTTTGGGAACACGCAGATACAGCTTCGGGCACGCTCTCGACACCTTTGCCAAGCATCACTCTTGTCAAGTCTCGGTCACGGAATTGGACGAGGCTACGGCTAGGACTTCTGGGCAAGCCACAGCTGAACAGGCACCCCCCCAGACACGGCACGCTTGACGCAGATAAGGCACGGACAGGGACATGTCCGTGGGTCTGTATGGACTGGGTACGTGGCATGGAAATGGTTATCCCGCACGGCTGGGCAAGGTACCATATGGGGTCGGTCATGTGACCTGGACACTTTGATTCACGCAACAGCAACTCGACGAAATCCATGTGCCTCGCACAGAGGCGGACAGAGCAACAAGGCAGTATTGGGGAGAGAGTACTCGGACTGTGACCGGCGGACAGCAACTCGGGCATCGAGCACGAGGCCCCAAAGGGGCCGAAGTAGAAGAAACCCAGGAGAAGACATCAAGAATACACGACTAGACTATGCGACTGCCTGCGTCTCCGGATACGTGACCGTCCGCGGTGCGGGTGGAGGAGATACGCCGAGAGCACACGCCACTTGGTGAGGGCTCGGGGGAATTCCTCGTCTGTATTGATCAGCGGGGAGGGGCCTCACACGTCGAATTTCGGGGGCAATGATCCTACCTGTGCCGCGGGGCCGGGGCGCCGAGTTGATCAAGTCGGCTACGGGGCTGGGCAGCAGGGATGGGGCGCCGGGGGAGCGCATGTCGATGCTGCGGAGCGCAACGGCCGAGATGATGTGGACGAGCGCTGTGGACCGGGTCCGGGGGTCGAGGCACAGCGTGGACACGCGGGCGGCCGCATCGCCAGGGAAGCCCAGATCGTAGAGGTGGCGGGACAGGATAGACGAGTCGAGCTGGACGGGCTGGGTGTGGCAGTTGCTGTCGACGTGGAGGCGGACGAGTTCGCCCAGGGCTCGGGGCTCCATCTCGAGGTCCTTGTCGGGCGTGGCGTCGAGGAGCACGTTGGCGCCGCTCATCGCTTTCCCGCTGCTTGCGGCGGATGCGGCGGGCGATGAGAAAGGTGGCCAGGGCGCCTATAAGGAGGCCACCCAGGAGGCAGCCGATGGCCGCGCCGGCGAGGGCCCCGATGCTAGTGCCTGAGGACCGCCCGGAGGGGCCGGAGGGGTCGCTGGTGGCGTGTACTGTGATGGCATTGAGATCGTTGCCAGTAGCCGTGATGACGAGCGAGGGTTCGCCAGAGTCGTCATGCGCGGTCCACCAGACAGTGTAAGGCGGACTGCTGTCAGATGATCTGTGGGGATCAGGAAGACTGGTGATTATCTGGCCGATGGAAGTGGTGCCGGACATGGTCAAGGCAAGAGTGTGTTAGACGGGCTGTGAAGCCGAAGTGGATGGCCACACAAGAGGACTCAACAGGCCGATTGGGAGGTACGGACCGCTGTATTTGACATGTGTCTGCCCCGAACAGACAGGGTAGACTACGCCGCCCAGATGAAGCGGAGACCCATGTAGCTGGAGAGAGCTTGAGGGAGGCCGGAGGAAGCAAAACAGGGACAAGGAAATCCGCTCGGACAAGGCTGCAGAGCCCGGTGGGGATCGGCTGAGATTGGCGCAGGAGCTGAACGCTGCACCGAGACATGGCTGCGTCTACGTGGAGATGAGATCTCGGCGTCGAACCAGACCAAGGACGTGGGCTCTTTCGTGTCTGCGCCACCCGCCATTGCGGTGCGGCGCTCAAGCCCAGACGCAGCCTCGTCGGTGGAGGCGGCATCATCTCAGCCGGGGGCAGGACATGGACCTTAGCCGGGCAACGCTTCTCCTTGGCGCTCGATCCAGACTGGCCTCTGTCAATGAGATAACAGACATGTGTGCGGAGGCCCGAGCCTCGTTTACTCCGTGCGTACCCAGGCTTCCGTGCAGCCTGCTCATCAGGTCAGTCTGTGCCTCCAGCCTCTCCAATGGCTTTGCTTGTCGGTCTCAGCTCGAGCCCATCTGTTCGCAACGTCGAGCTGCCACGCTTCCATGCCTCGCAGCCGAGTCCCCTGCCGCGTTTTTATTGAACCGACGTCGTCTCCCGGCCTCGTGCGCCATCCGCTCAAGTGAATGATATTGACGTTGACCTCCAGAGCACTCTCCTCTCCTCTCTCGCCCAGGCATCATGGAGCAGAGACCAGACATCCTCGTCTCCATTGACCTGGGGACGACATACACGGGTAGGTGAACCCTCTGATCCTGCCATGTAAGGAAATCTTCTCATGATGACCGGCAGGCGTCGCGTGGATGACGCCCCGGATGCCGGTCCAGGTCATCAACAACTGGCCCGGCGACGGCGGCCAGAATGAACGCAAGGTGACGACGACGCTGCTGTACAACGGCGACGGTGTGACCGTTTCCTCATGGGGCTTTGCGTGCGCCGAGGACGACCCGCGGGGCAAGATGCGCAGGGAGTTCTTCAAGGTCTTCCTCGACGGCGAGACGCTGAGCGCGGCGCAGAGCCAGGGTCTGCCGGGCGCGCCCGCCAGCGTGGCCGACGCGCAGAGGATGGTGGCCGACTTCCTGGGGCAGATCTACGCGCACCTCTGCGAGACCATAGAGGCCGTCATGGGGGGGGGTGTCCTGGGACACGCTGGCGGTGCGGTTCCTCTTCAGCTGCCCGACGACGTGGGACATTGACAAGGACGCCGTCAACAACTTCAAGGCAGCGATCCGGGCGGCCGGGTTCGGCGCCGGCGGGCTCCGGCATTCAGCCGTGGTGGATCTGACCGAGGCCGAGGCGGTGGCCGTGGCGACGCTCAAGATGAGCCCCGTGCCGTTTGACAGCGGCAGCCTGTTCCTGACGGTCGACGCCGGCGGGGGCACGACGGACCTGGCCCTGATGCGCATCACCAGCAACGACATGTCGTTCCCGCAGATGGACCAGGTCAAGTCGGTGGACGGCATGGGCGTCGGGAATTCCCTCATCGACATTGCCTTTCGGAACCTGGTCCAGCAGCGGCTCGCCATGCACCCAGACGTCTCGTGTCACCTGCCCCAGGACCTGGCCGCGTCCATGGCCCGGAGCCCCTACTACATCAGCCTCAAGCACAAGTTTGGCCAGCGCGCGTGGATGCAGGCCCCCGTCTTCAAGATTAGGATGGATGGCGTCTCGCACGAGTTTAGCCACCCGGGGCTCGGCGTCGAGGCCGGGTGTATGGTCATCTCGAGGTACCTCTCACACGACGGCCCATCTGCCGCATGCTCACCTAGATGCGTGGCTCGCTGACTGTTTCTTTTTTCTTTCCCTCTTCCCAGGGATGAGTTCCAGGCCATCTTTGACAGGCAGGTCCAGGGCGTCACTGCTCGCATCGACCAGCAGCTCGACTGGGTCAGGGATCACTGTCCCAATGAGCAGGTGGTATGTTCGTCGCCGCCACTTGTCATTTCTTGAAATGCCCAGACAGTATCCCTAACAAAGTCAGAGGTACATGATCCTTTCTGGCGGACTGGGCAGCTCCGTCTACGTCAAGGACCAGATCGCCGCCCGGTACGCGAACCAACCGCACCCCGCCGCCGTCGGCATCCGCATCGTGCCCTGCAACGAGCCCCAGCTCGTCGTCGCCCGGGGTCTTCTCCTAGATGAGCAGCAAAAGTGGCAGGCCGGCAGCACCATGTCGGTCCTGTCGACGCGGGTGGCCCGTGCCAGCTACGGCATCGTAGTCATGGAGGAGTACGTACCCAGCTTGCACTATGGCGAGACGGTCTTTAACGACCGGTTTGACCCCAAGAAGCAATGGGTCTCCAACCAGATCCAGTGGCTGATCAAAAAGGTAAGTCCCGATCCTTCACTCTGATACCAGGCCGGCCCTGGTTTCTGTGACGCGTCAAAACGCCCAGGCCTTTGTTGCGCATTGATTCTAATAAACAAAGGGCGACATGATTGACCCCAACGTGCCGTTGTCGAAGCCGTTCCACTACCGGCTGGCCGAGAGTGACCTCACCAGGTCCTGGACCGTTGACATCATCACGTCCCGGAACGAGTCATCGTTTCTGCCCCGTAGCATGAGACAAGGTAAGCTAGGGCAGGCAAGGCACGTGAGTGTAGCACCGCTTTACTGACCACGTCAGCCGGCGCCATCAAGCTCTGCCAAGTCAAGTGCAACCTCAACGGTGTCGCGCAGGAGCAGCTCGCCCTCCAAGAGAAGAAGGACGAGTGGTGGGAGCTTCTCTTCTCGTGCCTGTTCCGCCCTTCCGGATACAGGTACCGTGTCTGTCAGTTTGACGTCCGCGTCATTGTTGCGCCGGCCGATCTCAGGTTCGAGACGTGGTTCCAGGGCCAAAAGTTCTCGGGGAACCACAAGCCCATCGAGGTCAAGTGGGAGTCTGGAGCGAATGACTAGGTGTAGGTAGGGGCGAGGCACGTGGAGACTGTAGATAAGTACCCAGACGACGAGTTGGAGCAGGATGTGGAATTTGACAAAATGCGTGGTTTGTACACGTGCTCCCGTGCTATTCCGTGTGGTCAGTCAGCTCGACGTCAGCGCATCAGCTTGTGCTCAACGCCGCATCACTCTTAACGTCTGTGAGCACACTAAAAAGAACTCACAATCTCATCAAAAACAAAAACATACAACAGCCGGGATTCGCTGGTCGTCACCGACCCAACTACTGATCGGCCCCTCAGCGGCTTGACTATGGGAGAGCGGACGGGATCCCGTATTTTCCACTGGGTATGGTCGTACGTGACACTCCTCCCAGCATGTTGAAATGATAGAGCCTTACGCAAATCTTCGCACGTACCCTAGACTTTGATACTTTCCTGATGGAACTCCTCAGTCTAATCAAAGCGGCTGATGTGAGTGGGCTGCCAACATGTACTCCTGGGAGGCAAAATGATGCTTCCACGCTACCCCTGTCCAAGTATTCAGCTCTCCTTGCCTGATATAGAAGCGTTTGTTGCCGTTCACAAACGTCTCTCAGAAGTCCCGAATTCCCAACAGAGGCCTTCCTCGAATTGACGCATCGGACACATGACGAGGATCCCAAGGGGTCAAAGTCACGATGTCTGTAGGATAGGCGCATCTTCCCTTGGAGGTAGGACGGGGTTGCCGCGATGGAGATGTCAGAAACGGGAACAACGAGAAGCGTGGGAGGTGCAGAATGTTGAGCATTCGTGGACAGCTATCGCAACCAATCGTGCATCTCTTCACTCTTCTTCGTTTGAGTATCCCAAATCCCACACGCAGTCCAAGTCCATATCCATCTCCCACAACATAAAATCAAGCGGTAGATTACAGGATGGTCTGATGTAGAAACTCGTCATACGATCCCTGGCGCCAAAGGTGATGGCGTGGGATTGGCGAAGGATCCACATCACCTCAGTCGCCTTCCACAGATTCTCCTCCGCCGCCGCGACGATATCCTCCGTGATGGGAATGTGGTCGCCACCCCGTTTGAAAAGGATCTTTATCACGTCAGGCCCGCTCCCCGTATTCATCGCCGCCGCCTTGATGATATCCCCCGTGATTGTGACCTGGTCGCCCCCCCAGGCGAGAAGGGTCTCCATCATCCCAGCCCCGTCCAGTTCATTCTTCGCCGCCGCCTCGACCAAGTCTGTCCTAATCATGACTTGGTCTCCCCTCCGGTCGAGAAGGAGCTTCATTACCTTGGCCCCGAACCTATTTGCTAAAGCAGCCATAGCCCCCTGAGTGATCGTGACTTGGTCGCCGCTCCGGTCGAGAAGGACCTGCATCACCTCATCCCCGCTATGCCTATTACACGCCGCTGCCACAATAATTTCCTCTGTGATGGTGATCTGATCCCCCTTCCAGTCGAGAAGAAGTTCTATCAACTTGGGCCCGCATTTGTGATTCTGGCATGCAGCTGCAACCACGGATTCACCTAGATGCGACCCAGGATCCGATCTTTGAATCAGAATCTTGAAAATATCAATGTGACCCGAACGAGCGCAAAGCTTGAGGGGTGTGTTGCCATTCGAGTCTCGATATTCCGTATCAATATAGGCGCTGGGCAATTCTGAACACACAGGCGCTCCACCGTGAGACGGTTTTGATTTAAGCGCATGATCAACAAGCGTCGGAAGGCCCCAAACTATAGCCAGATGGAAGATAGACACGCTAGAAGGAAGGTTTTGCCGCTGGGAGCGGTAGTCTTCCCACCAACTGTCGCGCATCTTCGAATGAATGGCAAAAAACTGACCCTGCCCATCTTCCATGCGAAAGTGGTTCCCAGCCATGTACGCGTGCTGTGGCCAGAGCTGGGTTGCATACGAAACGAGATCGCTGTCTTTATTCTTGTGGTTCTCTTGCTGTAGGGATGAGAAATTTTCAATCAGACACTCTACACAGCGATTCGCGAGGTCATTGTGTGCCTGCAACGTGTCAACGAACCGCAAGTTGCTTCCGTCGTCGCCCAGTAAGAAGTCCTTGACAGATTGATGCAGCAGTACGACTTTCTCGTCCTGTACCACTATCATCAACCGGCAAGAGGCGATCATCTCAACGGTGAACTGGATCCGTTCTTCTTCACCTTGATCTTGGTACAGACGGCATGCAGAAGCGAGCTCTCGCGTGCTCAAGGGCCGCCGTGCCACCATCACAAAGCCAAGGAGTTGCTTGATCACGTCGTGATCCTCGTCTTGTTCAAGGGCAGTATCGAGGAGCTTTTGGTAGAGCGACTGAAGTCTTGCGGGGAGCTTCTCAAGAAGTGCAACAGCCTTTCTCGAAGGAGTCTTCTCCAGCTCCTGACATGCCAAGCCGACCCAAAGGAAGATACCGTCGGCTTTGTCGCGCAGCACTCGCATAACTTCGCGAGCTACGCTGTCTGTGTACTTGTTCTTTCTTTTCAGCCTGTCCACCTTGTCGTTGATGAACTTCTCAATGTCCTTCTTAGACTCGTCGAATGATGCGAGGTTTTTCTTAGGAAACCCCCCCAGAAACCGCTCGATTTCTGGATACGGTCGACTAGTGAGTAGAATGCGCACGTTCAGTCTGCCGCTGGATGGATCTTCTCCAAATGTTTCTTCAATCTGCTTCAGCAATATCTCCTGCTCGTCCTGCGCGCACTCATCCAGGGCGTCGATAATGCAGTACTTGCGCCCTGTGCCCTGGTCCGCGCAGGCTTTTGTGAACATTGTCCAAACGGCGTCGAACGAGTCGAATGCGCGGTCCTTGCGTTCCTCGTATTTGGTGAGGACATGCTCAATTAGCTGTGGGTGCTGCTGCACTAATTGCAGGAGGAGCCCGCGGACGATCGCCCCGGCGGTGTTACGTGAGTCGTAAGCACAGTCGCAGAAAAAGTACGCGAGCGTTTTATTTGGAGCCTTGGAGAAGGCCTCTGATAGCTCTTCGGCAAGGCACATGGACATTGTCGACTTACCCGTTCCCGGATTTCCGTACAGCCATAGCACGTCCATCGGCGGAGCCGTTGGCTGACTTGGCTCCGAGATATCGCCAAGCCAAGCGGTCAGCTCATCAGTTCCAAGTATCCAGTCGCATGTGCCTTTGGCGCGGCTGCCTTTCTTCCGCTTCATCGCCTGCATGTCTTCGTATGGATCGGTGAGGAAGAGGTATGGTAGACACTTTCTGGCCTCGGGCTTTTCTGCTAAAAGGTCTGCAGCCTCTTAGTTCAGTCTAGGAATGGCAGCGGAGGACTTACATTTTCTGTCGGTGATGATGGGTGTCGCTGCGCGTTTGTCAGCCATTTCATTTCTTGTGGCCGTTCAGCCAGGTTTGATCACACACGTGCTGTTCGGCGCTGTACGATTTTATGCGCATCGAAACACAGCCTACGCAGCTCTGCAGAGACGCTCTGAAAGGAGCGGTCGTTGGGACCGGAGTACTTGTTCAACCTAAAGTGGTCGGCTTGGAGCGAGACTCGGTCGGCGCCGTCAATACAGGCGGATATTTCATCAACGACCTTTCTATCCTAAGCATGTGCGGTTTCAAAGTTCACAAGGGAATAAAACGTACCATTCCTTTCAAAACCCCTCCAATCATGGCCCGCTTGCCGTAATCAGACTCGTATAATTCAAACAGGCAGGTGACAGGAATAGAGATGGTATTGCACATCCGGCAAAAATCGTGAAGTCTGTCTCGAAGAGAAGGGTCGTTGGAGGTGAGTTCACGGACGATGCCGTCGTGGGCGCCAGCAGGGCGCAACAGTGAGGCCAATGACTGTGACAGGAACTGGAGCTTGGAGCCCCGGAGTGGTGATCCCAGGAAGACAATGCCTGCTGTTGCCATCACAATGGACCTAAACCCTTCGTCCGAGTTGGCGTATAGGAGGGCCTGGGGTCTGGTGTTAGTATCACCTGTCGCCCTGAGATCTCAGCTACTCACGTGCTGGATGACGTTACCGCCCAAGCTGTGACCGACAAAGACGATCGGTCGGCTCGCCGTTGGCCCCTCCCGAAA
Source organism: Emericellopsis terricola (assembly GCA_027569275.1). Lineage (NCBI taxonomy): Eukaryota > Fungi > Ascomycota > Sordariomycetes > Hypocreales > Bionectriaceae > Emericellopsis > Emericellopsis terricola. The sequence continues at coordinate 121,902 of JAPDEU010000038.1, forward strand.
GTCGCGGACACTGCGGGCGAGTTCCTCTCCACACAGCGACAGGCGTGTCCTGGGTGCGTCGGCGTGCCACCTTGAGTCGTAGCTATAGAGCAGGATTCGCGAGTTCGGCACTACAGACGGGAGCATGTCGTCGTCCTGGAGCCATTTGACATGGCGGCCTGGAGTTTCCGGGTCCTTCCAGGTCCAAGACCAGTCAACGTTAGCACCGAGCCCGTGGACAGCGATGATGCTGGTGAAGTCAGCGAGAGACGTGGGGCGGACGAAGTAGCACGTACTCAACTTCGGCCGTGGTGCCCTCGTATATGGCCTCCAGCGCTGGACGACCCTGAGAGGCATGGAGGTTAGCATAATCTCGTGGCGGGGGGGGGGGGGGGGGGGGGGGGGGGGGGGGCGACCAAGGGCGGCAACAGACGGGAGGGGGGTGGGTGGGGTTGAAGGACCGGTGGTGTGGGGTTGTATAGATACGTGAGCGGCCCCCAGCGGCGGCGGACCAGTGCAATATATTTGAGGGGGGGGGGGGGGGTGATAAGGGATAAGCCGAGCGAGAAACAAAGACG
>JAPDEU010000039.1:0-118613 GCA_027569275.1 Emericellopsis terricola
CTGTTAAACCCGCGACCCACTCTCCCAAAATTTTCCCCTGTCTGGGTGTACCCTCGCTTTTTGACAAAATGTTTAAAATTTTGTTTTTTTTTGGGTTTTTTGGGGAATACATTTATAGGGTAATTCTGCCCCCCGGACCACACTCCAAAACACAAACTTACTTTTTTTCCCCGTTTCTCAGCTTTGGGGCTTTTTGGGGGTGTTTTTTATTGTTTTTTTGGGCCCCCCCCCCCCCCCCCCCCCCCCCCTTCTCTGGATATTATAAGACCTTGCTTGCAGGGCCATAGTCAGGCACCTTTGGCCAGGCACATAATGTCGTCGGTCCCTCTGAGAAAGTGCCCAATCGCTGGCGGTCCCAACGGCTTGCTCGCTGCTCAGATTCACAACCGGCGGCCCAAAGACCGAGCTACCATCGAAAATTCGCGGAGTACGCGCTGAATTTCCTCGAGAAATATGCCCAACAACTGACATGCGCAGCCTACGGCACTGACGACGAGCTCGGGCAGGACGTGCAGGACTTTGCCGAGCTCTATTTGCCTCATGTCGAATTTGCAAAGGTGCTGAGAGCAGCCCGCGTGGCCGAGGACATTCGTTTGTACTGACGGCCGTGCATGTATTCATCACGGACAAGGTGCTGTATCGCTCCAGAGCTTCATAACTTCTTTTGCGTCATCGCAATAACGCGGATGTCTCTGCTTTGCGGTGACTAAATCCGTCGCCCTCCATCCTTCTAGTAGGTGCCTCCCTCGTACGGCTTTTCGTAACGCGGAGGCCCCATTTCCTCCGTGCTACCATGCTTGAGGTAGTCGTAGTAGGATACCCACTTCTTCTCGTACCATTCCCTGAGGTCGAGGCCCGGTTGGTTTGGCTCGAGAGTATGGGCGTTGACGCTCAAATAACACCCGTGCGCTTCCTTCCCCTCTCTCCAGCCGTCCTTGGTGGGCCGCCAGGCCTTGACGCTGCCCTCGCCCACCCCGAGAGCGCCCAGATCTGCATCCACAACTTCTCCTTTCCCCATGAATGTGAGGCATCGGACACCACAGGTTTTGCAGAAAAAGAAGTGAAGACTTTTCGCGTCACATTGGTAATCGCCCAGGTCGTTCAAGGGGTCCAAGGGTGAGAGGAGGAGGAAGTCGTCTGGGGACGAAGCAGCACGGGCATGGAGATACCCAGTCTTGTGGCAAATTTTGCAGTTGCAACGATAGAGCCTCTGAAGAGCCGGGGGATCCGTGAGTTTCTCGTGAGGAAACCTGAGGTGCAAGATGTACTTGACATTGCCGCAGTGGCAGGATCCCTTGAAGGGGTAGCGTTGCGGGGTTTCCGGCATCGTATTCCCGGGTATGGCCTTTTGACTGATGGCTGGCAAGAATGTGCATTCGGAATATTAAAAAGACGGGAACATTGAGTGCGACCAGGGGCCGACGACCATGTTTTGTGTTGTCAATTGAACCTTTGACGTCGGCGCATGTCATCGAAGGGCGCAGCGAGGGGCTGGATCCTGCTTGCTTACATCATGACATTTCGTCTCATGATTGCTCACAGTCAGAATTTCATGCCATGCATTTATGCAATTTCAAATAGCTTCGAGTCGAAATGACATTCTGCTAAAGGCAATTGAACCCATGGAATGTTGCTCTGGACTGGGTGTTGACACCAGACGTTGGGCCTGTCATGAACCACAGGGTGACTGGGAGAAAATTTACTCATCACATACAAACTCATAATTTATGACTTTATGATGAATTGAATTCGAATTGAATCATCTACCAAAAATGGCCAGCCTGTAACAGGTTCTCAATCGGTCACCCTTAGCACACACGAGAATTGCCGGAAGACAAGCATGGGAAACAATGAGAGAATACGTACATGCTTCCAGCGGATAGAATTTCTTAAGCTCTTGACACCTTGGATTGGGTTGATCTGCAACGAGGATTCATGGATAGCGCCTTCATATGACTTTCTCTAAGCTCTGGGGGTCGGCAACAGAGGACGGAAAAGCGTTGAAAGGTAGCATGTTCTGGCAGCACTCCAGTCCAGGATATTCACATCACTAACTTGATTGAGCCACAAAAGGAGGAAGACAAGTCAAATATGGATAGTAGTAGCTAAGGCATCGTCGATTGAATCAAATGGTTTCCTGGTCCCTTCAGTGTAACTTTCATCAGTTAGCTCATGCTGGTCTATGCCTCACAATCATGCGACTGTAATTTCTGTTTTTGTTTCCTGAAGTTTCCAATGAGATACGAGTGCTGTTGAGGAGCTTTACACTTCAAATCAAACTTCCTACTCCTCACAACCCCACAAAAAGGCAGAATTTCCCCTTTTCCAAACACGACCATTTGTATTCTAGAGAATGCCCCCACTATTATTGTCCAAAACACGGGTGTTAAGGAATCAAAATCTTAGGCGAACTTTGAATAAATTGGCCATGAGCAACAATGTATGGTAATTCGAAGGCAGGGACGCAGGAAAGTGTCCTCGGATGGGAGGATGGTGTGCCCACCCAGTCAGTCACCAACGACTACACAATGCACCTGCGGTTTTTGCAGAGGGTAGGCAAACATCCTTGGCTGGATCGACCATCAATTTCTTCCAGCCTCGAGCTCATCCAGCAGACTAAATGTATCGACTGATGGCAGTCAGTCCTACACCTATTTCTCGCCGGCTACTCTGTCTGCCGAGCTCTCGCCGTGGATTGATCGTATTCCCAAAGCGCCAAAACATTTCCGCTACAGAATTATTGATCGTATTGGGTCGGCAACACTTCGATAGCCGACCTTGTGAAGAGTAATCCTAATGATCGCGCCTGCCGGGTTCGCTCGTACCTGGGAAGACAGCATACATGTACTTAGTCATTAACAAGAGGTAGCATGTACAGTACGGTCACTGAGCTTCACTCATCGTTAATTCTCCCTCCATCACGATTAGATCGAGGTCGTTCAACCACGACTGACTGTTTTCATGTTACGTTTGAGCGCATGGCAAATGCTCTCGCCTTGATGCATTGGGGCGGCTGCGTTGATGCGAATGGCGCGAAGTCTGTGTTGGCGCCCCCCACAAAGTCTTTACAATTTAGGAAACCCTTTATACAGATTGCCTGGACGCTCACTGAGTGATGTGTGGTTTGTTGAATTTGATCGCTGCCAACCACTTTCCAAGGACTGGCTAGGATGTAGCATGCATGCGCTGCGTTTCATGTGAATGATCCGTTTGCATAAGCCTGGGACTGAAAATCCCCAGCTGAGAGACTTGAAGAGCTGTTCAAGAGCAAGTACTTGTTGACGAGTCAGTGGATACATGACACATGCAACTGCGGATGAGCGGACAATGCTTGATGAGCTGAGTGCGGAGACTGAGGAAGAAGGGCTGACCCGGAGAACGGAAAGAGTAGAAGCGCGAGAATAGAAAGCCTCGCCCGTTTCAAAATATGCATCGCACGGTTGACTCGCATCTTGGGGCTGCATGTTTGGGTCCTGCGTGCAGGAGCAAGCGCCTAGACTGGACCAACGCGGCCTCCGCCATGCACGCGCAACCAACTGCATGATACATGTGTAAGAAGCTTGTCGTTCGTATCCCCGCTCGCGAGTTTAAGAATCCTCAAACTCCCAAAGATGAATTCGTTCTCAGCTAAAGAAATCCATCGTCTATGATTATTTTCCCTCCCATCTACATCCAGCAGCAGCCGTCCGCATCATGTCAGTATCCCTGGACTCATCGGCCCTTGACCAGCTGAACACCTCCGAGGCGCGTAATTTACACGATATTGCTGATAAACTCGCATCATGCGGCGTTGGTAAGATCGTCAACCTGCCGCAAGTCATTGTCGTCGGAGAGCAATCTGCCGGCAAGTCGTCGGTGCTCGAAGCCATTTCCCGAGTACGATTTCCCACAGGCGGGCAGCTGTGCACACGATTCGCTACTGAATTTGTCCTTCGCCATGCCGAGACAACCCGTGTCGAAGTCAGTGTGCGATTCGCTGGGATTTTCAAGCCAGCGTGGACATACTCAAAACGTGACTTTAGCGAGGACAGCCTTCCCGAAATCATCAAGGAGGCAAAAGAGCGCATGGGGATCCCTGCTGAGAGCAAGGGGTTCTCGAACGATGTCCTTCGTCTGGAAATCGAAGGACCCAACATGTACCCTCTTACTTTGGTGGACTTGCCTGGGTTGTACCAGAACGAAACAGATCTCCAATCGAATGACGGCAAGATTATTGTCAATCAAATCGTGGAGAGCTACATCAAGAGGCCAAACAGCATCATCCTCGTGGTCGTTTCGGCGACAAACATTCTCGCAAACCAAGGCGCCCTTGAAAAAGTGAAGGCATTTGATCCCAAGCGAGAGCGCACACTGGGCGTCATCACCAAGCCCGACGCCATACGACCCGGATATTCCGATGAAAAGATCTACATATCACTCGCCAAGAATCAAGAGAGCACCCACAAGCTGAAGCACGGCTGGCATGTTCTACGCAACCGAGCTGAAGACGAAGATAGCTTGGACGAGCGAGATGCTAAGGAAACGGCATTTTTCGACGGAAGTGCTTGGGCTTCCATTCCTCAGCAAGATCGTGGCATCGTCAGTCTTCGCAAGAAGTTAAGCAAAGTGCTTTATGTCCACATTCAGAGAAATCTGCCCAGGGTTATTGAAGACATTGAGGCCAATCTCCGAGTGAGGGAGGAAGAAGTCACCAAACTTGGATTGCCAAGATCTGGGGCGAGGGAGATGCGTTCATACATGCTGTCCGTCGCTGACAAGTACCAACGTTTGGCGCGTGACGGTATCGATGGGCGATACAATGACGCATTCTTCGGCACACTTGAAGACACGGGCCGCAAGCTTCGAGCTCAGCTACGCCAGTTCAACCGCGTCTTTGACTTCACCCTACAGTCGAAGGGATCGCAGTTCACAATTGTTGACGATAAAGCCAATCCAGAGCCCCCAAAGCTGCCGGGCTACCTCAAACCCTTCCTCGAGACATATCCTTGCAACTTCCCAGATCCAGAGAGAATCCCGCTCAATGATCTGCACGCGCAGCTGCAACAGCTCGCAGCATCGAATCAAGGACGCGAGTTGGCGGGTTCTGTGAACCAAGACCTGTGTGTCCAGCTCTTCCGCAAACAGGCATTGCCGTGGAAGAATATTGCCCGCTCTCACATTCAACATGTCACCTTGGTTGCCAAGGCTTTTGTCGATGAAGCTTTTCAACATATTGTCGGTCGGTGCGACGAAAGTGTCACCACCCAGAACATCTTCAGCCAGTGCGTGGACCCTTTCTTCGCTGAGAAAGAGGCACTGCTAGCGCAGAAGTTGCAAGAGCTGCTGAGGCCTTATGTCAATGGGTACGCGATACCACTCGATACTGATCTGAGTCGAATGGTCTTGCGAAGGAGAACAGAACGCCTTGAAATATTGATGAGCTCAGCCGCAGTTGGTGAAAAGAGTCCAGAGAGCAACCGTGGCGAACAGCTGAAAGGCCATCTCATGACACACGCAGCTGAGATCCTGGAGGGATTTGAAGACCGAGAGTTTGGTACAGGAGGTGTCATTGACATTGTGCAGGCGTATTACGAGGTGAGTCTCTACACGTTCGCGAATTATCTGTTGCGCGGGCCTAATGACGGGAAGGCATCGCGGCGCACTTTTGCAGACAATGTCATCAATCTGGCAATTGAGAGCTGCCTCATTGTTGATCTCCCGGAGATACTGACGCCCACCCAAGTCGACACAATGAGCGACGACAAGTTGACCAAACTGGCTGCCGAATCGGAAACCACTCAGCAGAGAAGAAAGCAGCTGGACAGTGAGGTGAAGATTCTGCGCGAGGGTCTTGCGCAATGCCTCCAGTACAGAACAAGAGGAATCACAGGTTAGATGCAGTTTTCCATGGTGTGCTCTGTGCTGAACGAACGGCTAACGTCTAGCTGCAGTCGTGCCATCCCCAAAGCCAGCAGCAGTCACGGTGACTCCGCGGAATACCAACTCGTCTACTTCTACTCATTCTGGTTTGTTTGCTTCGAACCACTCTTCCTCCTTCCAAGTCTCGGGCGGTCTCTTCAACTTTGGAAAAACAACTCCCACCCCTCGCGCAGCCACTCACACCACGACTAGCCTCTTTGGTTCGTCAAAGACGGAGCAAAAAAATGTGCCGTCTATATTCGCGAGTCCTAACCCATCGTCCTCAACCCAGCCTCTGCCGACTAAAGCCCCTAGCACTCTCTTTGTTTCAGAAAAAAAGGTACCAGTCCCTCGCACAGGGAGTTCCTCCAAAACTACCCTCTTCGGCTCTTCAAAAACAGACTAGACGAATGGCAAGACCACGACCGAGCTTTGGGCGCAAGTCGAAGCTTTCCAACTCAAAATAGTCACCTACTACAAGTCAATAGCTTTAAGAGTTGTTTGCAGTCGAACCGACTGAACGTATAGTCATAGGTCAATAGAAAGTCGAGTTTTGTAATAACTAGGTTACAGTATCCATACACGGGAGGAGAAACCCCGCCTTCACTTCCCTGGTTCGGCAGGAGCTATATCTTTGTTGAATCGAAATTGTGAGTGAAGAAGGGGACGAAAGTGCACAATGTCATTGAGGCACCGTCAGTCCGGTCCGACACTCCGGTCGTTAGGGAAACTGCAGTAATTAATTACCCTGGGGCGGCTGGTGAGAGTGTCGTCGTCAGGGCCGTGGGCCAGCACTGGCGCTGTGGCGCCGACGTCATCTGCACTACGCAACCAGGTGACGCTCTCCAGTGCCACTTGCCACTTCCCCGTCTCGATTTCCCACCACGCACTCGACGACCACGGCGACGGTTGATCGAGTCCCGTCGCTTTGACACGCTCGTCGACATGAGTGCCTTTCGTCTTTCCATTGAGGACGGTCAATTCCGCGATGCGCACGGTCGCCAGGTCGTCCTCCGCGGCATCAACGTCGCTGGCGACTCCAAACTGCCCAGCGAGCCTGATCAACCCTCGCACAGTCCCGACGACTTCTTTGACGGCGACAATGTCAAATTCCACAGTCGGCCTTTCACGCAAGTGGACGCTCATGTCCACTTTTCTCGGATAAAGCGCTACGGCTTTAACACGATTCGCTATGTCTTCATGTGGGAGGCGATCGAGGCTGCTGGGCCAAGGAAATACGATGAGGATTTCATACGGCACACTATCGAGATCTTGCGCATTGCCAAAAGATATGGGTTCTTTGTGTTCATGGATCCCCACCAGGATGTGTGGTCGCGGTTCACGGGAGGGTCCGGTGCACCAATGTGGACGGTGTACGCGTGTGGCCTGAACCCCCGGGCCTTTGCTGCCACGGAGGCTGCTATTGTGCACAACACGTTTCCGGACCCGGCAAAATTTCCCAAGATGATCTGGTCCACCAATTATTATCGCTTGGCAGCGGCTACTATCTTCACCTTTTTCTTTGCTGGGCGCGACTTTGCACCAAAGTGCATTATAGACGGTGTCAACATCCAGGACTACCTGCAGGACCATTTTTTCAAAGCGTGTGAGCACCTGGCCAAGAGGATACACGAAGCTGGAGATTTAGAGAATGAGGTCGTCATGGGCTGGGAGAGCATGAATGAGCCGAACCGTGGGTTGACGGGATATGTCGACCTGAGCCAAATACCGAAAGAACAGAACTTGAAAAAGGGAACCTGTCCAACGATATGGCAGACGATCTTGAATGGCAGTGGGCGGGCGTGCGAGATTGACGAGTACGACATGGGTGGTCTGGGGCCATATAAAACTGGCTCAAGGCTGGTCGACCCTCAGGGCGAGATTGCATGGCTGCCTGTAGACTACGATGATACAAAGTACGGGTGGAAGCGAGACACAGGATGGAAACTCGGGGAATGCATCTGGGCCCAGCACGGCGTGTGGGATCCCTCAACCGACACCTTGCTCAAGAAGGATTACTTCAAAACGAACCCACGCACGGGCAAGGAAATCGATTATCCCGAGTTTACCAACACCTACTTTATGGAATTTTGGCGAAGGTTCAAGAACTCGTGTCGGGGTGTGCACAAGGACTGTATCATGCTGATGCAGTTCCCCACTCTCGAGATCCCGCCCAAGATCAAAGGGACTCCTGACGATGACCCTCGCCTGGTATTCACGCCGCACTATTACGACGGCATCACGCTCATGACGAAGCACTGGAATAGTACCTGGAACGTCGATGTGGTGGGGGTCTTGCGCGGAAAGTACTGGCACCCCGCGTTCGCTATCAAAGTCGGGGAGGCGGCGATCCGAAATTGTCTAAGGGACCAGCTCAAGTTCTTGAGCGATGAGGGCAAGGAGCAGACCGGCAACCATCCCTGCATTCTATCGGAATTCGGCATCCCCTATGATATGGACGATAAGAAAGCGTACCAAACAGGCGACTATTCGAGTCAGTCGGCCGCCCTGGATGCCAACTATTATGCGGTGGAGGGAGCCAAGCTGGAAGGGCACTGCTTGTGGCTGTACACGGTCAATAACGACCATCAATGGGGTGACCAGTGGAACGGCGAGGACCTGTCCATCAACTCTGTCGATGACCGACTGCCGCCCACGTCAGCGGTACCCAAGAACCTGTCGATTGACACGTCCAAACCAATGGACAGTGCCAACGACGTCGCTGAAGACGGAAACGTGACGCCCGCGAACCTGGAAAGGACATTGACCAGTCCGTCCATCAGCTCGTCGCCGTCAGGCAAGGATCCTCAACTAACGAATGCCCCAGGTCTACGTGCAGCTGAGGCATTCATTCGTCCGACGCCCACGTTTGTGTCCGGTACCGTTGTTGAGTATGGCTTTGACCTCCGCAGTTGCACATTCAGTCTTCAGGTCTCATCGCAGAGTGCAGCCAGCGACTCCAGCCCAACTGTCGTCTTTCTCCCCGAGTATCACTTCCCCAAAGAAATCAGCGAAGTCGACGCCTCTGGTGGCAAATGGGAGATCAGCACGGATGAAGAGGAGGGTACGTCGCTGCAGCGGCTCAAGTGGTGGAACCCCAAAGGCAAGCACGACCTCAAGATCATCGGCCTGGCGCGGAAACATAACGTGCCCGCTGGGACTGCTGAAGAAGAGGGGTACCTTGAGCAATGTCGCGAAAGCTACGGAATGAACTGCAGCGTTATGTGAATTTAGAGACGATTTCGATCGTTTAGCGTAGACGACAGCAGACACATTGGAGTTGGGGGCTTGCGAGGAGGTAGTGGGAGACTCAGGTTGCCTGACGGGGACAGAACTTCCACACCTGTCTCGAACGGTTTTGTTTCGATGCTTTTTTCTTTTCTTTTGAAGTAAACCTCTTGAATACAGTTGAACTTGTGGTCATCATGTCGCAATTTTCTATTCAGTCGATCTCAGACGGTAAACCACCACGAGCAAAGCTGAGACAGCCATCACGACCACAGCTAGCCAGGCTGGTCGTGATCATCTGCAAGGCCCCGCTCCAGCTCCCGCGGCGGCCAGTGATGTGCACCGTAGGCGGCGCTTAAGCGCCAACAAGTAATCGATAAGCTTACGCTATTCTTGGGGGCGGGACCCCCGATTGCCCCTGCCGCCGCCGCTGCCAATTTCTCCACCTTCGGCGTCGGGCATGCATGGAGGTGAGCTGCGTTGGCTGGGCCATCTCAGCATTGCTACGACTGTTTCAGCTCATTCTGTTCGGGCTGGTCGATTTTCACTGTCCTCTAGGCCTCCCGTCAGTGACGACACGACGACCCTGAAAGCGCCTGGGACCCTTGGCCAGCACGTTGTAGGCTTAGGCACCGGAACGAACCTTTCCCAGCAAGCGAAAGCTCCAATTGCGATTCCCATGTTGGCGGTGCACCAAGACATCACCTCGTATTGACAACGCTCGTTGCGGTGCGCGCCCTGTTCGTCCTATGGTCCGACCCCTCGCCAATTTCAGTGCTATCATTTCTTCGCTTACGACGACTCGACCTTCTCAACTCTTCGACGCGGAAAGTAAATCTTGCTACGCATGCAAGCTGGCCCTTGCGATCGCGACGTCGCAGCTCTGTCCCCGACCGGCCCTGGTGCCCAAAACTCCGCGCCACCAGCACACGCGCTGCCGCGATAGACGTTCAGCATGTATCCCGGAGCGCAGCGCCATGTCTCTTCCAACGATCCAAACAATCGAGGCTTTCCGCCGCCACCGCCGCCGCCGCCCATGTCCCCTCCCATGCAGGGACCGCAGATGGGCAGCATGATGATCCCCCCGCCGCCGCCGCGATACAACCAAGGACCAGGCATGAATATTCCGCCGCCGCCTGGTCCGCCTCCCATGGCCCAGCAACAATCTCAGCCGTGGCAGTTTGGCAGCATGTACAACGGGCGTCAACCTTACCAGGTGCCTCCACCACCGGCCTTGTCTGGGCAGGTTCAGCCTTACAACCCCAAGATCCATGCCCAAATGGCCGGCATGGGGAAACCGATGATGAGTGCGACATATGTGCCCTCGGGGGACCCTACATTTGGAGATACACCTGGCATGCCGGGCTATGGGCCTGACGATTCCACGTCTGTGTCTTCTTCTACCATCAACACGCAAACCTCCTGGTTACTCACACCCCAAAGCACGACAGACACAAACATGACGCTACCACCAGCCGAGGAGCCCAGGGACCGAAAGAATGAGGCAGCTAGCGCCTCGTCTGAATCCTCGATTCCGCCCGAGGTCGCTGCGCAGTGGCCCCTCGATACGGTGCTCATATGGCTCGCCAAGCACCAGTTCTCCAAGGAATGGCAAGAAACGTTCAAAGCACTCAATATCTCGGGGACTCTTTTTCTGGAAATCGGGACCCCACATGGCGGACGTGGCAGCGTGGGCATGATGCACCAACACGTGTACCCTCGACTCAAAACGGAGTTTCTCGATGGAGGCATGCAATGGGACTCGGGGAGAGAACGGGAGGAGGGGAAAAGGCTGCGTCGCCTGATTCGAAGCATTGTCGCAGGGAAACCTGTAGACCCATCAAAGTCGGCTCCCTCGCATACCCGAAAGGAGAGCTCGTCAGGGACTCAGGGGCCTACCAGTCTTCCCAGCGCGGGGACGGATCCGGGCGACTCCCCGAACACCCCTTTGCATCCTGTTGGTCCCTTTTCCGCCAGGCGGTATTCCCAGAATCGGACTCAAAACGCGGGAGACGCAGGTCATCGTGGCGTGTTACAACAGCTCAACAATGAAGGCACACGGCGACCGAGCCCAAACGCGACTGATTCGAATGAGGGTGGCACGTTCCGGGGCGCAGCTGGTCAGGCTGAGAGCCCACATGGTAGCCCGGTTCCCCAACAGGCCTCATTTGCTCCCTCGGCTACTACACCGATTCTGTCAGCGTCCCCCAGCCAAACACGATTCCCTCACCGTTCGCGAATGAGCACCGACTCGGCTGCCTCGAACGCCGCTCACTATGGATCCGGCGTGCCTCCAGAGGCCCAGCACCGTGCCCTCAACTTTGACGACATTATGCGGCCGCGTCAGTCTCCTCTAGAATTCGCCGACGGGTCAGCAGGGTCTGAGCCTCAGTCAGCTCGTGACTCAAAAAGCTTCCTCGGCTTCTTGAGGAAAAAGAAGCCCAGGGATGAATCATCCCACCACTCGCCTGAAGATATTGACTCTCCCACGAGCCTGGATTCGGGACTGCCCAAATCCCACTCATTCGCCAACCGCGCGGCCGCCAGTGACACATCTCTTCCTGGGCCCACTGGTGAGGTAAAACATCTCCGTTCTACACGGATCTACGTCCTGGCGACCATGGACTGCTGGAATTGGCGCATGTGCGACGTTACCGGTGCGAATACGGCTGCAGAGGTTCGACGCGAGTTGTGTACGCAGCTCGGTCTACACGACTTCGCAGACTCTGCCATTTTCCGGACAGAGCTGGGCACCTTCGACCATCAGGAGCCTTTGGATGACCAGAAATTGATGTTAGCGAAGCGTGCGCATGCTGATACGGTAGGGTCCCTCAAGTTCTTTGTCATGCCTGGGCAAGCTGCGCCCGCCAACAAGCCAAGCTTGCCAACCATCTCGCATGTGCCACTTTCCTTGTCGCCTGGATTCGCCCCTCCGGGCGCTACGCTAGATGAGGAGGCGTATGCCAAATTAAATGGACGACAGCGATCAAGCTCGTCACCACCTAGCTCAAGATCAAACACGATTTCAGGAGATCGCAAGGAGATTTTGGACGACCCCAAGCTAGCACAAGAAGCGAGCGAGTACCGCGCAGAGATGGAGCGCCGCCAACAAGAATACTTTGCACGCAAAAAGCAAGCTACCAAGCGCGAGAGTCCGACGGCGCCAGAAGTTGCCACGGGCTATGGGATCGTAGGCAGCCGGCATGTCGACTTTGACCAGCCCCGAAACTCACCTTTCGAAGACAAGAGGCCAGAGCATCTGTTCCCACAACGCAAACCACCCGCGCCACCTAGTGATCCCTCTGCAACATTGATCAAGGCGAACTCGTTGAGAAGCAAACCTGCTGCGCACCGGGCGAGTGACAGTGGCGATGGCTTCCCCACGCCTCGCCATCCCCTGTCGAGTACGTCCGATCTTAACCCCAAGAAGGGACGGGTCTCGGCTCAAGGAGGTATCGGGGCTGCTCTTGCTGGCATGGGTCGCCACCTGGGGGCTGTAGGGCAGTCTACAGCGAACGTACCCGCACCACATCGTGTCATGACCCAGCCACCAGACGGGAGGATGCTTGCAGACATGAATGGAGGCGGTACTCAGAAGCGCTCAACATTCCCGACTGAAGCTCCTCAGCCCCATGTGAACACAAACAAGGCCACTGAGCCTGGTTTCCAGGGCTCTACCGTAGACTTCAGATCGGGCTCGTCGGGTTCTACCTTTGGGAAGCAGCCGTCCCCGCAAGTGCGCAGGCCTGCTCCGCTCCCCGCTGACGACAGTGACGATGACTCAGACGACGGTCTCTTTGCCATTCCCCTCGCAGGAAGAAAGAAGGGGAAGGCGGCGGCGGTGGCTGCGAGTCCGAGGCCAGGCAGTAGTCAGGGTCACGCCAAGGGGCCAAGCTTGACACTGGACATACCAAAACCGAAGAAACCGCAGGTTTCTTTCACCTCGCCCCAGTCCGCGAACAGCGCCCATATTGGGGACAGTATTGATGATGCACGCGCCCTCAACAGTGCTCACCGGACACCAGCCACGCCTCATTCCGAGGATTTTGAGGAAAAGGAAAACAAGATCAACCGCAGAAAGTCTTTTATCGAGAAAGATGTGTGGGCCAATCGTCCTCCGACCGCCGCTCTCTTGAACAATCTTGACGATTTCTTCCCGAATTTGGATCTCGACCAGCCCGTCTTGGACGAAATCGCAGAAAGCGACACTCAGCCATCCCCAATCCCTGAGGGCGAAGAGAGCCTGGATAAGATGCCACCGACTTCAGCGCCTGGGCCGTCCAGTCTACCACAGCACTTGGCCAGCCACTCACGACCAGACTCGACGTACAATGATGGAGACACGCTCGGATCGAACGAATCGACTCTCAAAGCCAATGAGAGAAACTCGATCGCGAGCAGGAGCAGTGCGGGCAAGTCAGGTGGCCTGGGTCGCATGAAATCCATCCGCGAGGTCGCCAACAAACGATACACTGGTGGATCTCAGCACTTTGGCAAGCCGACAAGCAATGCCAGCAATAACATCATCCGTCGGAAGAGTACGAAGATGTTCAATGCCAACATTGTCCAGATTCGTCCAGAACGTGGTAGCATTGGTTTACCGCCTATTCCGCAGGATGTTTTGCCCAAGCGTCAGACTACCTTCCGTTGGTTCAAGGGTCAGTTGATCGGCAAGGGTACATATGGTCGCGTGTACCTTGGAATGAATGCTACTACGGGTGAATTCTTGGCTGTGAAGGAAGTCGAGGTCAACCCTCGGGCGGCTGCCGGCGACAAGGACAAGATGCGTGAGATGGTGGCGGCTCTAGACCAAGAGATCGATACCATGCAGCACCTGGACCATGTCAATATTGTGCAATACCTGGGCTGCGAGCGCAAAGAGACGAGCATCAGCATCTTCCTCGAGTACATTTCTGGTGGCAGCATTGGATCTTGCCTGAGAAAGCATGGTCGGTTCGAGGAATCGATTGTCTCGTCGTTGACGCGGCAAACTCTCTCTGGCTTGGCATACCTTCACCGAGAAGGCATCCTGCATCGCGATCTGAAAGCGGACAACATTCTTCTGGATGTCGACGGCACTTGCAAGATCAGTGACTTTGGCATTTCCAAAAAGACGGACAACATCTACGGAAACGACAAGACAAACTCGATGCAAGGATCCGTCTTCTGGATGGCACCAGAGGTTATCCGCTCGCAAGGCGAGGGCTACAGTGCCAAAGTAGATATTTGGAGTCTGGGATGCGTGGTGCTGGAAATGTTTGCTGGCAAACGTCCTTGGGCCAAGGAAGAAGCCATTGGGGCCATCTACAAGATTGCCAACGGTGAGACGCCGCCGATCCCTGAAGATATTCAAGGCACGCTCGGGCCATATGCGGTGGCCTTCATGATGGACTGTTTCCAAGTGTGAGTCCTCCCATGTTCCTTCAGACTCCTATGACACTAATGAGCTGCCAGTAACGCCTTTGACCGTCCAACCGCGGATATCCTGCTGTCGCAGCATCCGTTCTGTCAGTACGACCCCGACTACAATTTCTTCGACACAGAGCTGTATGCCAAGATCAAGGGGACTTTCAAGAGCGAGTAGACTTGGGCCGGGGTTGTTACCATCTTATTTGTTCATGCGAAGCGCGGCGTCTGTGTTTGCAAAATGCGGATGTGGGAAGTTCATCCAAGCGTTCCGTACATGATCTGTCACGTGCAAAATGTTTTGCTGTTGAAAATGAATCTAAGCTCTGGTATTCGGCGCATCTCAATGAAAAACTTCTCTAGCTGTCGGCGAGGATGCTACCACAGCCAGTGGCATTTGCTGCATACGCATTGCTGTTGTCCAACTTGATGAGCAAGATAATTTCTCGCACCCGACGATCCGCAAGCTGAGCCGATGGCAACCCTGGAGATCTCCACAATCCCCGTACTTTGATGATCCCGAGACCCACATTTCCGGTAACCTCGTGCCCAAGCTTTTCGCATTGAACAGATGCCAGAAGCAAGCAGCACGACCGGCTCAGTCACACGAAACTCCCCATTGAATCATGTTCACGCGACCTGGCCAGATGGTGAACTTTCCTGAACAAGTCTAGTGGCGAATTCGTTGAATGGTGCCAAGATATTGGGAAGGTCCATCGGGCGGCAGGGACGATCGATTTCCGGGCAGGGACCATGGGGTCTCTCGCCCACCACCTGCAGCTTCCGTCCCTTTTCTAGACCGGACATCCCTAACCCCGTCTTCCAAAGGCACGTGTCGCGCGCTCCCTTGTATTCGCCAGATCTCTGGTGCTCCTTTATCATTTAGCTGATCACTGAGTGAATCGCGCTTGTTGCAAACGCTCATTCATTCTACCACTGCCAACTCCTGGAAGCTTTGCTCGCTTCGACACGACAGCCAGTGCGCGTCCTCCCGTTCGCCTGCAATCGTTTTTCCACCACGACAGATCCAAGGGGCACAGAGTCCGCACGACAGCCCATTCGTCGATCGAGATAAAATGCCGTCCAAATAAATCTGGCACGATCAAGCTTCTGCACCAACTACACGACGTCCAGCCGGGCAGGCGTCAATCGCCATGTTGCTTGTACGGCGTCAACGTCTGTTGACGTTTTGCGCCGTTGTCATCGTCTTCCTCCTCTACCGTGTCGTGCAAAACTCTTGGGATGAGTCCAATTATGGAGGACTTCGAACGGTATACGAGACTGGTCGGGAAAGGTTGGAGGACATTGATCCGGCCGTCGAGGACACCTCTCAATCACACGCAGAACAGTCGAAGCCCAATCCAGCAGTCGAGGAGGAGGCAAAGCTGCCATCCCACATGGATGATGACGACAAGGTCGACTACGTTGACGCACACAATGAATATGCCGACCAGCATGGAGAGGTCGTGGAGGATGTGACCGTCGAGATACCCGAATTAGACGATAAGGAAGGGTCCTCCGCCGGCCAGACAAAACAGAAACAATTGAGTGAGCAGGAGATAGAGGCTAGTGAAGACGTCGGACCCGGCGTCGGGCAGGACCTGACTGGCGCAAATAAGATCCTGCAGGGTTCGCACGACGAAGAAGGCGCTGATGCAAAGATGAAACCGAGCAAGACATCGCCTGACGAGACCAAGGGAATTGAGGCAGAGATCGAGTTGGTCGACAACCCTCACTTGGATCTAGGCAAGGGGGATGGCGTACCCGAATTCAAGAGGATACGCTGGGAGAAACAACCAGAGCATTTCCCGCTCCCGTTGGAGTCAATCAAGCCCTTGCCCAGCGGCGCGCCAAAGAATATCCCCCGGATTCAATATGATTTCCAGCCCGAGTCGGAGACGCAAAAGAGCACCCGCGTCAAGAGGCAGCAGCGCGTCAAGGAGGAGATTGCCCGCACTTGGGGTGCATACGTAAAGCACGCCTGGATGCACGATGAGCTCAGGCCTGTCACGGGAAGCTTCCGCGATCCCTTCTGTGGATGGGCTGCTACGCTGGTTGATTCTCTCGACACGCTCTGGATCGCTGGCCTTAAGACTGAATTCGAGGAAGCAGTGAAGGCTGTTGCTAAAATAGACTTTACCTGGACACCGAAGAATGACATTCCCGTCTTTGAAACGACAATTCGGTATCTTGGCGGCTTGCTCGCCGCATACGACGTCAGTGGTGGAGCTCAGGGCAACCACAAGATTCTGCTCGACAAAGCGGTAGAACTAGGCGAAATCCTCTTCGGCGTCTTCGATACTCCAAACCGCATGCCGTTGTTGTATTATCCGTGGAAGCCCGCACAGCTTGCCCAGCCTCGACGCGCAAATAGCAGGAGCGGCATTGCTGAACTGGGTACCTTGTCGATGGAGTTCACACGCCTCGCCCAGCTCACCAAAGAAGACAAGTACTACGATGCCATTGACCGGATCACGGACGGTTTGATTCAAATGTCCGAAGACGGCATGTTGATTCCTGGTCTATTCCCAGAGAACATCGACCTCTCTGGCTGCAATAGGACTGCTACCACGGAACGCAACGAGATGAGCAAGGCAGCGCAAGCTCAACTCGCAGCGGCAGATGCCGCTAAAGATCCTGTGGGGTATGTCTCTGGGAAGACGGAGGGCATCAACCTTGAACTTGCCAAGGACAGCGTTGCTGTAACCAAGCGCGACGAGGACTCACGCACGGCGACCGACGACGAAATAAAGCGTGCCAATCCACCGTACAAGGCAGACGGTACAACCGCTGAGTGGGATTGCGTGCCTCAAGGTCTTATTCCCAGTGGCAACGGCATGCAGACATTCCACATGGGAGGCTCCCAGGACTCGGCTTACGAATATTTCCCCAAAGAGTACCTGTTACTTGGCGGCCTGGAAGACAAATACCAAAAGTTGTATGAGGACGCTGTCAATGCCACCAATGAGTGGCTCATGTTTAGACCCATGGCTCCTGATGACTGGAAAGTCCTCTTCCCCGCCAAGATTACAATGTCCAAGGACACTGACCCTCGGGCGCAATTCGAGGTCGCGCACCTCACCTGCTTCATTGGGGGCATGTATGGCCTCGGTGGCAGAATCTTCGGCCGCGAGGCGGATGTGGAGATGGCCAAAGAGCTCACGGACGGATGCGTCTGGGCTTACCAGCTCTTTCCTTCTGGTTTGATGCCAGAGTCGGCAAACGTTTTTCCTTGCGATTCCCTGGACAAGTGCGAGTTTAACGAGACCAAGTGGTGGGACGCGCTGGATCCACCTGCATCACGAGCGTGGCGCGAGGAGAAGCTGCTCAAGTGGGAGAGCGAAGCCAAAGATCGTGATGAGGCTGCGCAATTGAAGGCCTCGGCTGTGCAAGGCGTGCCTGACACTGGTTCGTACAAGATCGACTCTAAGGAAGAAGCTGAAGTTGCTCGCCTGAAGGAGGCTGCCGAACTCGAGGACGTCAAGCCTATTGAGAAGGCCGAGGAGGAGTCCTTCAATGCGCTCAAGGACGAGCAGGCCAAATTACTTGAGCAGGCTGCGCACGATCGCGTCGACGACGCCGGAGACGACAGCGGCAGGTCACTCAAGAAAAGAGACCCAACCCCTCCGCCTGTGCACGGGACAACTCAGGACGAGTTACCGCCTTCAAAGACAGTGCCGAAGGATAGTGCGCCACATCATAAGACTCTGGAACGCAACAAGCCTCTTTCTCACAAGGAGTACGTGGAGGAGCGAATCAAGTCAGCGGGTCTGCCCCCTGGTTTCGTATCCATCAACTCTCGCAACTACATCCTCCGGTAAGCCCTCTTCCCTGCTTGGCATGTTCAGCCTTGGATCCTAACGAAAGTGCAGTCCCGAAGCTATTGAGTCCGTGTGGTACATGTACCGCATCACTGGCGACCCAACATGGATGGAAAAGGGCTGGACCATGTTCCAGGCTACCGTCACCGCGACACGCACCAAGATGGCCAACAGCGCGGTAGGCGACGTGACGGCTGCGAGTCCAGACCTCTCAGATTCCATGGAGAGCTTTTGGCTCGCCGAGACGCTCAAGTACTACTACTTGCTCTTCTCGGAGCCCGACGTCATCAGTCTGGATGAGTGGGTGCTCAACACTGAGGCGCACCCCTTCAAGCGCCCAACGTAAGGCGCCCACTGCTTGAGCACATGGTCGTTCGCACATGACAGGGGGCAAAGAGAGATGAGGTTATGAGCGGATCGGCGGCTGCTGCGGCACAGCCGGCATAAAATAAGCATTATTGGTAATAAAGCGTACGTCCATGCAACAGCGATATACTATGGACGTGGCCTTGCGTGCAATGGGTCCCGGCAGCACACAAGGCATTTAATTACAACGCACATTCATTCTTCAATTACAGTTGGACAGTCTGCTCATGTTGCATGTGTCTGAATTCAAATCCCAATGCCGGTACTGGTACATGGCGGCGTATACCTATCTGTCCTCCGTAATGCCTCCCATTTCCCGTCTTTCATTACACCAGATCGCATTTGTATCGTTGGCCACAACCCTCACACGCCAAGCGCGGAGTTTTGTCGTTGATCTTTATGCCGGACGGACCACCAAACCCATGTAACATCGAAACCGCTGCCCCCAAACGCCAATGCTGATGCGACCAAACCTTTTGCTGCTGTGCATAGATTCATATACACATGTCTACCATTGTTTATCGTGCCCAATGCCCTCGTATCGTGCCTGGTATCCCTTACGCAGCCAAGTCGGCTAGCACACTTATACTCAATATCATGATTAAGAGACCGATGGTCACAATAATGAGCAAGGCGAACGAGAACCAACCGAGGACCATGGCGTCTGTGCCAATGCCAGACTTGACAGAGCCGTTGCCAAAGTCTTGCGCAATGACGGACGCGGCGACGGATGCAGTGTGTTGCCAGAGGACAGAGACGAGGACGAAGATGGCGGAGATGAAGATGATGGCCAGTGCGATTTGCGACACGGGCCGTGACGGGAATGGCTTGACATCGCGCTCCGAGCCTTCCGAGTCTTCCTCCTCGTGCCACCCAGGGAATGTGGCGAGCAGGATGAAGCAGATGAAGGCGAAGATGATGGCGATGATGATCAGGTAAGGAAAGACAATCATGTCCTTGAACTGCGCGGCGAGCCAGATCAGGTTGAGGGGATCCTGATCGACCGCCACCTCGTTCGCGAGCGCTGTCGCATTGTTACTGCACAGCCACGCTCCGCCATCGGGGTTGATGCAGATGCCGAAGTATCCCACGCGCGCCTGGAGACGAGCGTCACCGACAATGTTGGCGATGGCCGTGTGGACATTGTAGTTGACCTGTGCTGTGTCGGGAGTCGCCTCGTAGTCTTTGTAGTAGAGCGAGAGCAGGAAGATGCCGGGGATCAAGGGCGACGAGGACGAGCAACCGGCTAGGAGGAGCGACAATAGAATGATGGCCACAGCAATCAGGATCATGAGCACATGGTGGTAGCCGAGGAATGGTACCCAACCTGCGGGAAAGAAGCGTCAGTCATCCGCATTCCATTGCAGATCGTGGAGTCTCGTGGGTTTCACTTACGGAGCCAGCCGACTTGAAATCTTGGCATCCCGAATCCTCCCTTGCTACTGCTACTACTGCTGCTGCTGCTGCTACTGCTGCTGCCCATAGCAGCGGTTGTTTCTGAGCAGGGCGCTCAGACGAAAAAGGCACGAGCTGCCGTCGAATTGTCGGATATGAAATCAAGAGCCCACACCCGCACTCTCGTCAGTGGCGAGAGGCGTTTAAGGTGTCGGTGAGACCCTGCGCCCGACTCCACCAGTCTGATTCCGTATCGTGAACTGTCTTAACTCGATGGTCTGGGCTTGTCGAAACGCTGTGCTTCGTCGGCAAGCTTGACCTGTTCGTCGATATCTTGTCGCTCACAGCGGGGGAGAACGCGGCTGGAATGAGAGAGTACGAGCGACAACGACCTGGAATGCGCAACGTGAGACTGCCTCGGGGAGAGAGTGCAATGCCAGACGATGGGGGAGAGACAGGGTCGTGCCAGTGATTTGCAGTGAAGGGGAGGGAAACACTTAGTCTCGTATGCGAGGTAATGCAGGTTAGAGTTGGGACTCGCTTGCGCCTGGTCGAAGAAGGAGCGACGATGGGCGGATAATCGGGGAGGCAGGGAGGAGAAGTCGGAGTAGAGAGTATCGGATCATGTGCAGGCGACCAGGTAATGAGCCAGGCGCCGTCTTGATCCGTCGATGATGTGGATGGTGGTGAGCAGGTTGCCCAGCCACTCCCTTTTCTGTTTTCATTGGGCATGTTGGCAGGGTAACAGCGCGCCAATGCAGGTGACGTTGCTGCCCCTTTGCGTGGCGCATGAATTAGCCGGCGGGTTCAGATATGTGAGAGGCTGCTCGGACATCAGCCCCACGCACTTCAAGCCGCCGGTGCGGCGCCGGCCTGTGGCTCAATTGAGGTGGCTGGTGCCCCTCTGTGTGGCACTCTCTTGTGCCTGGGGAAACTTCAATTCTTGGTCCTTGACCGCGAATAACCTAACAATGCTTCAGAAGCATGCTTACAACTTGTCTACATCGTCTGAATCGAGCTAACGTGAACTTGGCTGTCAAAATGAGGCGGTGCGTAAAAGGACGCCTGTTGTGCCGGCCCAACCAACATCCGCATCTGTCTACGCTTGTTGTCATGACAATCATGAGCTGACGAAAGCTGGGCAGCAGGGCTTGGCCGTCCGTGCCTGATGATGACTCGTTTCAGAAGGTCCAGCGCCACGGCTCCAATAGGTAGGCAGCTGTACCCGACCTTTTGATACGGGCCTTTGGGACTGGAAAGCTTGGCTTCTACCAGGGTGTTTACCACTGCAACTTTGATTCTCCTGTTCCTGGGGTTAGTGGCCAACCTCATCAAGTCATATGGACTACCCTACAGCAGGACACGTTTCTGTTCCACGTCCTCCGACAAAACAGTTGAAAGGTTCGGAAGTAATCTGAACCGACGTTTGATCCGAGAATCTCTCCCTAGTACTAAAACCATAGCCCTTCAATTCTGTATCCTTCGTGCTCTCAATAATGTCCTCGTCGGCCCTGTCCTCTGTCCGCTGGGATTGCATAGACACTTTGCGCCACACTGACTCTTGGTTTTGACAGAGCCCAAATGTACTCGAAATAGTGGGATAAAGTGCCACCCAGATCTTCTCAGGCTCAAAGGACATTTGCGTTGTCACTTTCGGCCGCAGTCGCCGGCTCTCCCGTCATTGTCCCACAATCTGCATGTCCCCGCCAAACCGATCGAATCCCCCAACTTGACCCCACGATGCACCGTCATCCACAGCTACCTGTCGACATACATTCGCAACAATGGCATCGACCTTTGCGCCCGGGACGTCGCTTGACACAAGGGTGGAGGACTATCTCGACGATAAGCTCCAGTCCGTCGCTGACTTGGAATCCCTCGACGAGCTCCTAGCCAGCGTCGAGCTTCAGAGGAACCAGCTGCAAACCCAGCTCGACGATGCCGTCCGCCAACTCGACGAAGCGCGACGCACAGCCGGCGACCGCCAGGGCGCGATCGAGGCACAGATAAGGGAGTTTCAGCAATTGCAGGAGAGCATAGACAAGCGAGGGGCTATTACCGCCGCCTCGGATGCCCCCGATCAGGCCATCGCTCGGCTGCAACGGCCGATGGAGAAGTTGCGAGCGGTGGATTTGGCGCAGAAGTATTTAAGCCTCGTACAGGAAGTTGAGAGGCTACGGAGCGATGCGCGATCGCACCTCCCTGCGAGTCCAAAGGCGGCTCTTGAGCCGTACACCAAATTGAAGCAGCTGGCGACAAGGTTGAAGGAGCTGCAAGGTGAAGAGACACTGCACCTGGTCGACTACGTGGAGGGTGTGGCGGAAGGTCTGTGGACTGAGATGAAGAACATCATGTCGGAAGAGTTTGAGACGGTTCTGCGTGCGAGGAAATGGCCCAAGGTTGACCCTCAGTCGCAAATGGACGATGAATGGGTCGCCTCTTTCGAGAAGCTCATTGACTTGCAGATGCCCGAGCTGCTCTACAGCAAGCAGCCGATCCCGCTCTTGCCGTTGGATGTGATGGCCAAGATCTTTGTCGCAGAATTTCGCTTCCACTTCCTCAGCGACAAGCCTACGAGCGACGCCCAAGCCACAGGGACGCACTGCTTTCCGTGGGTGATGATGACCTTGGAGAAGTGGGAAGACTTCTTGCGTGACAACTTGGGCCACCTTCTGGTTGCCAAGTTTACAGACACGGGTGCTGAGGACAACCTGCTCTACGTCGACCCCGTGTGCGCGTTCATCACGTCACTCTTGCCCGTCATCCGCGAGAAGGTCTACAATGTCGCCAATAAGGCAAGCAGCAAAGCCTCGTTCTTTAGCAGCTTTGTATCGCAGGTGTCGAGCTTTGACGAAAGCCTGCGTACAAGGTTTAATTACGATGGCGGCGACACAGCGCGTGGCTGGCAAGGCTTGACGACGGAGATTTTGGATGAGCACTTTGACTCATGGTTCAAGGCGGAGAGAGACTTTGCAATGAAGCGCTTCAATGACATCCTGGAGTCTGCGAATGATCGGAACATTGACTACGACTATGCTGCGGACGGGCGTATGAAGCCGACCTTTGCGGCTGTGCGCATCACGGATCTGCTGCGCTCTGTCACGAGCCAGTACAGCCGGCTACGCAAAGTTCGCCACAAGATCCAGTTCCTCATCAACATCCAGATCGACATTCTGGAAGAATACGATACGGTCTTGCGCGATTCCTTGGAGGCGTACCAATCCATCACCTCCATGTTTGGGCGGACATTGCACGGCGCCACCAAGGAGCAACTCGCAGCGCTCGAGGGGACGGGTGGTCTCGAGCGCCTGTGCAAGGTATTGGGTAGCGCTGACCATGTCGCGAACACTCTGAAGGACTGGAGCAGCGAGGAGGTGCGTCCCATTGATGCGACTGCCGTGTTCCGCAAGGTACTAATGTGCAATAGTTCTTCCTCGAGCTGTGGGAGCAGCTGCAGGCTGGTCCGCAGCCAGGCGGCGAGAACAAGGCAGGCAGCATGACGTTTGACCAAGTCAAAGACAGAACATCGAGTGCCATGGGCATGTCCGGGGACGGCGCGCTCTTTGACGAGATGATCGCGGCGTACAGTCTGCGCCGGAAAACAGCGCACGGGTTCATTGTCTCGACGCTTAACAACGCACACTCCAAGGCTTTTCGCACCTACGGCCAGCGTGCGCAATTCACCACCATCGGAGACGCGTCGGCAGTGGAGGACCTCTCGTTGCTCAATGTCTCGCCGGAGCTCGACGAGCCTCTGCATATCTTGACGCGGAATTTGGCCTTCCTTGCCAAACCGCTCTCCGCAGCATCCTTCCGTCGTGTCTGGCGCGAGGCCCTGGGCAAGCTCCAGGACCAGCTCATCAACGATGTTTTACTCCGCCAGGAGTTCACCACGCACGGTGCGGCGCAGTACCTGCGCGACGTGGCCGAGTTGCTCGACGCCGTGAATAGGTACATTCCAGGCGGCTCGTCTGCTCTGGCTACGCTGCAAGATGGCGTCCGTCTCCTCAACCTGCCCGTGGCGAGCGAAGACGACAAGGCAATCACCCTCAAGGCCGCGAGTGACCGTGTATTCACCAACAATGACGAGGCGCGCAAGTTGCTCGAGGAGCTGGAACTCGGTGAGCTGACCCCACAGCTCGCCCGCAACATTCTGCAGCGCAGGATCGAAAATGGGGAAAATGTAGAATAGTAGATGTGTCTGTATATCCACGTCAAATCTGTCTGCAGCTTTCGCCTCCTGTCTTTGTTGCTGTTTCATGACCCTTTTGTCGCCCACGACGATGCGTGTATAAAAAGTCTATTCCCAGAAGCGCCTCGCTTTTCGTGAGCTCTGTCCTAGTTGAGCAGTCTCATGACGAATTCCACCGTCGCAAATGTGCAGGCACTGACGGGCATGGCCCTGAGCAAGGTGGGCGCGATGCCCTTCCAGAAGCCCCGGGCGCCATCCGCGCGCCACGTTTCCCTGAAGCAGGCCCTCATGCTGGGATACTTTTGCGTGGCGCCAAAGCCGTCGGTCTGCATCTTGCTCTTGACGACGTCAAAGGGGTAGCTGGCCAGCCAGAGCGCCTCGCCCGCCAGACCACCGTACAGGGCCACCTTCCAGCCGGGGATGTCCTTGCGTTCCATCTTGTTGCGCGCCGCGTCCGCGTTCATCATGTACTCAAAGGCGGTGAACCAGGCACCGTAGGCAAATGCCTCGCGCCACATGGTGACGACCTGGCCGCGGTACACGCCGCTCAGGACGCCGCTGTGGGCACCGAGTTTCCGGACGCAGTCCAGAGGGCCGTTGTACAGCTTGCCCGCGCCATGAGGCTGGCTCTGTAGCCTGATGCGGATGTGCTCAATGGGACCGGAGAGGACAGAGTTGGCCACGCCCGCAAAGGCGCCTGCCTGCGCGTACTGCGCATAGCTCAGGTCCTTTGGCTTGCCGTGGTCCGCGTTCCGGCCTTCGAAGAAGCGGCGGGCCTGGTGGAAGCCGCCAAACTGCACAGACACGCACGCGCCGATGCCGATGAGGGGCGTGAGCGTGCCCTTGTAGAACGCGAGGGGGCCCTCGGTCTTGTAGATGGATGTGGCGGCATTGAGAGCCGACGAGTACTGCGTTGTAGTCTGAAGTCGAACCTTGACAATGTCAAAGGGTTGGCCTTGGCTCAGTCAGCCCGGCTCGTTCCAGTGAGAGTGGACATGAGGAGATACAGCAAGCTTCGGATGCTGCGCTGAGAGAGCGATGAGAAGGGGCACCTACCGACTAGAACCTGGACGATGCCGCCAACAGCACCAGAGAAGAGATCCTTGGCGGTTTGCTTGGCTCCGCCCTGAGGCTTCTCGAGCTCAGCCCGGACAGCATCTTCAGTCGCCATTCTCCCGTAACGACCAACGGCTACTGACCGAGGGCAGGTGGATGGAGATCGGATCCTTCAATGAGTGTTGATGCGCCTGAAATGGAGAAGGAGAGTCTGTTGAGTGGCCAGTACGAATGAAATTTCACCGACACCGCATTATCAGAAAGTGGACGAAGAACAAGTTGAGTGAATGGACTCGGGTAGTACCCGTGCCACCCAATTCTTTGATGTCGCGATAGCACTGCCGGTCGGTCGGCGGCAGGCCGAGATCGGATGACGTGATTGGCGGGCTACCGGGTCCTTATCAAGGTATGCATCACTGGGGGTATGCATGTAGCGAATATGTTAAATGCATCCAACATCACCAAGGTTCACTATAATCCAGCCTCACACAGCCACCTTTGCGCCCTGCACCATCAGTATGCGACCCTCGGTTGCCGGTACTACGATGGGCAGACCGGCCTTGGTGGACTGTATAGAAATCACCTCCCGCGTACGTTTGAAACGCAGCTCATCTACTTTGACAGCATCGTCGTGCACCTCTTTCGTACCGCCTTCCTTGTTGTACTGGTAGCCCAGTGTGCGTAGGAGAAGCTGCGTGTCGGTGACGCCCGCCTCTTCACTGACCAGGGTCTCTTGGTCTCGGAAGCATCCGTAGCCGTCGAATCCGTCCGCGATAAACGCGACCATGGCAACGGTGAACTTGTCCTTGTCGCCCGGACGTATGCGTCTCCGTACGCCGGGCCTTGGGCACTGCCAGACCTCGAGGATGCGGCTGCCTTCCCTTCTTGACCAGTCCGCCACCACCTGCAGCCCCGAGTACTGGAGGAACCTCCCGTCGAAATGTGCGTCGGAGAAGGAATTTTCGAGCGAATGAAGAAGAACATCGCTCGTGATCCGTTTCACGACGAAAGCATTATCGAAAGGTAGGATCTCAATGAGATCTCTCACAGTGAGCGGCGACTCGCTGGGCAGTGCCAGGTCGGTGCCGATGGTGGCTTGGATGACCCTGTCGCAGCGAATGCTTCCACTGTTGACGAGGCCGATGTCGACCTCGTAGAAAGCGCGCACCATGTCGGCGAGCATGTTGCCGAGATTGGACTCTTGTGATCGGATGATGCTCCCTACGCCCTGGAGCGGGACGGCCGTGTGGACCAGAGCATCGGCGCCGATCACGTCGATGTGTTCGTGGACGCTCCGCAAGCACTCGCTCACGCATCTTCTGCTGTCCTCCAGCATGACTTGGTCTTCTACAGTCGGGTGTGACATATCGGCGATCTGCTCCACTATAACCGACTGAAGAACGGTTTTGCCGGCGCCATCGCTGCTATCAGTCGCGGCACGACTATCCACTTGCAGCGTCACGCAGGATAGGCCTGTCCAGTCGGTCCCGCTCTTGACAACTCGAATGTCCCCGCGTGCTTGCGGGGCCATGCCGTTGTCCAGAGTCGCAGCATCAGGATAACTGCAGTCCAGCACATTGGGATCATTGGCACGATTTGGGTCGCGACCAATGTCACCTCCGCAACGCCGCAGCAGTTGGTGATCGTGGCCGCCGAGAACCAGATCGAGTCGCTCGTCTGGGTCCACCGCGTCACCGCAAAGAGCCTCGGACAATTCCATGTCTTGGGCAAGGCGCATGTGCGTCACGGCGATGACCAAGTCGCAGGCCTCGACGCGACGCAGGTGGCGTATGCATGTTCGCGCGCTTTGAACCGGATCCTCAATGACGCAGCGTGGAAGTTCTCGGCAGTTGGATGGCCAGTCCCTGTATGTGTTAACCTCTTTCATTTCAACCTGAATGATGGACCACACAGTCAAGGTGGGTTTGGGACAGGTGTTGGGCTGGTGTTGCGACCATTGATATCTGGGATCACAAGTAAATGTCACTCACGTTCCCGCGAGGCCGAAAAAGCCGACCCGAAAGCCCTGCAGTGTGACGATGTGGTATCTCCGAGCACTGGCGAGAAGAGGGCTCGAGCTATTGGCCTGGTCGGGGCTGCTCCCGAGGGAATCGTTACTGGCCACATGGAATGCATTGGAGAGCAACCAGGGAAAATCGGTCTGCGCAGTGAGCTCGCGAAGCCTCTGCTCTCCAAAGTCAAAATCTGCCAGACCGGAGAATTATGATTAGCATTGATGATGATTTCTGCTCTTGCGCGCTGCAAGGGATACTCACCATGATTTCCATAACAAGCTACATCTACGCGCAGTTCTTTCAAAAGGGGAAGCATGTGTTCCCCTCGTAGAATGGAGGCCTCGAGAGACGGGGAGAAGATGTCACCGGAAAAGACAGTCAAGGGCACACATGATTTGTGCTTTTCACGAAATGCTCGCAATTGCGTCAAAAATCTGGCGATAGTCTCGTGTTTCGATATATGATACTGACGGGATTTGAGTATTCATTGCACGAATACTTTTAAGAATTAATAGGATTGACCACTTACCACATCGTTGAAATGGAGGAGAACAAGCTCGGTTATAGGCATGGCTGTACGGGAGCTAGCGTGAAGGGGCTAGCCTTTCTCAAGGTGACATCCGACCGGAAGAGCGCTAAGAACTATCTGAACTACAGGCCACGGTTTTGAAAATGACGTGGGTACCTTATGGACCACTGATAAGCTAGCATGTAGGCGGTCAGAATGGGCAGAAAACACCATCTAGCTAGAGGTACTTAGCCAGCAGATAGGCTAGCGTCGTGACTACCTACTGTAGGACAATCCAACCCCTGAAAAACTAGGATAGGGGTATCAGAGAAGCGCTAGACTAGGGTCTAAGCGAATTAGTACAGAGGTCGGTATATAAGCACTTTAGACAAGGGGAGAATTCAACTGCACAATAGTATCTATCGGTTCCTCGCTTTTACTATGAGCGCCCTGGCGAACTTGGCAGCGTCTACAATCTCGTAGCCAATCCGCAGGCAGCGGCCCTCGGGGCGGACGAGCTTGACGCCAAGCTGCGCGCGCATGAATTCGTCCGTCTTGTGTGAGTACTTGTTCGCCGTCACCCCGATCGCCTTGGAGCCAGCCTGTGTGACCGCTCGCACGAGGACGGCGTCTGCGCTCACGTGCGCTGGGGGCAGCCCAGCGCGGCGCGCGTACGTGAGTTCACGAGCTGTGCCATCTGCTCCGCTTCCTCACACACATTGTGAGGCGGGAAGGCGGCGGTCAGCTGCCAGATTTGCGCCTGCATGAGCGTGAGCAGACCCTTGTACAGCGCCCCGTAGCGCGGCGTGAGTGTGGGAGTCTTGTCTGCGGACACTTGCCGCGCGCCAGACGTTCTTGTCGAGTGCGTCTACGCCCGCGTTCATACTGGCCCGTCGGCAGTGTGACATTGGGGTCAGTAAACATGCCGCGGAAGGAATGCTTGTCCATCCCCGCGGAAATTTCCTTGTACACGGTCTCGATCTGTGTAGTCCCGGTCCTGTGCGCCCAGATGGGCCCATGCGCGTTCAGGCCTTCGTACGTATGACTGAGTCCTGCGCCATGGTGTATCTCCAGGAGGAGACGGCTGCCAGTGGCACGGATGGCGCTGAGACCTGCCATCTCGGCCGTCGCTTGCTTGTTGTGCGAATAGATGGTCGGCTTGAGGAAGACGAGGATGTGATTGTCAGAGTACATGTTGCGGGCCAGGGGCGTCTCGGATCTATCTGGTAGATTCGCTTCGACTCGCCCTCGGCGACCAGACGAAGGCGTAGTGGGGCATTTGCGTCTTGAAGATTGTCGCAGTGGTTCACGAGTGCATGCAGCAGGCCAGGGTCACGAGAGCATTCCGCGCGAACGTCTTGGGGTGTGGAGATGGAGGCCCCGCCGCATTCAATGGCGATGATCTCTTCCAGCCGTTGGGCCTATTCCACGCCCAGGATCACCGTGCGGCGACTCGCCAATGAAGCGACGTCGTCGGGAGTCAGCGTGCGCAATGCGAGCGTGGAGAGTAGCGCGAGGACTTCACGGTTCCGGGCGAGAGCAATGATGTCGGAGACAGTTTCGTCGATGCCCCTCTTTCCGTTACCCACGATGGGCAGGCCATAGAACGGGGCTAGTGCCTGATGACCTGTCAAAATTGTCCACTGGGAAGCGCAAAGGAGGAGAACGTACGAGGAACCGCGCGGGGAAGTAGAACAGGGGGTTTTCGGACTCCCTCTTGTCTATGCTTGACCAATGCGCGAGTCGCGCTTGAAGGACCGGGAGTTGGGCATCGAGGATGATTCGCACGATTCTGCGGTGAGCTCCATCTTTGTCCGCGTACGATTCAGGGAGGGGAGGACGGTCTGGTCGTCGTCGGCAAGTTGCAACGTGAGCTTGTCAAAATTCTTCACGACGAGACTATCCTCGAGTGTGGGGTCTTCGTCGCCACGCGCATAGACGACTTCACCGGCCGCCTAAGGGCGGGGGCGAGGGTCGACTTCTCAGTGGCGTCGTTGCCGCGGAGAACGATGTTGGGCTAGCGGGCTGACAGGTGAGGTAGGCGCCGGGCGGGCGGGTCGGCCCGGGCCGCTAGTGGGTGTCATCTCCTTGACTGTGGTAATGCCGCGGGTCCGTGCACGACAGGGATTATGGCTAATCGCAATAACAGAAATTTAAGGTACATGCGTTCTCACTGAAATTCAGAGATAGTAGAAGTCCTAGTAATATTGATCGGTACAAAGAACTATATTAAAGATCACGCGCTCGACCGCGACTCACTAACATACACTAGCTTTTACTGCCGCTCTTACTAACTATAGATTTAAAAGTAGGTCTCAAGCCTATTGTGCAAGCTTACGAAGAAATTGGTTATATTAGATACTAGGCGTTGCACGTTCTTTTCGTGCTGCTGTTAGCGAAACTGTACTCTATTAACTATCAGGGGCTTGTGGGTCGGCGACGATCCCGCGGCATTACCACAGTCAAGGAGCTAGATAGGCAGCAAAGGCGGGGGCCCCGGGGGCTGGTGGGCGCGTGAGTCGTTATCCTGTGCTTGTACTCCCACGAATAGACCACTCTTTCCCACACAAAGCCAGCACCAATCGGTGCTAGGCATGCAGCTAGGCATGCAGCTAGGCATGCATATGTGATTCTGAGCCATGCACGAATCGAAGAATTCTGTGCGACGGATGGCATCATTAGTTACGGACTACATGTACTCTTGGAGTAGCGCATCAGCCCTGAGGCCGAGCAATTCGGCTCCGCTGCCGATCAAACCTGCGTCTCCCGCAGAGACTAGGATGTCCGAGTTATTTGAGTTCCTGCGGCAGTAAATATAGAGACAGAGCAACGCTAGAGCTGCCGAGACATTAAGCCTCACGACTTCCATGGAAGATGTATTGAGCGTCTCGCTGCGGCCAACATTCCAGTCCTCAAGGAAAAGCCGGCCGCCAATGACATGGAAGAGTTCGAGGCTCTGTCCAAGCTTCGTGTACCCATCGGTGTCACGTTTGAGAAGCGGCTTGAACCGAGATACCCACAGCTTAAGATTTGACTTCTCTTACGTTACGCATCAGGATGCTGACTCGATCACGATTAGGGGGACGTCTGCATTGGCGATTCTCGACGGCGCAGAGGTCGTGTTAGTCGGTGCCCATGGAACTCATGGAGGATAAATCGCCGAAGTGGATGGTCGTCAGAGCCATGGTGCGTGCTTTTGGCGACTTCTTGCATGATTCAACGTGCCGCCTCTGCATACAAGGGCTCCCTTAGCTGTTACCGAGGCACTGACGAGTCGACTTTCATGGCGTTGGGCTTTCTGGATCAATCCTCCCATTGGTTCTCGAGCGCTTGTCGCCTTGTTCACCTTCTTCAAGACGCCCGAGCACTCCAAAGACCTACAAGCGACAAAGCAACCGTTATGGTGAAAACCTGTCGATTTGGACCTTTCCGGCATTTTGATCGTGACAGCCGCCATGGTCTGCTTCATATTCGTAATGCAGTGAGGCCAAGTCAGAAAACCATGGGCGTCGGGCTCTGTTGTCGCATTGCTGGTCTCATCCGGCGTCCTCGCCATCCACATCTGCCTGAATGAGGCCTTCATGAGAGACCATGACCTGATCCCATGGCGCTTGCTCAAACGCTGGCCGGTGTGGCCTAATTGCGTTTACATACTGGTAGTTGGATTACGGAGGCGAAATGGATCAAGGTGGGGATGATAAGAAATACTCACGAAACTCTAGCTATCCTAGCTTGATATCCTCGCCCATTACAGCTCGATGAGAAGTTGGACACCAATCTCCGCTTCACCCCCTTTTCAGCCCGCCTTCAAGGATTTGCGTAGAATGGCGGTATTTCCTTAGCCTGACTGACACGCGCAACGTTGAGTTTGCTCAAGTCAACATCGTGCAACACCCGAGCATTGACGGTATGACGGTCCTCGATCCGGGGGATCCACTGCTTGTCCTCGTCACTGGCATTGGCCAGCCACTCTTCCGTGGGAGGTCTGTATCTGTTGGACATGTGCACGCCACAATGGCGGCAGAAGGTCTTGTCAAGGATTTTCCGCCCAAAGGCATAGCGAGATATGTCTTCGGGATCCTCGGCATGGAGAACCACTTGCGTCGCCTTCAGGTACAGCCAGATGTACCCGCCCTACGCACGGTTAGCATCTGCACGCTCAGGGACAAGGGTCCAACACGTACACGTTCGCAAATACTGCAGTTGCATTCAGCCAGCTTCCCGTCGTATGTCTCGTCCAGGGGCTTGCTCTTGATAGCCACTGTGACTCTGCCGCAGTGGCAGCTCCCCGTAGTCAATACGCCTCCTTCAATCTCGGCTTCGGGAAGAGGGCCCTTGTGCGCTGGTGGGCTGTACGCATTGCCCAATCGCATCCCGTCCACCCTGGTCGAGCTGTGTCAGCTTCGCTGTACTGCAGTGCTCTGTGATTGAGGGGAATTACGTACTTTCTCTGCTTCATCTGCCACCCTTCAAAGTTCTGAAATGTGTGTGCCTGTCTTGCCTGTCAGCCCTCCAGACCAGGCCGCCGCCTCTTCAACCCACATTAATGCCAAACTCGTATCCTTTAGGCACGTCCTTGCCGAAGCCCAGGACTGCGATCCCGCATGTCTTGCAAAACTGCCAACGTAAGCACAAGTCAAGGACGAAGAGCCCAATCAGCACCCAAGGGCGGGCCAACCTTATGCTCGAACCAGCCGGTTCCGAATGTGTAGCTCGCGAGCTCATCAACGCTCCCCTTGATGACCTTAAAGTCCTCCCACGAAGGAAACACCATCATGTGCCCCTTACGGATGCAGATGCTACAATTGCACACTTCCACTTCCGTGACCTCGGGCATGGTGACCTCATAGACAAAGGCCGCGCAGTGGCAGTTGCCCCGGTAGGTCTTGCGAGGGCCGCTTTCAGGCTCGTGGGGCGGGATGTCTTCCATGGTGGGCTGGGATGGACAATGTTTAGGTCTTGCAGTGAGAATGCTCAGACGCTGCGTCGAGGGCAGCCGCGACACTATTATACCTGGCCTTCCGTGGGGCTTTGCCGTTGGAAACCGTCCGCGTGGATGCGTCGCTGCGGCACTACGTGCGCATTTATGCCTAGCCGTCCGTGGGGCATTCACGTTGGAAACTGTGCGTGTGAATGCGTCGTCGCGCCACGCACTGGCGTGCACTGTGCGTAATCATGGATTTGTGCCGGTGATCCGGGTGCGCTCCCCGTGCTTCGCGTGCTAGGCTGCAACGGCTGCGTCGGACCCCTGATACCATCTACGACTACATTGTATTACGTCAAGTGGGATGGTGAGCATGTGGAAGCTGGTCTGCGTCACGCTGGTCCAAGAACCGCCATGGCTTATGTTCATTCAAGAGCCAGGAAGACGTCCTGGTGTGCTCGTCAATGCTGCCTCGCAGACCCCTTTTTGCCGTCCTTGGCGTCCTGTTGCGCCTGCGCGCTCAGCTCAATGGCTTCCTTGAGCTTCTCCACCACCTCTGGCTGGTTGCTGAACGCCGTCGTCAGGATTGTGTGCAGGTCGTTCTCCACTTTGGCTATAGGCTTGACGCCAGTCTTCCGGGCCTTGGAGTCATTCGTGAGCGTCGCCCAGCGGTTGGCAAATGCATAGATGGACTGACGCAGCAGCTCGTCGAGCTGCTCGCTCATGTCCTCTTGCGTGAGCGTCTTGGCCGTCACCGCGGGGGACCCGCCACGAGACCAGAGTGAGCCGCCAATAACGCTGCCAAAGAAGCTGACCCAGTTGGAAGGACTCAGCGTGTCCCAGATCTGACCAAAGTGCTGCATGGAGGCGGCCGGTCCGCGGATTTCACCAATTTCCAGAGACACCAGCTCGTTCTTGATGATGAGCAGATTCTTGATCATGAACAGATCAGGGTCTGTTCCGTTCTTGATGGAGCGTATTCTGGATTCAGCCTTTTGCAGGACTTGGATTGTCTCGCGGACAATCTTGAAGACCACGGGGTTGTCTTTGGACTGCGATTGGTCAGCGCGAAAGATCTCCTGAGGGGATAAGAGAAGGCTCACCGATCTCTCCTTGGGCATAGCCTGGTCAAACATGGAGAGTAGCTCGATGGCCTTTTTCACCAAAATGTATGCGTTCGAAGATGACACACCTCCCTCGACGGGGCCGATGGTGAGGGTACTGTCCTGTATCGTTGTCCTTGTGATGGCCTTGTTGATTTCGACCTCAAAAGCGCTGTCCGTGAGCGGCCACAGGTGCCACACGAGCAGCTGCGCAGCGTATTCTTTACTTCTGCGAAAAAAGGGCGATTCTTCCTCTTCGATCTCCGCCACCGAGTACTCGTTGGCCAGCCAGCCCACAATGTTGCATACAACTTTGAGCTCCGACACCTTGAAATTCTGCTCCAGCAGGGTCCCTAGAGGCGCAAGATGCCCAGGATGCAGCATGGTGGTATGGACAGACTTGACAGCCTGAAAGGCCGACTCGGGGGCAGAGCTCCACGTCGGCTCGATGTTGAACAGCCGTGTGAACAAATTGTCCTCGTTGTACAGCTGCTCAAAGCACTGCTTGATGAAGTTGCGCGACGCGGTTTCCACCGATAAACTCTTGACCTCTTTTTTGAATTCCTCGACGTCATGCTGCACCATGACCTTGAGATGCCGATCCCTTCTGGTGAGGTATACCTGAAACATGTTACGTGCGGCAACAGTGTATGTCGAGATGTCGCGCGTCGAGGGCATCGGCCTGCCCCATTGATCAAAGGCCCGGCGTACAACCTTTTGGATATTGGGCACTAGGGAGTAGGACTCCATGATCATCTCCTCAAAGCGCCCGTATACCAGGGCGTGTCTCGCCGCATCTGATTGAGTCGCCGCTATTTGTCGACCAATGTCCGCCATGATCTTCTCTAATCTCGCGGTGAAGCCATGGTCCAGGAGGTGCAGCGACTTGGTCAGCAGAGCCTGGTAGCGGGCTAGGTACGTGTCCCGATCGCGGTACTTCTCCTGTTCCCGATTAGCAGTAGACTTGGCACGGCACGTAGCGCACTGACATGTTCCTCCATGAAGACAATACAGGCGTCAATATTTGAGACCATGTCGCCAAAGTCATCGTCTTCCACGAGTCGACTCGCTCCCGGCGCATTGAGTCGCCGCGTCGCGGTTTCGAGGTACGCATAGTAGTGCAGGTCTGTGCCCACGTCGTTTGCCAACTTCTCCAATCGCCTTTGCTCCGCCAGGAGGTCTTCACACTGCGCGCGGAACGATGACGTCTGCGTCTCGACGGACTTGAACGAGTTCGACAGGGTGTCAAGTATTTTCAGCGCCGAATTGGCGTCGTCAATCAACCCACTGAGGTGACGCTCGGTCAGAACCAGCTGGTCGCGATACAGTGAGTAATCTTCCTGGCTAGCCTCGAGCAGTCTCTCATCGAGCGCAGGCTGGTAGAGATCGAGCCTCTTGTTCTCTTGCAGGCGTTTCACTGATTTCTCGCACAGCGCAAGACCCTCCCATCTTCGATTCCTCCTGGATGCCTTGCGTCTCTCCAGCGACACATCCTTGGAAAGCTGCGCTCTCACCACATGGTAGAAATCGGAGTACGATGCCGCTCTTCGAATCAGGGTGGGCTCGGGAGGCGTGTTGGTGTTCTCGATGTCTTCGTACACACTGTCAAGCTTCTGGGTAGCTTCCACTGGCGTTGTGACGGCCCCCTATCCGGCAGCGCTGTCAGTATTCTTTCTGGTGGATAGCCAGATGGCGCGCGACAGGAAGGGGAGGACCAACATTGGGCTGCTGGAGTAGCGACTGACTTCGTCGGTGTCCCAATCCCTGTGCGCTGGGCGTCGGCCGGCTGGCGTTGGAATGGTCGACAAAGCTGTACCAAGAGTCGTCGTACATGGCGGCTCCAGCAGCGGGTGGGATTGGCCTTTGGGACTTGCCTCACGGCCGTCGGAGCTGTCAGTCTTGGGACGTCGAATGCAGGCGGAGAAATGAGCATCCGCATGCCGAAATCCGTCGTGATGACTGACGACGCCCTTTCCCTTTCCCTTCTCAGAGCTGTGGTGGGGCTCATCTTTGGAGAAGTGGGTTGGCCTGGTAGGACCCCGACGGTGGCAGGGGTCCAGGCGACAGCTACTGCGGCCAATCATTCCCATTGCTTTCTCTTTTAGATGACCTCACGAGTCTGACCCATGAGGTTGCAGAATTCATCCTCTCAACTTCGCACCTAGTCTCGTGATTGCGCCTGGACACATTACAGCATGAATGCCTCGAAGACAGTCGCAAGGAGAGGTGCCCTCCGCTCATTACGAGCGAGACAGTGGTCCCGACATGTCAGCAGCGCACCTCCACCTCCTCAGCCGCCCAAGGGTTCGAGTGCGACCAAGTTCATCGGCTATGGTGTTGCGTTTGGTGCGGCGGCAGCAGGTGCCTACTACTATCCCACTCTGAAAGATATTTTCGTGGGCGACAATGCGCCTGTCGAGATTCCCAAGGCCCAGCCAGAGTTTGAGAAGCCCAGGAAGGTTGCACGATCCGCAGACGAGCACCGCGAGATTATCAGTTCCCAGCATCTTCAGGTGCAGAAGAGCTGGGAGCACCCTGGGGTGTACGTTTGGGGCTCTAATGTTGGCCAAGTCGTGGATCCGGAGTCTAAGGAGAAGTACGTCAAACTGCCTCGCCGCCTCAAGTTCTTTGACGACCAGCTCCTCCGCGATTTCAAGCTCACGCAAACCTTTGGAGCTGCCGTCACCGAAAATGGTGATCTTGTGCAATGGGGACTAGGGTTCTCCAACGAGGATCCGTCACCAGTCGTCACGATTAAGGGCAAGGATCTAGCCAAGATCGACGTATCGTCGGACCGCATCATCGCGCTGTCCAAGAATGGCACGGTCTACGCCATCCCCTCTTCCCGCGACGACTTGGGCAAGTCGACGCAGGAGTCCAAGAGTAGCTCGTGGTCGCTGTGGAGCTCTCGCCAAGGGGTACCCAACCTGCGCGACATCACCCCGGGAGGCCTTGGATGGGGCGAGCGAGTCACGAATATCAGCAGTGGCATGGACCACTGCCTCATGTTGACTTCGAACGGCCGCGTCTTCTCCGCTGCGTCGAGCAGCTCGGACTTTCCGGCCAAGGGCCAGATGGGCATCCCAGGCCTGACCTGGGAGACGAGGCCCAAGGGTCACTACGACCAGCCACATGAGATCACCGCCCTGAAAGGCTTCAAGATTGCCCAGATTGCTACTGGCGACTATCACTCAGCTGTATTGGACAACGTTGGCAGAATCTTCACCTTTGGCGATAATCTCTACGGCCAGCTGGGCTTTGAAGTTGACTTGTCAGAGTCATACATCACCACCCCTACACTCTTGCCCATCAACAAGCTATACAAAGGCACTGGCATGTCACCTCGAGTGACCGGCATCATGGCTGGCGGTAACAACCTGTACTTCACTGTGGATTCCGAGGCTTCGCAGGACGCCATAGTGACAAAATCCGCCGCGCCAGCCAGGAGGATGCCTGGGATTACATCCGACTTCTGGGCCGCTGGTCAGGGTGTCTACGGCTCATTGGGCACTGGCAGGTGGACACACGTGTCTCAAGGGCCGACTAAGGTCAAGGCCTTGTCGTCTCTCTTTGAGTTTGACGAGAGCAACAACAAGTTGATCCCCATCAGGCTCAAGTCTGTCAGCGTGGGCGCCACACACTGCGCAGCCATTATGGACAACGTGACCGAGACATCTATTGCTCGACGAACCCGCGGCGACAACGACGTTAACTGGGGTGCGGACGTTATGTTCTGGGGAGGCAACGAACACTACCAGCTGGGCACTGGCAAGCGAAGCAACCAGAATGCGCCTGTGTACATTGGACCCCTCGATGGGGGCCAGGGCGACTCTGAAAAGGGTCGCAAGGGGGAGAAGCATAGGCTGGCCTTGACACCTCGCGAAACGGCTCGCATTGGAGAAGGAGGCAAGGGGCGCAAGGTGACGCTCGAGCAAAAGGTCGAGTGTGGTCGCTACGTGACAGGTGTCTACTCTGCCGTGTGACACTGCGGTTGATGACTGGTCTGTGCGTGTAATTGTACGGCAGAGTGTATTGGGGGCTATAAGGCTTTCTGTACACACTCCTCATGGTAACGGGCGTTTGAGGTCAACTTTGTGCACTGTATACAGTATGTATTTTCAAACAACTTGAAACTTCCCATGCGGATTTCACTCTATAGCACGTGGCTACACATGGGGGGTCTCTCTTGGGGGCCAGGAACGAGTCAGCAGCTGTGGCCAACCGTCAGCTAGGATGTGTCTCTCCGCGGCCAAGCAGTTGGGAACTCCAACTATGGTCCAAAGAGCCGGTCATGGTGCAAGCAACCTACTCTCGTCCCCTCTCTCTTCCAGCCCAAACCGTTTCATGCATCTCTGACCATCTTGAGGCGGTCGGCAGAGGGCCACACGGCAGGTGTACCTCACTGGCAGGGCCAGTGCTGGGGAAAGTGGGTCCCAGATCGGCACTGTATGGATGGGAAGGGCGCGAGGCAGATGCTCGCCAGCAATCGTCTCGTGCTGGGTTGGGGTATTTGCAAACACCCCAGGACGTCGCTCACTCCCGTCTCCAACTGGATTCCTCTGTAATGTCAGTCTGCCCGCGTTGGCCTGCTCATGTCGAGATGAACGACGATGGTCAGTCACACACTGTACTAGTACCAGCGGATTGGGCCTACATACGTCAGTCTTCTGAGCAGCAGACCCGCTCCGAGTCGTCAGCCACAAATCACCACCGCCACTAGCACAAGACCTACCTTACTGAGGAAGTTTGGTGCGTGCCTGCCCAACCTCAGTCAACTGAGGGTCACTCACTGCCCGTATTCTACCTGCAATACCAAGAACAGTGGGGGACCCGACCTGGAGCCTAGAGGCGCCATCCGCCCGTCAACAACACACCGGACTCCAACCTCGAGGGCTGCCCCGAATCGTCGTTCACTGCTCGACTTCGCAGGCTCTATGCCCCAATCTTCCTTTCTTCTTCGGCCGGTCGACGCTCTCTCATCGTCGCGTATCTCCTATCAGCCTCATTCATTTCCGCGACTCATGAATATCTAATCAGTGCTCGTTCCTTTCGACGGGGCCACTGCGTTGATCCGTCCTCAACTAGACAAGACAGCTCCCTAACGTCGTCTTATTGTATGTCGCTCGACTGCTCCCTCTTTCACATTCCTCCGAACCGATCATGGACAAGCTACCAAGGCTTCGACGCAAACCGAAACCCCCTGCCATCGAGACGAGCGTGGAACGAACAAGCACCGACACCAATGAGAGCACACTAAGCAACAATGCAGTGGGTGGAGGCGCAGGCGTGCCGGTGCAAGTGACCGAAGCGCTGTCCCGACCCACAACCTCTCACAATGGAAGTCCAGGCAGCGGGAGTAAACCTGCAGACAGCTGGGGGAAGAAGAGCTGGTTGCAAAAGGAGCAGACAAATGCCTCGGGGAAGAAGTCGCCGTTTCGAAACCTGAGGTTGCGCCCGTCAGCCAAGCGTGCTAGGGAGAGCTCGCCTGCGGGGTCATCCTTTGGAGACGCTCAAGCATCCCGTCAGGATGGCGTCAAGGTCAGGAGCATGGGGTTGAAATCGCGCGATCGCCTCGATGAGAAAGAGGATGTGCACATGGCTCAAGCGCAGCCCAGCGACCCTGGCCCCATCATGCCGTCATTCCTGACGCTTGAGAGAGATGGTGCGTGGAGCTCTCCGGGATGACAAAGACACACAGCTAACAACCGTAGCCATTGACTTGAAATTCGAAGACCTCAACTGGGACGAGCGAATCAGGCTCAACCGAGGCCAGACGAACCACCCCAACCACGAATGGAGATGGGGAACGTTTAAGCAAACGGATGTGAAAGAAAGGGGCCTCATGGACCGATACGTCAACATCAAACCATGGAACCACAACCGAGTGAAACTACGGGTTCCTGAAGGACACCTGGACTACGTCAATGCGTCGCTGATTACAGTTCGACCTCCGCCCGGCAGCGCACGACCGCCGCTACGCTACATCGCGATGCAGGGCCCGACCGAGCCGTCGATACCCTATGTCTGGCGGATGATCGCGGAGCAGGTCAAATCGCCCAGCGTCATTGTTCAGCTCACAAGCAACAGTGAGGGCGGCATGGTCAAATGCAATCAGTATTTTCCAGAGGGTGAAGAGGGGACAGAGTGGGATCTCAACGACGAGGATGTCTGGGAAGATGGATGGGGTGCCACCCTCAAGTCCGAATCACTTGAAGCGCTGTACAATGGAGCGATCGAGAAGCGCAAGCTTTCGCTCCACGTCGAGGGCGAGAGGGAGCCGCGCACTATATGGCATTTCTGGTATCGAAGCTGGCCTGACTTTGGCGTGCCTGCTGAAGACGATCTCGACAGCTTCTTTGAGCTCATGAGACTGTCGCGAGAGCACAGCTCACCCGATGGACCTCGCGTGATACATTGTAGCGCAGGCGTCGGGCGCACCGGCACGTTCATTGCACTGGAGCATCTTCTCAGGGAGCTCGACGTGGGCGCGCTGTACGATCCACCTGCCGACGAAAATGGACAATTACAAGCAGCAAAGCCGGACCCCATCTACGACACGGTGCAGGAGCTTCGTGAGCAGAGAAAGGGAATGGTGCAGAGTGAGATGCAGTACCGCTTTCTGTACCAGGTTTTGAAGAAACTGTGGTGCGATCGGTACGAGACTGCGGAGGACGACGAAGAAGATAAAGCTGACGGGGGCGTCAACTTGGACAAGCCCGTGCCGGTCACGCGCGCTTCCGAAGCGGATGCCTTCTGGGACGGTGACGGTGACGATGACGACGATGGGGGTGCCAAACTGCGAGAACCAGCATCGGGCAGCTAGAGACCGCGGACGGCACGTCGTGCTTTGCGTCTCCTCATCGAGCGTTCGGTGCGTCTGGAAAAGGCAAGCAGGCGACGTCGCGTGGCCTGGCTCTAAGGGGACGAAAGATGTCGAGAGCGCACGATTTGTTTATAAGAGCATCAGCGATTGCAGACTTGCATTTACGGGAAACAATAGAAAGGGACCATGAGCGCATGAGGCGGCGTTATCCGTGGGCACCAAATTGAACTTTATCTTGCTTACTCCAGCGTTGTTTGTCTAGTTCTCTAAACAGCAACATCCCGCGAGGGACTAACCAACTTATTCCTGCTATACGCATTTCGAGCGTGACATGTCTACCTTTTCATCCGCATTACAAATGTCCTACCGCACAGGAAAATATGACAACTCTGTTCCGCCCTCGGCATCTCGCGAGCCGCGAATCACCCTGGCAGAATCAGAGTGGCCGTGACCGTCTGCCTCTCCGTCTCCGTCTTGGTCTCTGTGGTGATCTCCGTCATGGTTTGCATGGCCGTCACAGTGAACCACATGGACACGGTCGGCGTGCCGGCGACGACAACGGTCGTGGCAAAGTCGGGCATCTTCTCGTCATTGCCGCCCTGTTGCTGCTCGCCCCCTCTACCGGCGTCGCTGTCTTGTTCCTGGCTGCGTCCAGCGCCACCGTCGTTCTCAGAGGAGCCCTGTCCTTGCTCTGGTGCTTGTGTGGCGCCCGGCATGGGCGGGTACGTGGCTCCATCGGCCAGAGTGATCTTGACCTTGCCGTCGTCTGGGTCCTCGATGACCTGCGTGACGGTGTTGGAGGGCGGTGCTACCGTGGGCTCTGGCTCGTCGATGATGGGCTCCAGAGTGGTGGGCGCTTCCGGGGGCGTGGTAGGTTCAGCAGGGACTTGCGGCTCTGCCGTGGGCTGCTCGACAGGTGGTAGGGGAGATTCCGACGTGGGCTGCTCGACGGGGGGCAGGGCGGTGTGGGTGACGACTCTGGTCGAGGTCATTGTCGTCGTCGTGACGACGACATCGGGCTCTTGGGGCTGCTGTGGCTCGGTGTCAGTGGGCGCCGGCTGGGGCGGCACATTTGTGGTGGTAGGCGCAGGCGAGGGCTCGGCGTCGCCTTGGAGCAGCTTGTTGGCCTCGTCGACGTTCATGCAGCCGACGCGGACGGTGCGCTGGAGCTGGCCCCATGGCACGGCGAAGCAGCGCGTCCCCTCGGGGCAGCGCTCGCTGAGTTCCCAGGTGCCGCTGTCCGTGCACCGGTAGTTATCGCCTTGGACGCAGGCCGGGGCGTTGGGTTCTGTGCAGGCGTCGCCGGGTGCGAGGCTGTCGAACAGGGCGTTCTGCTCCTTGGCAAACTGGAGCGTGTCGCGGGCGTCCTGGTCTGGCTCGGGCAGTGTGGTTGGTGCAGCCGGTGGCGTGGCCGGTGGTGAGGTCGTGGTTTCGACAGGCGGCGTTGTTGGCTGGGGCTGAGGCTCTTCAGGGGCAGGGGGGGTTGGCACGGGGTTGGGCGTCTCGACAGACGTGGTTGAGGTCTCTGGCTCGGGTGGCTGCACGGTGGACAAGTCGGGTACCGGTTGCGGCGGTCCGGTCGTGAGCTCAGGCGGGGTGGGATTGGGAGTGAACGTTGGACTCTCGGGGAGAGGTTCCAGAGTAGACTCGACCGGCTGTTCGTCGATGCTGGAGGGTGGAGGCGTTGCCGTGGTGCTTGGAGGCGACGTGGGAACATCAGGGGTGACGGGTACGTCGCTTGGCAGCGCCTCGAGAGTGCTGGAGGGCAATGGGAAGATGATGAGGGGTGGAGTCGAGTCCAAAGTCGTGCCAGGCGCTGGAGAGGGAATCTCAGGAGACTCGATAAAGGTTGGCGCGATGGGGGTTGGGAGCTCCGTCGTTTCGTCTGGAGTCGGAAGCGGCTCCGCGGGAATGGGCGTCTCGCTTGGCGTCGTTGGAGTGTCAGAAGACGTGGGTGTCTCCAAGGACGTCGGACTCTCGACTGCCGTTGTGGACGTCACAAATGAAGGGAGAGTCTCAGGTATACCCGGTGTCAGTGTGGTCTCCGGACCCTCTGAGGGGGTCGGTGTTTCGATGACTATGGGCGTATCGGGTGGGCTCACGGGAGTCTCGACAGTCGAGGACGACTCTGTCGTCGTCTCAGGGGTCGTCGTGGGGATGGGCTCCTCGTCGATCGAGCTTGGGGTCTGGGTGGGTTCTTGTTTGGGAGGAAGAAAGGTGATCTCCGTGATCAGCGACACTGGCGTTTCGCTCTGACTATCTTCGCCTCCATCCGCTGCCCCGTGGCCTGGTAGGAGCGATGTGGGAAAGACGGCATCCGTCGGGATATCCTTGAACTCGGGCTGTGGCGTCTCG
This sequence comes from Emericellopsis terricola, assembly GCA_027569275.1. Lineage (NCBI taxonomy): Eukaryota > Fungi > Ascomycota > Sordariomycetes > Hypocreales > Bionectriaceae > Emericellopsis > Emericellopsis terricola. Next base: position 43,091 of record JAPDEU010000039.1, read on the forward strand.
TCGCCCGTGATGATGCTGGGGATGTGAACTTCCAAGTCTCTCGCAGTATGGTCAGGGCCTTACATACCCATTTCCAGGCTGAGCCTGTCGTATTTTCAAGTGGTTGGGCGCTGCATTGCGCATCCTAAGCATGTGAGCTTCTCTCATCGATATGATACTGTGAACAAGATGACATACATTGAGTCCGCCCATCTCAGAGGACCAGCCTCGACGGTCTGTATGGTCATCCACGCATGCGCTGCAGCGCATAGCCAGTAGTTGCACCGCATAATTTCCTGTTGCGTGTATATACGAAGGAATGTCGTCGGTGATTCCTTTCCCCAGAGTAGTGATCAACGATAGTGGAGTTGGGTCTGAAAAGGCTGGAAAGGAGGATAGAGTGAGGAGATGAGCGTAGACAGAAATTCGTTCCCTTTTTTCTTCTATGATTTTTCCTCGTTTCGCGGAGGAGCGTTGGTCAGATGCTGTCGTGGTGAATCCAAGCGTTGTCGACAAAGATGCAGCCAAATCACAAAGACAAGTCGATGCAAAGCACCGTATCGAAGGGCCCACGAGAGCAGACAAAGGAGAGACAGACTCTAGGAAAGACAGTAGGAAATGGATACACAAGGAAAGAGAGGAAAGAATCCGTGATTCAACCACACATTAAGCTTGACAAGTTTGTCCAGGACACTCATTCACACGAACCGGGGGCAGAGGGCCAACGACATGAACATGATACTTTGTATTCCCCAGCAGCCGCCGCCATCCAAGCAACCGTCGCCGCAGGGGAAATTGCGCGACCGCAATCGCGGGCCATGCGATCCGCGCGCGTCAAGACTCTTGCGACGTCGGTAGTTGAGTGGTTCTGGGCGACGTTGGAGGTGCGACGCCAGGACAGCCAATCGATCCCACTCGTGTTGGACCTGCAGCCGCCGGCCACTTTGGCCGCCCACCAGCCCCCTGCAAAGAATCTTGTCCTTATTTTGGGCCCCTACGACGACAATCGACCAGAGTCGCCATCTTATTCGGTTGCATTCGTGTTGTTTCGCATCAGGTTCCGGTGGGCCCATATCGATGGCCTTCAAGCTGTCAGTTGTGTCCACTGCGTTCAGGCACTGCAGGGGAAGCGCGTAGCCGCCCGTCCAAGTCCCAGCAAGCGCCAACAGCTTGGGCGCCAACAAGCGGCAATCCATGATTCACGTATCATTGTGTCTAATTCGAGATCGTTCATAAATTACACTCGCTGCTATGCTTCTACATGCAAAGTATCCGTACATTGATCCCGTCGCACAACCTCTTCCATGCGTTTGTGCAACATGAACGCCAACCTTGGGTATCCCCATCAGACATGTGTTTGCCTGTCCTCGTCTACCTATATCTCCGACCAGAACTTGTCTGGGTCCTCTGCGCGTCGCGCCAAGTCTGCGCAGACCTTGCGCCGTTCCTCAATATCTCGGATTACGCTCCAGTAGTTTGGTGGCGCCGGGATGAAAAACGTCTTCTCGCCGCGCTCCTCCCTGAGCCTCCAGTATCGCACCCACTTCAAAGCATGAGCCAGGCCAACATAGCCCAAATCGGCCTGGCGCTCAGGGAACTGCTCAACCTCGTCGTCGCCCGGCCAGCGCCAGGCCAAGTCGCCCTGCTGGACCTGCGCGCGTAGCCTGTCCACCACATCCTGGGGCAGCATCGGTTCGGCGTAGCAACGGAACACGCAGAGCACGCGGTGAAAGTCAGCCGCCGCAGGAACCTCATCGTATTTGAGAATGTCTTCTCGTAGACCAGCCTGCTTCCACTGCGTCATCAGCCACGCCAGGTACCTAGACATCTCAACAAAGTCGCCGGCGAAGGCCAGCGCCGACATGATCGTAAAGGCGGACCCAGCCCCCACAGGGTCCACGCGGGCCACCATGTGCTCGAGGGTGTACGAATCAGGCTTCTCCTGGAGCTTCTGATTCTGCGCTTCCCGCGCCCGCAGCGTTCGCATCATGTACTTGAGTCTCTCCGCACACCTCCTGAGCTCAGGGACCCATGCACCAGACATGTCGTGCTTCATGTCTGTTGGGAAGTGTTGCGGGCGCTCCGCCTCCGCCGCCTCGTCCGGGCTAGCGCTGTCAAGACGATCGCGGATCTCCGTGTCGTATACCAGTCGCAACGTCTGGAGCTCGCCCTTGCGTGCCTCCACGTGCATCTCGTCCATGTGGACCGCAAACGCCCTGTTCATGGACTTGCGGAGACACTTGCTGTACTGGCGCAGCGTAGGCAAGCGCAGGTGCGTCATCTTCTCAATGTTGGACACAATGTTCTGGTAACCCTTGAGCTGGGCCGCGAGTGTCGTCCCCTCCCACTCACAGAATGGGGATCGAGGCAGTCTGTTGCTGCTAGCCCGCAAGATGGCGCCCCACATGTACCAACCCCAGAGTTTATCGTGCCCGCTCGCATTCTTCATCCGAGCCGATGTGATAATCATGGCGCGCTTCAGCTGCCGAGCGGGCGTCTTGTCGAGACTGGTCAGGCACTTGACGTAGGCGGCGACGAGCGGCAGCGGGATCTTCCGCAGCTTGCGGCCCCACGATCTTCTCTCTGCCTTTGTAAAGGTGCTCTTGGAAATTTCATAGTTAGACAGGGCGAGGTAATGGCTTTCCCCGCTGTCGGCCAGATATCGTCGCGCGCGTCGCTCCGTGTGTGCGTTCCGGACAAGAATCTCAAGGCATCCCGACCGTGGTCGAATGCCTGCTTCCATCATCCGCTCGTACAGCGTGTATGCATCAGGAGGCTCACGTAGCGTACGCTCGTATTCGGACAAGTTGGCATCGGAAATGTGCGGAAAGTTGAAGGCCCGCTCCCCGGGCAGCAGGCCCGAGTTGTTGCGAACATCAGGGCTGAACAGCTTGGCAAACATGGCCGCGTAGACGGCTAGGCTGGGATGCTGGCCGGGTACGGGCGGTTCATTGAAGCGAGCCCAGGCCTCCGTCGCATTGCGCGTGGCCCGGATGGACGCTGTCCACATGTCGACTGGCCCGCCCTTGACGATTTCCTGCTTGATCGTCGGCGACCCGTCCGGCGCTCGGCCCCCGAGTATGTCCCAGGCCAAGTCCTCGTCGCTCATGGCAAAGCCAGCTTCCTGCTGCAGCGTGCTCACCGTCACCGGGCGCGACCAATTATCCTCGGGTCTCGTGGCCTCATCAATGCCGTCGCCGGGCAAGAGGCGCGGCGGCCACGTCTGCGCGTGCCGCAACACATTGTGAATGTCGGTTGCATTCTTCGGCATCGAAGCGAGAACCTGTCGCACCGCGCAAAAGCCTTGGTAGTGGAAGCGGAGTGGTCTCTCAAAATCTGATGAAGCTTCCAAGAGCTTACTTTGCGCCTTCCAGTAGAACGTCGGATCAATGTAATACGTGGGCGGCAGCCAGCGATTCAGGGTCGTGCTGAATATGGCCAGCGCGCTGTTGTAAAACTTGCATTGCTGTACAAATGCTCGCGTCGAACGCATCTCCCATTCGTCAATCTTCCTCAAGTAAGCAATAGCCATATCCGCGATCTTGGGCAACAGTATGCCATCCAGTCGCACAGCGTGGCCAGCTAGGCCTGTCACCATCCGTAGGAATCGATCAGGCGCGACTCGCGGAGAACCAGGTGCGACAATCAAGCCACTGCAATAGGCGATCATTTGATCGAGAAGCGCTGCGTCCGAGATGGTGACCATTTCTGACAAGAGGATATTCAGCAGCCACGACGGCCGGTGGCCCTCCATTTGCAGAAACCGTTCAAGGGAGACATTGGCAGTTTCCCCAGCCAATGTGTGGCAGATAGCGTCCAAGTCACCGCTACTGTAGCCCAGAGACCGCATTGTCGCGATGAGTGCGCGGCGCTCTTTCCGCTGGGGCAGAAGATGGAGGATATCGTGCGCATAAGAGCGGCGAAAGTCGTCCTGTTGCTTCAATCGCAGCATCTCGCGACGAAGTTTCCATTGCAAGACAATGAAAGAGGACCGCGGTGTTCTCAGCTTGGCAAGCTTTTTCTGCCACGCGAGCCGCGTCTCACTGTCGCTCAGCCAGCACTTTTTGTAAAACAAACCAGGGCCGCCGTCTGTGATCCACGGCTCACTCTGCTCATCCAGACTCGTCGCTGGCCCCGTCGGCTGGGATCCTGGCGAAAAGCTGGCGAGAGAGTCACCATGGTCGCCAGACGGATGGCCGGTGGAAGGGAGGGTGCGTCCGGCGAACTTTTCAGCGAACCCATCACGATACGGCCTCGCACCCGACTCTGGCCCTCGAGGGTGCGTTGCGTTCGGCTGGTGACAGACGTCGTCCGTGGTCGGGGAGGAGAAGCGTGCCGTCCGACTGGTGTCATAATCGGCCGGTGCTTGTGCGTCTGGTTTCCGGCAATGAGAGGCGTGGGAAAAGGGCCGTCGCAAGTCCTGCGGAATGTCAGTTCCCAGAGGCCACGATGTAGCGCCTTGGACGGCAAGATCCTACCTTTCTGGACGCCGCGAGGGCCAACAGCATGCGCTGTCTTTGCCCAAGCTTCCATGGCGCCACCTGAAGCATGCCGCAACATTTCTTCACTCTGCACAAGTGAGCGAGGAGATGGGCCTACGGAGGCATTGGCAGCGCGCGCGACGCAAGGACTGATCTCCAAAAAGTTGCATGGTCGCGAATGGCGCCAATTCACATAACGAGTTTATGCGCTAAGTGAGCTGGTCTTTGCTGAGACTTCTTGGTAAAGGTACCCTTCGCTCATGATTGCCAGCCACCTTTGAGGAAATAAAATAGTCTAGACTGCCTGCGTGGCTATAGTGCATTGGATATCAATGGAGAAGTATTTCGGCTTCAAATGCCACGCTACAAGATGAGGATTTCCGTGGTTGCGAATCACGTCCGCAGTTTATTATACTTGGCATCAAAAAGCGAACGAGGCTGCCTCTCAGTCATTTGGTGACGACCCAATCTCCTTGGTTTTCGATTTGTCGGCCACTTCCTCGCTTTTTTCCTTGCGTTTCTGCACAACCTCCCAATTGTACACACGGGCGATCGCCACCTCCATTGTCTGTGCCATGTTCATTAGCCAAAGTTGCATCAAAGCGCTGCTGCCACGTACCGTGATCTGCTCCCTTAGAAAGTCCAAATCTTCTTCACAATTGGAGAGGCTGGTTTTTGCCGTGGCAAGTTTGGTGCTCAGCAAGGCTTCAGCCTCGTCGATCGGGTACGTGAGCATCACGTTGGCCTGTGTCCCGTCAGCATGGGGTACCCCTGATGCGCGTAACCGACATACACCCAGCCAAATGTGCACCTCATCGGTCGGTGGGATATTCGCGCGCGAGTACAGAGTATCGTTGAGCTCAAAGGTGGTCTCAATGGGATCTGTCTCATCCTGGAAAGCTGTCAGAGCTGGCATTCCCCCACATGGTGCCACACGTCGCCCACCCTTCTGAGCTTCAAGAACTGGACTGTCTCGAGAGTCTTCCGGATATCGGGGATCTTGTCGCGAAGCCCAGCCATTCTCCGTTGCAAGTTGACCTCCATAAACTGGTATTTCCTGTCCCCGTTGTCACTACACACGTGCCCCCATGGTGGTTTTCGCTCGACAACGCTTACGAGATCATCTCCTGGAAGCTTTTGAGTGTGGGCTCGACATCGTCTCGCGTGGCAACATAGTCCTCGACCTTGTCGACAAAGGGGGCGAACGGGATGCCACGGGGGTTGCTTGGTGTCGCATTCGACTCTTTGCTGCAGGGCTGTTAGGGACGTTGTGGTGCAATTTTTGAAGCAAGGACTCACCCCGTCTGGACCTGTTTCCCTGCGCTCGCCATTTTGGCTCCTGTCTCTACTGGCCAGGGGGGCTGGCGACTCGGCAAGCTTTGGTCGCAAGCTAGGATTTCTTTGTCTGGGATGCACCACAAGCAATGACTGCCCCGCGCTGGGCAGGACGGACAGGACCACAGACTGCAGCTCAAGTGGGGGGACAGTGCGGGCTCTATGAAAAACGTCACAAGTCAGATAAGGTGCAGAACTACGAACAATTCCTCCGGGAGGAAGCCAAGACTCTGCAGATGTTTGTTGCAGTCGCTCTGGTCTCGGTGCGCTCAGTCATCCTATCATCGCACTGCGAACAGTCGCGTGCACGGCTGAGAAGACACAATCATCGTGTCAGATCTATCCCTCAGCAAGCAGGCCTGACGTCTGTAGGTTGGGAGTGTGAGGAACAGACGAGGTTCTGGCCCTATCAACTACCTTGTTTTTAGACCTTCCGTGGCTTTGGATCAACTTCGATTTATCAGCTATGGCCTCGTCGATGCAAAACAGTGTCGATGTTGTGTATGCGACCTGATGTACCTGCGCGTGTCGCCATCTGCCAGACCGAAGCAACTACACTTGCTGTTGGCGAAAACTGAGCTGGAATCAGAGTGGAGTTCGATACAAATGCCTTATTTTGCAGGAATGAATGATCTGAAAGTCTTGCCTCAAGCATGCGGGAGGGCAATATAGCCATGCCATTGTGATTTCTCGGACGCGCGCAGAACTGCAGTGGCTGACGAGTCCGCTTCAGTGATGGTGAGCCTGAACATACAGCTGACGGGAAAAGGCGAGCTCATGATTGTGTTTCGTTAAAATTTATTATCGTACATGAATACCGCCGAGACTCCATTTGCTTTAGTTCCCCCAGTCGTCGTTATCATTATTACGGCAGTACACGCCTTACATCTGTTCATGCAGCTTTGCCTAGTCCGCGCGCTTTGAATCGGCGTCAACGGCTCCGGCAGCCTTGCCCGCAGCAGGCGCTGGCGCCGCCTCATCATCGTCCCAGTCGTCCGGCGCGTTCTCGTCCCAGTTGTCGATCTCTTCTTCCAACGAAAGTCCGTGTGACGCCTCGCCCACGACGCCGTTTTCGTGGCCTTCGCCGAGCTCCACGTCACCCACGTCCTCGCCAGGCAGGTTCGTGTAGGTCTTTCGTTGTCTCTTCCTCTCAAGCATGCGCCTGTGGTACCAAGCGCAGAGACCTACCCCGGCCAAGCTCCCCACCACGTTGGCAAGAATATCGTACACGTCGAAATCGCGATCATTCGGAAGGAAGCTCTGTACAAACTCAGAGCCTACTCCTAATATCACTGTGCAGACAACTAGTGTCATGTGTAGGGTGCGCCGGCGGGTCGTATCGACGATCCAGTAGAATACTACTGTGAGGAGGAAGAAGGTGACGAAATGGAGGACCTTGTCGTTCACATATTGGCCGAGCTGCAGCTTCGTGAGCCCAGCGTAGGCAGCTACAAGAAGAAGCACAAGAAAAGCAGCTATTACTTGTTAGCACATCATGTCTGATGGACCGATCGAGCGACCAGGAGCTTACCCGCAAAAGGGAGACGTATGCGCATCGCTTCAGGCGGTTATTTGACGGTGACGTACGGGCGCGGCTTGGCGGCTGTGGTGCAGAGTACAGTGTCTTGACGGGAAAAGATCTTGTGGGATTTCCGCATTGGTCGCAAACTGCAGGTTGTGTATGCGGGCTCCAAGAGATATTATCTCCAAATTGGCCGCATTGATGGGACTGACAAAGCTGGCAAGTTCGGAGCTGGCATGATCATGGCTGGGCTGATGGGCAGAGCTCCAGGCTGCCGGCTCCAGCCACTCAGGCCGGAAGCAGCAGCCACGCTTTCGACAGGCCGGGGTCAGCCATGCTCCAGGCGCAGGTGCTGTTGGCAGCCGCATGCCCACGTACTGCGATGAAGTCATGCACCAACAGCATGCCAAACTTTGTTGGCAGGGACTAGATCTGTCGTCGAGAAGACCGCGTATCGCCAACTTCCAGACTCGTTTTGGCAATTTAAAGATGACTGCCACGCTTACCAGCCTGGTGCGGAACCCAGCCTGCCAGTGCAATTGCACTGGAGTCACGTGATGGAGCCTCTCACGCGCGGTCGCATTCACACAGTCCTCCCCTAGGTACCATGTACCTCAGACAAATGGACCATTGTAAAACACGTAAACCATGCACAAGATGTGCGTTCTTTTAAGAATATTGATGTCAATTCATTGATACCACGTCTTTTATCCACGGCTTCTAATAGCTAAATTGAGAGAAATCCACATTGCGCTCAAGTACCAGAGAGAACGTGGTACCTCGCCTTGGACGCACGCGCGCTCCCCCAGAATCACGAACCCCCAAGTCCGGTCCCGCTTTAGGAAACGCCCAGCCTTAGGACGACTCCGACTTCACCCCATCGCAACACGGTCAAAGCCTCCCATTGCGCGCCATCTGTGCACCTCCAAATCAACCATTCTCATCGCGAAACTCGGCGCACCATCCAGGTGAAGGACGCTCTTTTCACTCATGCCGCTCTGAGAGTGCCATTCGCCCTTGTCCCGGCCCGACGCGAGCGCATCGTTTTGCGCATGGCGACCGGTGCCGACCTGTCGCTCCCATCGCCAGGGCCCCATCATGTCTTTTACCAATGGCCGACATATAGGGTCAACTCCCACATTACATCATTCGAACAGTACTAGGAGTTTGAACATCCCCGACGATGTTTCTATGCGTTCCGCCAGAGAGCCGTCCGCTCTGGGACCCGAGGCCCCGGCCGACGCAGATGATAACGTGTACCGTTCTATTTTCGCAGATCTCTATCGCAAAACGGAGGACAGGGTTTCTCTTCTGTTTGGCGACGGTGGTCAATACAATCGCGACGCGATCAATGCGCTTCGCCAACACACTGCGAATACAGCAATAGGCTCTCCGGCTGCTCTTCCACCAACCACCGACCATGAGGAACCGCAAGAGCCCCCTCGCAAGAAGGCTAGACGCGACATTGACGAAGACGATTATGGCGACGACGACGAGGACGATGAGGAGGAGCAGAGTGGCCCAGCCGCGCCGACAGCAGCCCGGTCGCGAACATCCGCAGCCGGCGCACTGCTATCGCCTTCGAAATCTGGCAGCTCTCCGGTGCAGTCTTTGAACTCGCCAGACAAGCAGTCGGACAAAATCAAGACTGAGCAATCGACGCAATCACAAGAGAAACCCCCTGGCGACGACGCTATCAAGACATTGGAAGAGCAGCACATGGCCGCGGAGGAGGCCGCGCGGAGGAGCTTCCACACTATATTATACACCCTAGAAAATGACCGAGCTGCGATGCTTGAACAGCAGCGATTAGAGGATTCAGAGAAGCAGCTCCAGGCAGAGATGGATCACAACACCAACTCAAACGCAAATGGGCAGGCTGCCACCAATCAGGGATCTTTGGCCAACGCCAACCTCGGCGCATCAAGCCTGACGCTCAAACACTTGATTGCGCGCATTGACATGAGGCGCGACGAGGTGGAGGCGACCGACGCCGAGCTACGAGCGCTCATGAACGAAGTCAGGAAAAACCGCAGCAAATGGGCCAGCGAGGAGAATGTAAACCAGGAGGAGCTGTACGAGGCGCTCGAGAAAGTTCTCACGGAACTCAAGGCGCACACTGAGTATTCGACGCCCTTCCTGACGAGGGTCAGCAAACGAGAAGCACCTGACTATTACAACCGTAAGGCTTCCGCTTTTTGTCGATGAATACGAGATTAACCCCTACAGTGATCAAAAACCCAATGGACCTTGGTACCATGACTAAAAAGTTGAAAACTCTCACGTACAGATCAAAGGACGAGTTTGTCACGGATCTGAATCTCATCTGGGACAACTGCTTGCGCTACAACCAGGACATGAACCATCCCCTTCGACGTATGGCCAATGGCATGCGAAAGGAGGCCGAGAAACTCATTCCATTGATCCCGGACCTCGTCATTCGCTCCCGGGCAGAGGTCGAAGCCGAGGAACGCCGCAAACAAAATGGTGGCGAAGACGATGGTGCAGATGACTCTGACGACGAGCCGATAATGTCGTCTCGCGGCCGTGTCACGGGGACGAAAGGTTCGAGCGTGACCGCGAGTAAATCCAGAAAAGCTCCCAGCGACCAGAAAGAGGAAACGCCGGTGGTGGATCAAAAACCTGTGCTGCAGGTCAATGGCCTCCTGGGCAAACACGGTCGCGAAGACTCGGAAGCCGTTGAGGGCAGCACCGGGTTAGGGACTCCTCCGATAGGCGGCTCCAACACACCAGCCGGGGCACACGGCGTATCTGGGATTACTAGCAACGCAGACGCCATGGACGTGGACGGCCCCAGCTTGAGCGGACTCGCCCTTGACTCAGCGTATAACGAGGCTGCGGAGCAGGCCTTTGAGGATGAGGAGTACAAGATTTGGAAGCAGACCACCAAGAAAGATCGTGCCCTAACCGCCAAGGAGCGCCACTTCTTGTTCAAGGACAACAAGCTTAATCTAGAGGCTGCGGCCGCACTCCGGACCAAGGCCGCCATGCGACGGTTCCTGAAGCACCAGCAAGAGGCAGCGACGTTGGCAAGCAAAGGTTCTGCCGCTGAAGATCCGGTTGCCACCACCAGTGAGGCGGCTCAGAAGCCTACAGAGACACTCGCTGAGGGCATTGAGGAGGAGGCGGAAAGAGTGCTGCCCGACTACTATGATGCGCTCAGCAATATCCCAGACATTCAGTCCAACTTTCGATGGATAGAAGACAGTGAAGGCCACGTCATCAACCAGCACGAGGACTTTCTGCGTCTGGTTCCCCAGGGGTCTTTCACCGCACCACAAAGTCGTCTTTCTAAGAAGATCGATGACAATATCCGCCAGATCCAGGAGACGCGAAAGTTGGTGAACAAGATCTCGGTGATCAAACAGATGCAGGTCCAAACACAGGTGAGGCTGTCGCTCTATGCGATATTTTCAACGTACGCTAACACAGCTAGGTCTTTTCGAACCAGTTCCCCAAGATCAATGCGGAAGGCTTTCACGAGCAAGACATTGACTCCCATTTTATCTCTGACAATGGACCTGTCATGGCGTCCGAGACTTGCCACGATGCCTTGCGTCGCTCTGTCACCAAGATCCTGTATCACACAGGATTCGAAGAGACCCAGCCCTCCGCTGTGGATGCCTTCACCGACATTGTCGCAGACTACTTTCAAAAACTTGTCAAAACATTCAGCACATACACGGAGGTGGAGCAGATGTCAGTGACGACCAAGGACGGAACAAAAATCGAGCCGAGATACACTCCGGAAGAAGCTGTCCTGCATACTCTCGACGAAAACGGATACGATGTCGAGGCATTGGACAGCTACATCAAGGACGACTTGGACCGACAGTCGAACAAGCTTGCCACCATGCATGACAGGATGAAGAACCACTTGACCGATCTCCTCCGTCCGGCACTCACTGGCGACGAAGGCACCGACGGTGTCGGGGCTTTCAAAGACGGCAGCGAAACGTTTGTCAGCGGCGATTTTGCGGACGATCTCGGCGAGGACTTTTTCGGCTTCAAAGCGCTTGGTTTGGAGGGAGAGCTGGGAGGCGCGCTGGCCGTTCCCTTCCACCTGCTCCAGACACGCGTGCGCAACCAGTACCAGATGCAGACGCAGGCTGCCGGTCCGGACGTGGCCGACCTGTTCGAGCCCCTTGAGCCGCTCGAGCCGATCACCAAGGCCAGCATCCAGGGGCATATTGGCCTGGTCAAGAACTTCTTCTGGGCCAAGCTACACGCTAACGGCGATCAGCCCCTGGTTGAGGACGAGGATCTTCCTGTGAAGCAGCGGAAGCCACGCCCTCGCCTGGGCGCGACCGGCAAGATTGTGTCCGCGCAGAAGCGGCCTCCCAAAGAGCAGCTCGCTCTCGCTAAGAAGAAGAAGAAGCTCGAGGCGGCCGCTGCGGAGGCCAAGCTGAATGCCTCCCCCGGAAAGGCTGGTTCTACCACCAACACGCCAGTCAAGAAGAAGTCCTTGCCTAATGGCACAGTGCCGAACCCTGCCGTCCTGGCGCTGGCGCCTTCCATGGAGCGCTCCAATAGTATGCAGAGCCAAGGCGGCGCCAGCCAGACGGACAAGGATGAAGGCACGGGCATGATGAGCCCTGAGAGCATCGCTCAGTAGGCTACGGATGCGATTCGCCGGTTTCCTGTACATATCCGGTGCGACCAGCCGCATTCTTCCCTTGTATTTTACGCCCCCGTCTTTGCCGCCCGGGGGGTGGCTGCCCCTCCATTTTCTTCTTCACTGCCCACTTACTCTTATCTCTCTCCTTTGTTTACCCTCTTTTGTGTCTCAGACAGGCGTTGGGGCACATGCAATGCATCAGGCGGCGTCCTAAAATTTACCATTGGCAACGCATACACCATGATATACCAGTTTACGAGCGGCGAGGGGCGCGCACAGGTCTTTTTTGAGGAAGTCATTTTACTTTTGGAAAGGAACATTTATTTGGTCTGGTGGGGGGTTTGTTGTCTTCGAAAGAAGGGGGTGGGGCGCGGGGGTGGTAAGAACTGGTGGCACGCGGACAGGATTGAAAGACTCCCAAGACATGGCCTGGCTGGGTGTAGCAGAGAGTTGAGCATTGTTGTGCACAAGTGGCGCTGGGGTCGAAGTAGTAGATGAGAGCAGTGGTAATAAGCAGATGTCTCACAACGAAACAGACCTTTTCACATGGTGATATTCCGTCAAAGACCCAGGATTTCCTTAGTTCTCTCTGGAAGTCCGTTGCGACTCACACAGAGGGGAGCGAGGCGGCGTCTAGCCCTTGTTGCCCCTGAAGCCCTTGGAGCGCCTGGCAAGCGTTGAAGCACTTGAAGCCCCTGAAGCCTTCGGCAAGCCTTGGAGGCTCTTCTATAGAAAGAGCAAAGGTCGGCTTTGCTCAATGACACGCGCGACCGATGGCATCGAGAGGCCATGATTGCGCACGAAAGGGACACCATTTTTGAATACCGAGAGAACATAATATGGAGCGAAGATCGAAAGTACCCTAGTGACGCCTATCAATGTGTGACCCCTTGCTATACGACACACACCCCTAGCCGGTTCAGCGGGGTCTGAATTGACTGTTACCTGCTCATTGAGGCGCTCAGAGGGCTTAGAACAGCCGTATTCGATCCTAGCATTGTTCCAATACTAGGGTTGTTGCTCGTTTCTTCCCCCTGACACAGTATTTCAGAACGCGAATCTTGATCATCCATTTCTAGATGAATGAGGCCGAGGAATCCACCAACCCAGCCTGAAAGCGATCGCATTGGCCATGACAAAGCTCGAATTACTGGGAGGTTTTCGATCCATTGTCGTAGAAACCTGTAACGGGCTACTGGATTCGAGTGTTGTCTTAGTAAGTACATCGAGGGCAGTTCTTTGAGCGGTTTCTTTTGCGATTCTTTCACTTTCACTTTTCTGTACGTTGTTGATTCGCTGTCGCTGGGGTCGATGATGAGCTAGCCGAAACAGCGTGGGAAATGAGAAAAACCGTTGCTTATAGGCGCAGGGATGTGTTGAAAGACGTTTCTGAGTGGTCCCAGCATTGTTACGGATACTTCCATGTGATGTTCTGATGAATGGTGATGGGTACTATAAAGGAGTGATGATGGTGTGGAGAAAAGACCAGAGATGGAACCTAGCAGTCAAATGGCGGGGCAATATTTGGCCCTGGAGGCTGACTACCTTCGGCAAGCACTAAGGTACCTTGAACATACCGGCAGTAAATTGAAATGCAACAGACGCCTAACGTTAGTTGGGTGTAGCAGAGAGCGTTGTCCAACACGGAGTGGGCCGGTGATCCGAGCAGAATATGAACGAAGTTCTACAGTTTTGAGTAGCCACTTGACTGACATATTGTTCAGGTTCAGCCTGAGTGGGCATGTTCCAGTCATGAATCATTTGTGGGGAAGGATTTAGTGGTGGCGCCCCGTTGGGATATTTTTTTGCGGACGGGCACCAGTGGAGGAACTCATCTGATGAAAGAGATCTTTTGTTGTGCCAATAACCACTGCGTGCTCCTGCTAAATATTATTTTGCTCCCCCCTAATCTCGTCTGGTTTATATTGGTAGAGATGGCGTGCTGTCGTTCTTAGTTGCAGGGTAGCCAGCCCAGCGTACATGCATGCATGAATTGCCGCATCGCAGGCCGGATCTCGTCAACTCCGGTCCCGACAAGGCGGTCCCCTCCAGTGTGGACCAGACACAGCTCATGGAGTTGCCTGACAGCAAACTTTCCCAGGATTTTGATCCGCGGTGGCAATTGGCGAATCAGTCCATTTATCCTTTTCGTTCCAATCCACTAGGGAGACTCTCGTGCGTGCCAGAATGACCTGATAATTGGAGTGCCGTTAGCGCCCCGCATCGTTGCCACAGGGTCCTCGAGTCAGAGGCCCGCAAACCTGGACCCCGCCACGGCCGATCTCGCTGCTGTACCGCCAAGTGCACCGAAGGCGTGCGAAGTGAGTGGCAGGGTGCCGTTTGGTCTGCCTGGGAACGAAAAAGCTTAGCTCCTTCCTCCGTCCGACTTTTTTTTCCCTTCCGCCGCGTCTTTATAACTCATTCCTGCATCTCCTCTTCCCTCCCTCCTCGACAAAGATTCATATCCTCCTCACCAAATTCACCACTCTTCCCCACCACCGTCACAATGGGTTCCGCTATCAACGCTGAGTATGCCTTGTCGGCTGCCCACAAGGAGATGCTCGAGAAGAGCCTCCTCGACTCGGATCCTGAGGTTGCGGAGATTATGGTACGTGCGATCCAATTCCACCCAATGCAGAGGACATTGTGTCTGACCCTCCTCTCAGAAAGATGAGATCCAGCGCCAGCGCGAGTCCATCGTTCTCATTGCCTCCGAGAACATCACCTCCCGTGCCGTCTTCGACGCCCTGGGCTCGCCCATGTCCAACAAGTACTCCGAGGGCTACCCTGGTGCCCGCTACTACGGCGGCAACCAGCACATTGACCAGATCGAGCTGCTCTGCCAGCGCCGTGCCCTGGCTGCCTTCCACCTCGACCCCGAGAAGTGGGGTGTCAACGTGCAGTGCTTGTCCGGCAGCCCTGCCAACCTCCAGGTCTACCAGGCCATCATGCCCCCTCACGGCCGCCTCATGGGCCTTGACCTCCCCCACGGTGGCCACTTGAGCCACGGCTACCAGACCCCCCAGCGCAAGATCTCGGCTGTCTCGACCTACTTCGAGACCATGCCCTACCGCGTCAACCTCGAGACGGGCATCATCGACTATGAGCAGCTCGAGAAGAACATTGTCCTCTACCGCCCCAAGGTCCTCGTCGCTGGTACCTCCGCGTACTGCCGTCTGATCGACTATGAGCGCATGCGCAAGATTGCCGACCTCGTCGGTGCCTACCTCGTCGTCGACATGGCCCACATCTCTGGTCTCATCGCCGCCGAGGTCATCCCCACGCCCTTCAAGTACGCTGACATTGTCACCACCACCACCCACAAGTCCCTCCGTGGTCCCCGTGGTGCCATGATCTTCTTTCGCAAGGGTGTCCGCTCGGTCGACCCCAAGACTGGCAAGGAGACCCTGTACGACCTCGAGAACCCCATCAACTTCTCGGTCTTCCCCGGCCACCAGGGTGGTCCCCACAATCACACCATCACTGCCCTGGCTGTGGCGCTCAAGCAGGCCCAGACCCCCGAGTTCCGCCAGTACCAGGAGAAGGTCATTGCCAACGCCAAGGCCATTGAGAATAAGTTCAAGGAGCTCGGCCACAAGCTCGTCGCCGACGGCACCGACAGCCACATGGTTCTCCTCGACCTGCGCCAGCACGCCTTGGACGGTGCCCGTGTCGAGGCTGTTCTCGAGCAGATCAACATTGCCTGCAACAAGAACTCGATCCCCGGCGACAAGTCCGCCCTTACCCCCTGCGGTATCCGCATCGGTACCCCTGCCATGACCTCGCGTGGCTTTGGCGAGAAGGACTTTGAGCGTGTTGGCCAGTACATTGACGAGGCCATCAAGATCTGCAAGGAGGTCCAGGCCGCTCTCCCCAAGGAGGCCAACAAGCTCAAGGACTTCAAGGCCAAGGTTGCCGGCGACGAGGTCCCCCGCATCAACGAGCTCCGCAAGGAGATCTCGGCGTGGACCAGCGCCTTCCCTCTTCCCGTTGAGGGCTGGCGCCTCGACGCCGGCATCTAAGCACCATTGATGCCGAGAGAGGCCACTCGAATTTCACCAACAGAGTGGTCATGATGCGATGAGGTGCGGCTCCTGCGCGACTCGCCCACGTAATGTTCAACAAGCATGCATTTTCAACAGGCGTTCCATTTTTGCGGTCAGTCATGGGAGGAAAAAGAGAAAATTCGAATACGTACGGAAATCGGAGTTATTTGCCACGGGGCAGGAGCAAAAAAGAATGATATCCGTTTTCCTTTGTACAATGATGGATAGTAACGAATCGTCTTAACACGAGATAGCGAAATTGTTCCGGCTCAGGCCATGGAATATATTACTTATTTATATATTGCCAAGGGCAGCAATCTGGTCGCGATACCACGAACATTCGTGCACGGACCCTGCTGAAGGGGAATGTAACAATGTTCTCATTCTCCAGGCAATACCTAGATGAAGCGTACCTTGCAGTCTAGCTCTGAGTGACTGAGAGACTGAATTCACAGAGCTCATCTCCAGTCCAAGGTTGACTCGAGACCAGTGCATACATAATGGGGGGGCACTGACTGCAGATGGGAGCAGCCCTGCGAACATAACTTTTGCTACGCCACTGTGATTGCGGCGTAGAGAGTGACACAAGACTCTTACTTGTCAACCGTCAGTCGTCAATTGTTTGGAAGAGGCATTCATGTCGCTGATCTGTGCTGCCAAGCCAATCGGCCCACATCGTACCAGCCCGCTTCCCAGCATGTGCATGGAAAGAGCAATTACGCGTAGAACCTGTTGGATACTCACTTTCAACAGCCAACGCCCATCCTGTAGCTCGCTCGCTACCAACCTGCAACACATACACCACGAATTCGGGGGCGGCAGCAGACCATGGGCTGGCCCTATCGCTTCGTCTCGCTCTCTCAAGAGGAGATAAATCTCCGCCGTGCGGCGCTCGACAGCTACGCCTCCACAGCGCACCTGTCCGCCTTCCTCCCGCCGCTCATTTTCCTCATCACCCGCCTCGTGCTCCTTGTCATTGAGCGCGTGCAGAGGCAGCAGCAGCAGAGGCGACAGGGACGCTACCGGTCCGTGCCCGGGTCACCCGTCGCCAAGGCGCGACGCCTCGGCAGCTGGGGACTCCTCCACGAGCGCGTCGTCAAGATCAGCTGGTGGCTCGAGGATGGCGTCCTCCCAGGCGACGCGAGCTGGGGCCGCAGGGACGAATGGATCGTCGGACTTGGATGGCTGGCGTGGCTGCTCGCGCTGTGCTTCCTCGGCACGGGTGACGACTTTCTCCACGTCACCAAGCGCTTTGGCCTCATCGCCTGCTCGCAGCTGCCCATACAGTATCTCCTGTCTCTCAAGTCGGCCGTGAACCCGCTGGCGCTGCTCTTCCGCACCTCGCACGAACAGTACAACCGGTACCATCGCGTCCTGGGCCGCGTGCTCTACGTCCTCCTCGTTCTGCACATTGTCTGCTACAACTACTTCCTCGCCAAGAGTGGGATATGGCTGAAGCGCATGGCGGCGCCCATGGTCCTCGCCGGCGTCGTGGCCTCGTTGGGACTACACTCGCTCTTCTTCACCGCCACGGTGGCCGTCAGGCGTTACTCGTACCGCGTCTTCTTCATCATCCACCTCGTCACGGCCCTGTCGTTGCCTGTGCTCACCTTCTTCCACGCCCCGAGCGCGAGGTGGTATCTCGTCGAGGCTCTCGGCGTCTTCGTCCTCGACATTGCCGTGCGCAAGTTGAGGACGATTCCCGCGCCTTCGCAGCTGAACAAGGTCCCGGGGACCGACCTCATCAAGCTCGTCGCGACAATCCCCCACCACAGGCTGGCCAAGTTTGACGCCCGGCCCGCTTCCCATGTCTACATCAGCCTCCCTGCGGAATCGCGCCCGTCCCAAAACCCTGCCTCGCCCGACTCCTTTCTGTACGAGTTCATGTACAACCCCTTCACCGTCGCATCTGTCCAGAAGAACTCCAGTAGCCTGACCCTGGTCGCCCGGAGACGAAACGGGCCTCTCACGCAGCATCTCAGCTCCCTTTCGTCCGCCGTCGTCAACATTGAGGGACCCTACGGTGCGGCCGGCAGGCACGTGGATCGGATGCTGTCGGGTCATTTCGACAGGTTTCTCCTTCTCGCGGGCGGTGTCGGCGCCACGTTCGCCCTCCCCATCTACCGTGCCATCATCAAGGACAACGCGAAAGCAAAGGTCACCTTGATCTGGGCCATTCGCTCCGCGGCAGACGCCACATGGGCACCCGACGTGGTGAATGACAACAATGTACAGCTCTTCGTCACAGGCGGGACGGGGTTGGAGTCTCGTTCCGAGCGCAGTACGTCTTCTTCCGAGTCCATAGAGATGAGAGGCAGGACTCAGAAACGACCCGATGTGGGCAAGATTGTCGATGCCACGTTCAACAAGGGACGCGAGGAGAGTGTCGCTGTGCTCGTCTGCGGCCCACAATCCATGGCCCGGGAAGCGAGAGAGAGCGTGCGGGCCTGGGTGATGAAGGGCCGCAAGGTTTGGTGGCACATTGAGGAATTTGGATGGTAGAAGTGCTGTCTCAGGATGAGTTGCACGTGCAATAGAAGGTCAAATGACTGTCGTATTAGAACGCCCTCTCTAAAAATTCTCATGGGTATAGTCATGGAAAGATGGCCTCCGTGAACCTGGGTGGAATCTATAACACAAACTCCCAACGAACCTACGCCATGACATTCCCATCTCGCCATGTTTTCGCCGGCCGGAAAAGTGTAGTCGGTGCCCCTGCTGTATCTACCTGTACTTGGCAAGCTGCGCCATAATGTTTTGCACCTGGGCCGTACTATCTCCCGACTGTGCAGCCTGTCCGCCGTACGGAGCACCGTACTGCTGCTGGGGAGGGTTCTGCTGCGGATACGGCTGCTGGTAGGGCGCTTGAGGTTGGTGGACCTGCTGTGAACTGCCCAAGGCGCCCAGGATGGCCCCAATGTCAGTCGAGCCTGTTCCAGAGCTGGAGGCAGCGGCGATCACCTGCTGGAGTGTCGCCGGGTCCAGCTTTCCCATGATAGCCGCAAGATCCGCTTGGCCGGGGGCAGCCTGAGGTGCAGGAGGCTGCTGGGCATAGACGTGGGGCTGTGCAGGATAAGCCTGGGGTGCGCCGTAATAGTTGGCTGCCGCAGGGGGCTGTTGGTGTTGCTGCGCTGCGTAGGGCTGGCCATAGCCCTGAGGCGTACTGTACGGCGGCTGATATCCCTGGCGGGCTTGCGACGACTTCTTGTCGACGACCACGGCGGCGACAACGTGGGGCTCGAGGTCTGCGTACTGGTCGAAGCGGACATTCGCACTGCCGTTGGATCGGTCAAAGGCCAGGGCGGGGATCTTGCCCAGATTTTGTGAACGCATGTCGAGCTCAATCACAGCATGGACACCTTCGGCTGCCTGCTGCTGGATGATCTGGTCCTTGCCCCCAGCACGCGGGTCGATGTACATGTTGCTGACCACCAAGCCCTTATCCTTGAACGGCTGCTCAACCCAGGACACAAAGTCGGGATTCAGTCCCGGTGCGAGCAACAGCTGGACGTCGGGCACTTCCGTACCAAAACGCCTCCGAGGCATTTCCTGGCCGGAGCCCGATGACCGATGGCCGTAGCCCATGGGACTGCGCTGCCGGTGACTACTGCCTTGTCGTCCGTACTCAGGGGAACGGGATCGCTTGCGATGGTCACCATGGCCACTATCCCGCCTATGACCGTCGCTGTGGTTGCCGCGATGGGGAGACCGGTTGCGACCCCGGTTGCGACGAGATTCACGACCGCCACGCTCGCGGTCAGGGCTTCGTCGATCATTGTTCCTTCTGCCCTTGTCTTGCAATTTGGAGACCTCAAGGTCTGCAGATGTCAGCAGCTTGTTGACCGAAGGATAGGGGTAACTTACGAATTCGCCGTCCCTTGACTTCGTAGCCTTCAAGATGTTGGAGAGCACTTGTCCCTTCTTGAACGGTGTGGTACTGCACAAATCCATACGCGGACTTTAGAGAGATCTGTGCAAGTCTACCAAATCGGTAGAATATGTCGAAGACATCACGCTTGGACACCTTGTCACTCGAAAGGTTGCCTAGTGGGATCAGATACAGGACGTACTCGAGTCTCGTTGGCGGTGCTTACCGATGAAAATCCTTGACCCTTCAGGAAACCTGTCCCACTTTGCCTCAGCCATGTACTGCCTCTCATCAGCGAGGAACTGCTCCCAGTTACGCTGGTAGTCGTCCTCGGAAGTTGTGCCTGCAGCAGGGGCATCGGCAGCATCACCCTGGTTCTCGGCAGCGGGAACAGCAGCACCAGGATGGTGCTGGGAAGGGAGGGAGCTGTCCTGCGCAGCGGTCTGAGGGGGGCGGGGTGGGAGGGATGCTGCGGATGGGAGTGCAGCGGCTGTTGGCATAGCAGACTGTGCAACCTGCTTCTCAGTATCCGTGGAAGGTTGGGCAGATGAGTGGTCATGGATAGTGCTTGTGTTGGGATGTTGCTGGGCAGTGATATCAGCGACCAGCTGGTCAATGGCAACGTCAGCTGCTGTAGGCTGCCCATTGCTGGGCTGGATAGATGTGGTTTCAGTCGTCCCAGCTGCGCCGGTCACATCTGCCGATTTTGTGGGCTCGGCCACGGGCTTCTGGGCGCCCGAGTCCTCTTCATTTTGGGTGTCAGCAGCGCTCTCTGGCTGCTGCTCATCTGCTTCTTCTGGCTTGATGGGCGAGTCAAATGTGTTGGCGTAGTCATCGTTGGCATCATCCTGGGCTGGTTGTGCTTGGGCTGGCGGAGTGTTGGGGGCCTCCTGGGCAGTCTCTTCGCCGTAGGGGTCATCGTCGTCGTCTACAACGTCCTCGGCGGGAGCGTCCGGAGAGCCAAGCTGCTGCTCCGGGACAGGTTGGACGACGCTGCTGGTCGTGTCCGCGGCCGCCAACTGGCCGTTGGTGGCAGCAGCCGCGGCGACCATGGCGTCGATCGTATCGACCGTTTCCTGGAGGGCGGGCACCACGAGGGGCGAGGCTGTGTGCAAGGGTGATGGAGATACGGGGGACAAATTGGCAGCACTGGCCTGAATTTCAGCCTCGGGGTGCTCTGTCATCAAAGCTGGATTGGGCAGTACGAAGTGGGTGATGGGACCCGGGAAGCCTCGAGTAATCGAAGGCAAGGTGTGGACTGCAAGGCGCGATGGACCTTGTGGGTATGGCCACTCTCTTTCCGTCTCGAGAGCAGTGTTCTTGTGTCAAGCCCGAGGGTTGGTTGAGGATGAGCGGGCAAACTTGGGTTCTGGGCCAGAGAAACTCGATGCAGGTAATCTGGTCGCGGACAGCAGTGCGCCTGGGCGATGAGGTATAACAAGCAGTGATGTATTGAGTTATCTTGAAGTATTGCGGGAGGCGCGGATGGCAGTCGTCGTCTCGGAACCGATTCAAGTTGAGGGTCGAACCTGTCAGAGCAGCATGTAGTGAGGTAAAATGGCGAAGTGGGATGGAGAAGGCACGCCCGATGTGACGGCAGGGATTTCAGTCAGCCTGAGCTTGCCCACCTCATTGAAGCCCGAGCTATCTCTAGCGTCAAATCCGGCAGGCGGTGTAATTCATTGGCCGGCAGAATATTGTGCTCCAAATGACAGCATCACTGCGCCCAACCAACTGTCAACCAGAGCAGAGGCACTTGGCTTGCTGCGACGTGATAATGTCATGAATCGTCAGATCAGCTCCCGGACATGGCAATTTCTTGTTGGTAGCCGCAGCCGACCGTTGTGGCCACCGCGAGTCGCAACGCGCTCAAAACAGCATGAGGCCTTCGATGCCCGGCTGGACAGGGACGCGCTGGCCGAGACCCGTGCCTGGTTCGCCGGCTTCAACGAGGACCAGCTGCCCCGGGGCAACACTTCGTTTGCGCGGTCCAGCGGTGCTGGTGGACAGCATGTCAACAAGTGAGCGGCTGTCTCTGTCGAGGTACCAGGCCACGAGAAGCTAATCGAGTCGCAAAGGACGGAGACCAAGGCGATAACCGTCTTCCCCCTGTATGAGCTGCTCGCCATTCTGCCAAAGACTCTTCATGCGCACGTCAGGGCATCTCGCTATTACACGGCGAACAATGACTCGTTGACGTTTCATGCGCAGACGTCCAGGTCGAGGAACGCTAATATGGCAGAGAACCGCGAGAAGCTTGTCGCGGAGATCAAACGCATCTACCACGCGAACACTCCGAATGAGACAAGCCAGGACAAGAAGGACAAATATGAGGAAGTGTCAGTTCTCGACTGCCGTCTTGAGGGGCGTCGCTAACGTTCGAAGGACCAAAAAGTTCCATGAAACCAGAGTCAAGAGCAAGAAAGTGCTGAGCTCGAAGAAGCAAGCGCGCAGAGGATCTGCGGATTGACGACACGGACATTTGTAGAATATGTCACCATCATGTGAATGACTCTTCTGGTGTAGGGCTCAATACGGACAGAAGGCTTCGACTTGACACTGTCTTGTCTGGAGACGGGCAGCGAGTGACGAGGTGCAATTCCCGGCTGCACAATGCAAACTCATCCTCTCGATCAGTGAATCACTGCAGGATTTCTCCCTATGTGAATGTGAAAGCGTAGGTCCTAGCCGGCAGTCAAGTGCGACGTCTCGTGCGACGATTGTCTTCCTCCGTCCTCCGGCATCGCATCAGCGAGACTCCATTGAGTCCATTCCCCACCTTCACGAGCCACACCTCGTGCCTGGCCTTGGCAGGCTGGCGGTCCTCCATCAAACTGCTGTACTTTCTCCGTCCGGAGCACCCACATATCGACGTTGCCAAGCATCCAATTGCAAGTCACTTGCATCTCTTGCAAACAAGTATCGGCAGCCCGACAATTGTTCAAAGAATCCCAGCCGCTTCACGACCAAAAGAGCGCGCCACATCGCTGCCGCACGATACCCCGCGTGGGGCGACTCAAGTCGAGCATCCCACCACATCCTCGATACCATCCCCATCCACCCGACACGACAAGCGACGCAGCACGCAGCAATGGCGACCCATTACCGAACGCAACCACAGAAACCGCCCAGCCAGGCGCCTCCACAGGTGCAGCCCTGCCGATACAAGGTCGGCAAGACGCTGGGCGCAGGCAGCTACTCCGTCGTGAAGGAGTGCGTCCACATCGACACGGGACGATACTATGCGGCCAAGGTGATCAACAAGCGGCTCATGGCCGGGCGAGAACACATGGTGCGTGGCCTGTCTGCATGGTTGGGGCTCTCTGCAGGGCATCATCATCGGAGACAAGGCGACTGATTAGCGACTGCAGGTCCGGAATGAGATTGCCGTGCTCAAAAAGGTGTCCATGGGCCACCAGAACATCCTCACCCTCGTCGACTACTTTGAGACCATGAACAACCTGTACCTGGTCACGGACCTCGCGCTGGGCGGCGAGCTGTTTGACCGCATCTGCCGCAAGGGCTCGTACTACGAGTCGGACGCGGCCGACCTCATCCGCGCGACGCTCTCCGCCGTCGCCTACCTGCACGACCACGGCATCGTCCACCGCGACCTCAAGCCCGAGAACCTCCTCTTCCGCACGCCCGAGGACAATGCCGAGCTGCTCATCGCCGACTTTGGCCTCTCCCGCATCATGGACGAGGAGCAGTTCCACGTGCTCACCACGACCTGCGGCACGCCCGGCTACATGGCCCCCGAGATCTTCAAGAAGACGGGCCACGGCAAGCCCGTCGACCTCTGGGCCCTCGGCGTCATCACCTACTTCCTCCTCTGCGGCTACACCCCCTTTGACCGCGACTCGGACTTTGAGGAGATGCAGGCCATCCTCAACGCAGACTACTCCTTCACCCCCGTCGAGTACTGGCGCGGCGTCTCCAGCCACGCAAAGGACTTTATCACACGCTGCCTCACCATCGACCCCGCCAAGCGCATCACCGCCCACGAGGCCCTCCAGCACCCCTTTGTCGCCGCCCGCCTGCCCACCGACGGCGCCGGCGAGAACCTCCTCCCCACCATCAAGAAGAACTTCAACGCCCGGAGGACCCTGCACACCGCCATCGACACCGTCCGCGCCATCAACAAGCTGCGCGAGGCGCAGAACATTCTCATGGACGGCGCCAAATCTCTCGAGCCGCTGCGTGGCAAGGCTTCCGCCCCTGGGTCGGCGGCGCCGGCGCCAGCAGCAGGAGGATCGGCAGCCACGCCCGGCGGGCCCACGAAAGTAGATAGTGCCATCTCCGTGGGCACGGACAGCGCGGACGGCGATGTCACCATGGGAGGCACAACGGTCGTGCCGGCTGTGCTCCAGCCTGGCAACATGGCCAACAAGGTCGTCGAGTCGGGCAAGGGACTTTGGAGCGCGTCGTCTTCTCGGCGGTGACACTATGCTCAGGCGACGGACTAAATCTTACGCGAGGCGCATGCAGGACGTGGTCGAGCGAGTTCGGATACATGATCAAGAAATGATGTTTGGCACAGGTACACATGTTTGTATGTTTCAACGAGTGACTGGGTATTGGCATTGACCCCTTTCGGCTACTGCGCGCCCCTCACCCATTACCTCCTCTCTTCTCTCTTCCTTCATGTCTCTCGTCCCTCCTGTTGTCATGAGGAAGCGACTGTCCTGGTGCCGCGCACCATATTACAACCTCGAGTACTAGAGTATATACATTACGAAGTTGCCCATGTCCTTTCTATGCACATTGTATGCCGGCCGTTCGTCCGTCCGAATTAATGATCCTTGTGGATTGTATACGCAGTAACGCCTGGATGCATCATTCCCCGCTGTGTTGATGCTGTTCAAATGGTATCTTCTCGATGGGAAAATGAGAAAGAAAAAAAAAAAAAGAGGCCGTGGTCAATGCTGGCCGTGAAGAATGAAAAAGTGTCGCAGTCATGAGGGATCGGCCGTTACAATACTGATAGCGTCGCAGAGTCGCTTCACCGTGAGGAAAAGACTTCTGACAGCTCAATCTCCCGTGGCTCCGGCTTGACTGGCCACCCGCTTTGTGCGTCGAAGCTGTCACAACCAGGCTCGGGCGTAACTGGGCTCAGGGTGCCGCTGCCAGATGTCCAGCTCGATCCACTGCCCAGTGTCCAGCCGTCACTCGAGCTCGCTCGGCGTTGGCTGAGGGGATCAGCCCGGAAGTATGTCGCGTCGCGCTCCTCGTCAAAGACCTCGTCGATGTGACCGAATTCAACGTACTCGTATTCCCAGCGCAGGAGCTTGCCCTCCTGGCGGCGCGGAAGATAATGGGCTCGGGCGTAGTAGAAGAAGATGGCGGCGATGAGGCCGCCACCGACAAGGTCGACTGCGTAGTGGTGGCTCAGGTACATGGTCGCCCACCAGACCCATGCGGCGTAGAGGCTGAACCCGACGCGGAACTGGGGGAAGCAGTGGCTCATGAAGAGAGCCTCGAGAACCGCGTTGGCGGCATGCAGCGAGGGGAACGCGCCAAAGGGTAGTGGCGCGTTGGTGAAGTTGGTGGTGTACATGTCGAAGCCGAAGATGGCATCGAGACGAGCCAGGCCGGCGGGTGAGCCGGGCATGCCGTACTCGGCAGGCACGAGACCGTTTTCGTTCTCGTACCACGGTGGTGTGCAGGGAAAGAACAGCTGAATTGTCACGCCGAGAATGCTCATCCACCCGAACGTCTTTGCGAAAACAGGCGCCGTGCCAGGCGCAGCGAAGATGAACATGGCGATAGAGCACGCGAGTGGCGCCGCGAAGTGGATGACACCGTACGGGAGCCAGGCGAGGATATCGAGGATGGGGTGCTTGTGCGCGGATAGAATGTTGGAGAGGTTGGCGCCATAGAGGACGTTTTCGAGGGCCGGGAGCACGCGAACCCAAATGTGTGGTCGGTAGTCGTAGGGGATAAATCTTGGTCGTGTCAGTGGCGGTCTGCTCGTTTCCGCGGGCACAAGGGGTGACTTACCTACTGCTGAAAAAGTACAACAGCCAGATCCAGATCATCATCGAAGGGCGGAAGAATTGACCTGTCGCGGGCATAAGGAGGATCCAAATGCTGCCCATCAGAGCCAGGAGCTTGACAGTGGGTGCCGGAGGCATGATCCACAGCGAGAACAGCGTCAGCGCCGCAAGAAACACGTATTGGAGATCCCAGGTTGTCAAGTTTCGTCTCTGTAGTTGCCTGACGCCATCCCACATGCTGAATGATGTCTGGAGATTGGTGATGCTGTCGACGCCGGGAGGCAGGATCTTCGATTTTGATCGCGCTCGGGGTCGGCCGCCGTGCTGGTGCTGTTGCTGTTGATACCACGCAGGAAGTCGACTGAGAATGGCCGCATGGAGGCCATCGGAAGGCAGGTAGGGCAGCGACAGCTTCGGCTTCGCGCCTGGCACCGGACCAGGAAGTGTGCTCATAATTGAATTGGGGCGTGGTGGTTCTGTCGATTATGTTTTGTTTATCAAGTACAATGGCCAAGGTTGGCGGGAGCGGGTGTGAGCGGCGTGTGCCTCTACCGCACAGAAGTAAAAGCGAGGATGAGCGCAGAGCTGGTCGATGTGGAGGAAGGTCGAGCTCTCGCAGTTCAGCCCAGGGTCGAAGCAAGGGCGAGATTGGGGGTCCGAGCAAGGCACAGCAGGGCAGAAGGCTGAGCAGTGATGACGCGCCAGGCACAGTCCGGGGGTCCAAGGGCAGAGCAGGTAAGGTACTTTGTGCTTGCTCACGTGCTCAGGCTGACTTGCTTCCTTGCGACTCGGCGAGGCCA
Source organism: Emericellopsis terricola (assembly GCA_027569275.1). Lineage (NCBI taxonomy): Eukaryota > Fungi > Ascomycota > Sordariomycetes > Hypocreales > Bionectriaceae > Emericellopsis > Emericellopsis terricola. The sequence continues at coordinate 69,757 of JAPDEU010000039.1, forward strand.
CAATGCAGGCAGGAAGGTGAGGGTCGGATCACGGTAAGAGCAGAGGCAGTCGGCGGAAGAGAAAGGCGAGGGTCTAGGTTTTGAGTGTCACCTTATTGGAAACCCACAGCAAAGCTGAGCGTGACGAGCGATGAGCAGGAGAGTTAGCGTGGCACACGTAGGACCAGCCCAGCCAAGGGTCGGGCGCCCATAGGGCGGGCCTAATTAATCACTTGTGCTTAGCAGCTGGGGCTAGCATGATCGGGAACTGAATCACGCTGCCACTCCTACTGTAGCTTACACACAGGACCTATCGATTTTCATCAAGCATGGTGCAGAAGTGCTGTAATCACCCACAGACGGGGGGCTGGAATCCGAGCTGTCGCGAGTCCGCGGACCACGAGCGGCCTTCGGATGCTGCGGCACAGGTACCCAGTACTTTGTCGCGTGTACCGGGTGCGGCGTTCCACTTAAAGTCCGGCATTTTCGTCTTCGGGGTACAGCTGCCATTCGGTCAGCGCTTGGCGACTCCACCAGCAGGCCATCATCTCACGCGACTCGGCAGAGGACCTGCTGGATCGCTGGGCTGGGTCGAGGTCAGCTTGCGACGGACAGAATGTCTTGGAGCGACCGGAGGCCTGCTGGGCGCTGGCGGTCTGGTCACCCTGCTGCGCTGACACGTTATTATGATCCAGGTATGTCGCTGATCAGGCAGCAGGCAGGCTGCCATGTCTCGAAAGTCTGGAACCTCGCGGCTCGCTGCTGACAGCTCACGCGAGCACGCCGCCCAAGGCCCCCCGTCACACTGGAGAGGTGATTTTAGCGGTCGGATCGGATCTCTTGAACAACCCGAAGGCCATCCACGGACGGACGGACGGGCGTCTCCCCGCCCAGCTCACCTGCAGTGCGCGCAGGACAGGACGCAGAAAAAATGAAATTGGCCTCTGACTATGTGGATCCCCCTGCCCGATTGACAGTGAATTCGTGCAACACCAATTATTAAACATGCACACTCTCATCACTCTCCGGCTTGGTCATCGCCACAGACAGACACGGCCACATTCTCGTCAGCGCCAAGCACAGCTGGCATGCACCCGCAGCCACGCAGCTGCGTGGCTGCTCATTTGTTGCTCCGCAATACATGATCAATGTGTTGCTCCTGGTTACACGGGGCGCAGCGCTTCCTTTCCTGTCCAACCCAACAATGCCGTGGCCCGCCCGCATGAAACCGGGTGATTGACGAGACTTTCTCTAGCCATTGTTGCGTTTGCTCATCCAGGATCCGTACCAGGGTACGTACTTGCGTACACGCTGGACAGCTCCCTGCCGGCAGGCGTCCAGGGACCGAGGCGACCCGGGGACGCTGTGGTCGATGACAGCGAGACCGACTGCGCCAAGCCAGGCTGGCTCACAACCAGAGCCAATCAGAACTCTTTTCGACACTCTTGGCGCGGCTTGGTCGGCTCGCAGGGGGTACTTGATGCCTAGGTACCTTATCCTGACCACTGGCTGCCGCAAAGTCCGCAACATGTCATCAGTCCGCTGCTAATTTCCAGCTTTTTTTTCTTTTCTTCACGGCGGGTTTATCCATCCTGGTAATTTCTCTTGGCTCCACCGCTGACAAGCCGCCGCCGCCGCCGCCGCTCAGCTAACCGCAGCCTTGGCTGTTGCGGGAGCCTCATGCTGGCAATGTCTGTCCCCTTTCGATGACATCGTCATCGCTGAACCAAACTCAATTACTGGACAGTGACGCAACAGTCGCGCAACACGCTCAACGCCCGCTGGATTGCGCGTGGCAGGGTGATGCATGCATCTCGGCAGCTTCATTTCTAGGTATTGTCGTTGCCGCGCACCATTGTGCCGTGCTGGACTTACAGATCCTCATCCGCACAGGCCGGGACAGCGGGCTGCTGCCTGCAAGGCTGCGAGGTTGAGATTGGCAGACCGTAAGATTAGGGAGCACGCGACCATCCTGGCAGCCGCCAGTTTCGGGTGTCTGGGCTGAACAGGGGCCCCTGGTCGCCTTGGCCCTTGGGCGCCTTGCCTGCACGTCGACTGGATGATCACCCGCCCACAATCTCCAACATGGCAACAATCCGGATCGTACGTAATCACGGAGGAGATCCGAATCCGACGCCAATCCTTACATGTAGCGCCTCGCTCCTCAATGGCTCTTGAATCGGATGGTCCGACCAACTCCTACGCCGCGCTCGGCAGCATAACTTCTAAGTGAGGCGTTGAGGATAGAGATACTACGTGGATGACGGGTATGGTGTGAAAGACACTATGCATGTCGGTGAGTGACCACTGCGAACATGATTTTCTGCTCGAGCGCCAGAAACGTATGAGGTCATCGCAAGCGCCGTCAAACATTTCCACGCTAAGAACATGCAGTCGGGACTCGTCTGGCTCACTTTTTTTCCCAATGCAATGAACGCACGACTCACGGCAGTACCCAATGTTTCGGAGCCCACATTAAACCAACATCGGTGCGGACCCCGAATCTGTCTTGAACTTTCTTTCTTCCCGGCCCATCCGTGCCTAGCATAGGCGGAGCTCTGAAGCGCGACCAGAGTCCGTCGGCGTCCCATCAACAAATTTTCTCCTCCCTCACAGCATCCCTCAAACCCGATCCCGGAATCTCCCATCCTACTCCATTGCGGGTGGGCTTTCCCGGCATTGCATCAATACGTACTGCCGTTTTGGGAGTCCAAGACAAGATCCATCGCACTTCTTACCAAGCTTGAACGGCGTCTGGCCTGCGGGTTTGGCTCGCAATCCCGTCTCTGGCTTGCCAACAAATAGCAAAAGCCCAAAACTTACCACGGATTCGTATGTAGATGCAGTATGTGGCGGTCAGCTGTCCCTCCCGCAGCAGCGCCGGCATGCGGGAAGCGAGACACCGCATTGAGCTTGCAGCAGATCTTCTGCATGCTCCCGTGGCAGTTGTCGCTCGCCCAATGTCAGCTGCCCTCGCAGGGCACTCGTGGTCATTGATGTTGCAAGTACACCCACCGATGCGCCTGAGCTGTCCAGTGACGTGCGCCTTGGCCTGCTCTGCACAACCAGATCAAAGGGAATGCACTGCGCGGTGAGGGGTCGGCGCGCGTGGTCGAGAGCATCGTGGCAGCTGAGCTGTCGAGAGCTGCGGCACTGCGCCCTGTCATGTCGCACACAACTGCCTCCCTCCCTCATTCATCGCTGTGTGCTCCTGGTGGTGTCGTGAGACAAAGGCCAGACAGACGTATCCACCCCATCGCCGCCCAGAGCAGGTGAACGACATTTGCCGTGTCTTACCCTGCACCGGATATCCATGTGCCAACATGTCCCTGGTGTAGCGCGAAATTATTAGTTACCAATTTGACCATAGACTCGTAGGCTGTCCCAAGTGGACTACAATGGTGAAGTGAGTGCGCGCGTGCTTCGTTGCTTGATCTGTCTTGACGGGTGTGCATGGCGCCAGTTTCGTTTCTGGCTACACAAGGCCAACACTTTCACAACGCGGAAAAAGAAGTCATTCACCGGTGATTGGGATTTAGCGTCTCTGAGCTGCCCTCAAACAAATTTATGCACGGTGGAATAATAATCAATTCCTACAATTTTAACAACTCATGGTCAGCGCCTCACAAAGAACACAATGTTCTCGAGTCTCGAGCTCTTGCAAGTACAAAGCTCAATGGATGAATTGCCTTCACGACGCACACAGCTACAGTTTGAACCAGCAAATATATTTTGTTGTCCCTATCCTTATACCTTGACTCCACCCAGTCCACATAACGTACTTGAGAAAAGGAGGCTGTGGTCCAGCACAGCACTCTCCGTGTGATAAAGGGGGGAGTCAACAACCCTTTCCCCCTGACGTGACCAGTGCTTGCGTTCAGATTTAGGCAAGCTTCCTAGTCGAAAAATTGACAAACTTCTCGGTCGTGTTGATTTCGGGAAGAGGATGGTCCCAAAACTTATCCTCAACAGAGCCATCGGCAGGCGAAACGTAGGCGTGGTCGTCAACAGTCTCGTCCACGACTACAGCTGCGTGAGGCATGTACTTTTTCTTCTCCATCTTGGTAGGCGTGACGACTCTAGCGCGACCGGTCGAGACGGTGCCCACGACGGTCTCGGCGTCGTCCGTCTCATTGTCGCTGTCATCCCCGACGACAAAGGGACCGCCAAGGTCATTGTCGTCCGCACAAGCGCGTGGACCAGAGACGGACGTAGCGCGTGGAGGCTGCGAGTTCGAAAGGCGAGCTTCAATGTCATCCAGCTTCTCGTCGCGCTGGCGCAGGGCCACGACGAGATTCTGCGCGAGCTTGACGGCCTTGACGCCCTGGCCGTGGACGATCCAGTAGCGCCAGTTGAGGTAGCAAAGCACCATCACGAGGGCGACGAGGGCAATGACCAGGGCGGAAAGGGTGATCTGGTAGGCGACCATGTGCGTGGCGTGGCCATCGTCGCGACGGCAAAGGGTGACGGGAGCCATTTTTGGGTGTGAGTCTGGTGTTAGAAATGTGCCAGAGACCTGTCTGACACTACCGGGTTTTTCGTTGAACACACGATTCGGGATGAGGAGCAAGGAAAGACGACATGCTGGGACCGCCAGAGAACTATATAATTCGCTCGACGGTATCGTTCTGGGATAGTGACTGCGTCGTTCGTGGGAGTTCCCGTGGCGCTTCATTCACCCGCTATGAGGCCAAGAACGTGGATGCCCTTGTTTGTCTGTTCAAGGTCAGTTCTCGTTGGAACATGCTAACAGGTTCGACCAGGAGAGCCCAGAACATTCACTACACCAAGGCCAAGCGTAGAAATTGCTCAACGTGCATTGTTGGGGCTAGACGACTTGACAGTACGGATAACGAGCCCGACCTGTGAGGTTACTTGTCATCACTCGAGAGACGTTCGCGCGTGAATGTCGCCTTGACCGCCATCATACTCCTCCGCCTCAGAAGAATTTGCCCTTGACGCTGTTGAGGACAAAGTTCCGCTTCTGCTTGTTGATGTACTTGTTCACGTCCGTCGCCCAACCCTGGCTCTGTTCTTGCAGCCCGTCCATGGTGTCGCCCATGATGTTCAGCTTCTCTGTGCGCTCGTTCAGTTGCCGGGTCAGATAGTCGCCCCATCCTTCCTGGCTTGGATTCGACCGACCGGCCGCCGCCCCGCTGTGCGCTGCGCGCCTCTCTTGCGCGGCGGCCTCGAGCATGCGCTTGCTCGGAGGCCGATCCGGTCCGCCGACAAGAAGGTCCAGGTCAAGCGGCGACACGTATTGCGTTCCCGCAATCCATTGCAGGTTGGAGATTGTGGGTCGCGGAGGGCACTCCAGCTTGGGGTTGATCAAGGTGTCTGGTGACTGCTGTAGCGATTTGCCAGAGCCCCAGCAATGGATGACGGCCATCTCACTTGGTCCTGTCCAGGCAAAGACATCGCCAGTGGGCATCACTGTCGTATTGGTGCTCCTGCCCGCGTCGATCATGGGCAGTGGTGCACGCCCAATTTCTTTCAAGCCTGGTATAGAAAAGGCGCGCGCTGTCCGGTCGCCAAAGACGCCAATGACTGCCACGCCCTGGAGCTCCAGCTCGGCCACGCTGGCGGCATCGCACAGGACGTCATCGAAGTCTTTCGATGCCCCCTTTGAATTAGCCGGACGGAAGATGCGGATCTCCTTTTCAGTGACTGGTGCATATTAGTGGGCATATTTCGTTCGACAGGGACCAGGGCGTCATACCTGCTACGAGAACACCATTCACAGAACGACCCTCGCGTAGACCAGCGACACTAGCCCCAGTCGCCGTAGCCGGCTTGCCAGTCTCAGCGTCAATGGGATTCAACGAGATGACCTTATCATCCAACGCGACGACACCAGCCAACTGTACTGAATATGCTCCGTTCTGGCCCGGGAGGATCTTGAATGTGATGACCTTGCCAAGGTTCGTCCCGACAAAGCAGCAGATGCTCGAGTACTTGTCCTCGTCCAAAGTCATAACGCCAAACTCAATGACGACAGGCCATTCCTTGGCCGGCGCATCTGCTTTGGAGTGCCCCTTGAGGAAGGACGTGCGCTTCTCCTGCTTGGCGAACTCTGTCATCGGTGCCTGATAGATGATGGCTGGAGCCCGCAAGTCAATCAGTGACAGGAAACCGAGTTCGGAGCCGATTGCGACAAACCCCACGTTGGAGATTTGCACTGCAGTAATGGGGCCTTGCATCATTTCGTAGAGAACCAGTGGGTTCAGGCCCTCCCGGAGGTTGGGCTCGGACCTAGAACTGATGTCTGTCAGGCCCATGGGGTTGGGGTCAATGTGCTGGCGTTGCGCCTTGCCATAAAATCGGTTCTGCCCCCAGCGGAATACAACGGCCTCGCCTGTGCGAGTACCAACGACAAACTCACCCGTACTTCCGGCCATGTTCATTGTCGTGATTTCAATATCGTCCATCCGGTTCAATGCGCGTGCCATATCGACTTGTAGCTGCTGACCGTTCTCGATTTCATCGGCGTGCCCCGAGTCCCAGATCCTGATGGTCCCGTCGGCCTGGGCCGCTTGAATGATGGTGCGTTCCTCGAAGCGCTTCCGTGGCCGCGGTCCCTCGGCACCTCCCTTGAGAAGGGGCTCACCTTGATCGCGCTTCTCCACCATGGACAGCCAGCGCGGCCTGTCGAGCGGTGATACTTGAACCTTGGTGATGAACGGGTGGACAAAAAATGCGGAAGGATGCAGCTGGTTCGTGGGACTGATGGGATAGCCGGAAGGGAACGACATGGTGATGAGCTCCCCAGACGTCAAGAGAGAAATTATGGCGACAGGGTCTTGCGCGCCCGCAAAGTATGGCGACTCGCGGGGGATCAGCAGCAATTTCGTCGTTTGAGCCCCGGACGGTAAGGGTAACTCCTTGTGAGCCTTGCCTTGGAAGTACTGCGCCAGAGACTGCCACGTTGCTGTCGCATACACGGGGGTCACACCCAGATCAATGAAAGTCATGCTTTTCGGTGCAGCGCCTGCCGGTTGGCCCCCAGCTATCAAAAGGCCCGAGTCGTCGCAATTCTGCTTACAACACCACTTGATGTCCGTGATGGGCTCGGCAAAGACGGCTTGGGCGGACGTGGAGTTGGGCTGATCGATATGCATCTGGGTGAGAGTCCGTGCCAACACGACCCTCTCTTCCTTGTGGTCCCAGAACACCAGACTGCCATCGTCGTGTGTGGTAGCGACAAACGTGCCAGAAGGATGCCACACGGCATGTGTCAGCCGGGGATGGCGGGTCTTGTCTGTGCCCAAGTTGTTGCCTCCACTGGCACCGGGAGGCACGGCATAGTGCAAGAACTGCGTGGCTTTGTTCTGTTTGAAAGAGTAGACGACAGCGCCATGACTGTATCCGATGAGAAGCTTGCCAATGTCACGAGGATGCAAAGCCAGGCAGACGAGGCTCACGGCGCGCACGTGCGGTTCCTTCTCCTGCCAGAAGTTGGGTAGTCGGAAAGAACGGGACAGACTGGTTCTATCCAGGTCGTACGCCAGCACCTCTCCGTTCTGCAGGCCAATGAATGCCCAGTCTAGCATGGGATCCGTCGCCAATGAGACAATGTGACCGGCGATGACCTGGGCGCCGATGCGTCCGCCTGTATCCAGGTCCCAGACGGCAAGTTCATTTCGGGAGTCGACGCTGATGAGGCGGTTGCCTGTGAACTGCACGTCTTTAAATGTTGTCGCGCGCAGAGGTTCGAGGACCTTCTGCACTCGTCGCTGCCCAAAGACATAGATCTTACCCGAGCCATATCTGCTCTCGCTCGTGCCGATGGCGAGCAGGGACTGGATAGGATCGTTTGCAAGGCAGCTTCGACGGTTAGTCCAGGGTGGGTGGGAAAGGTTGGGGAGGGGACCCGAGAGCCACGCACCTGATCTGCGAGTTAATGCCGTATCGTGCCTGGTCATCGGGAGCGAACAGTTCAGGCCGAATGCTGGCAGACAGATCATTCTGGATGCCTGCTTGCTTGCCACGAAGGAAAGACGACATTTTAGCTTGGCCAGCAGACGGCCTTGGAGGTGATGCGCATTCAAATGTCAGGAATCAGCCCTTGGTCGCCGTGGGGCACGCGCGTATACGCCTCAGGGTGCGGCAACGTCATGCACAGTGCGTGAGGCTTGGCACTTGTCACCTAGCACACTGTCCATCTCTTGATATGACTTTGTGCGAGTGTGTTCATCCATATCTCCGTTTTTTTCAAGAATCTGTCCCCGACTAATCACCGCCTTGACGTCCCAGATCTCTCCTCACACGCCAGACCTTGGATCCCACAGGTCGCTTCTCGTGTCCCCGAAGTACTTCGACCCACGGCACCTGGCCTACATCCGCCGACTCTGTCACATCCTCTGGCTCTTTATCAGAGGCATCCTCATCCGTGTCTTGATCCTCAACCTGCAGTTGCGTGGTCGCATCATCGTCACCGGATTGATGATACAGGTCTTCGGTGTAGGCCCAGCTTGGGGCATCGAACTTGCCATGGACGAAAACAAGATCCTGATCCAGGCTCCTGGCGCTATGGATTTCATCCAGTGACATTGGCGTCAAAAGTTGGAGGACCCTTCTTGCCGAATCAATGCCGCGCACGAGAACGAGTCCAACCGTCTTTGAATAGCGAGGGTCGAGACTCGCATCATTCTGGTTCTGGATCAAGGGTATACCCTCGGGTGATTCAGAGATGGCAATGTCCGGGGACGGCGAGCTCAGTAGGCTGCGGTATGCTTGTTTGTCCTCGATCAACACCACGGCCAAAATCATGCCGTTGATCGAGCTCGCCAGAAGGTCCGCCGGCGGCTCGTAGTTGTAGCAGAGGATTCCCTTGAAGCCCCTATTGGCACGGGCATATCGAACTTCAAGTGGTGGGGTTAGACTCAGAGGCGACGGATTCCAGCCCGGCCTGCTCGAACCAGCGGCCGATGTGAGGTGGAAGTAGGACATGGTTTGCATAGCTCGCAGATGGGCTCCAGTGCGTGCAGTGAACTCTGATGGTTGAGATGGTAGTGTCCTGAAAGCATGTGTCGTCGCGGCTATGAGGGAGTCGACCGTGTCCGCAGGGCCGAGCTCTGACATGTAGATGACCTCGTCGGGTGTCGTGTGGCGGATGATATCTTCCAGCAACTCAAGGCCAGTCCCGAGGATCCAGCCAGGGGTGTTGATGATGAGGGGTACTCCTTTGAGCAAGGCTTTGTACTTTGCGTACAGGTCAAACGTAGCTGCCCGATATAGATCTGGGTCTGAGGCGGGCGATGTCGATGCGATCGTGTGGCAGCGTACGATCTGTGTTGTCGCGTTGGAAAAGCTCGGGTGCGTGAAAGAGGCACTGAGATTTGGCTCCTTGACGTGGACCAGAGAGATTGTGCCAGGGAGGGCATATTCGGATTGGCCCGGGTCGAGATCCAACAGTGCGACCCCCTTTTGGGCACAACTATTGCCACGTGCCCCAGTGATGAGTCGGTTTGCCAGTATCTTCGAGAACGTCGACTTGCCGGCACTTTTTGGTCCGCAGACAAGCGCAGTGAGAGCAGCGCCGTCCGTCCCCCGAGTGAGAAGTGTGTCGAGCTCTTTATTCCACTCAGGAGGCGACTTGAGCTCCTGGATCACGCTCTTCCTAGGCGCATCTTCTGACGTATACAGCTGCGGATTCAACGTTAGTCTTGACCATCGACTCGCCAGGGGCGCACTCACAATATCAAAAGACGGGCTGGCAGAATCGTTCCAAAGGTTCCTGAACAAGGGCGAGAGACGACCCAGCTGGCGCAGAGCCGGAGCGCTTGGATCCATGTGAAGCTCTAGCCGGGATTGAGGACGAGTTCGCAGCACGGGAATCGCATGACAATAGGGCGCGTGCACCCAGTGCGTCTCACCATCAGCCCGCAGAGTAGCCCCTGCTACGGTCACCTCGCCCTCGAGTACCTTGATCCCAAAGCTCCCAAGGACAAGAAACCGCTACTTCATCAGTCATCCGGGAGGTTTCATTCATGCGCTGGTAACCTACTTCGCTCTCCTTCAACCGAAGTTCCGTGATGCCATTGGGATGTGTGCGGCAGTTGCTCTTGGAAGGGCGGAAGGAGGACAGCTGCACTGATCTTGGAGTTACAGAACCAGTCGAGTCCTCGCTGTGATGCATGAGCCGACCAGATCAGAGGGAGAGTATGCGCCACGGAGGAGTACCTTTTCAAAGTGCGAGCCTTGTTGCGCTGGGGCTTTCCTGGACTCTCAAGCTGCCTTGCAGCCACAGACGGGGAGTCGCCTTGTCTGCTCAAGCCTTGAAGGACGCTGAAGGCATTGGAATTGGACGGCAGCGCCCGCGGCTCAGGGGTGGCAGAGGCACTTGCGCTGTCACTCAGTCCCTCGGCTAATTGTCTCCTGGCAGACAGCGCACTGAGAGCGCTGACAGCCGCTGTAGGACACATCAGCACACGTTCATGGTCTAAGCTGGTCGGTTGGGGGTGGTTACGTGGAGTGACCTCTTGGTCCACCTTGCGCCGCTTACTGGCAGACATCTACGAGAGCCGACAGTGGTGAGGTGGCAATGACAGCATCGCAGGAGCCGTTCAACGGCAAACGAAACGAATCTCAACACTTAGCGACTCTTTGATGCGTCTGGAGTAGCACGTACTATCAAATACAGGCAGAGGTCGCAAATTGTGGTACAAAGTAAACCCACCTGGCTTATCGATAAGTGCCGATCAAGGCCCGTCCCTTCTGTAGCTGCAGCGACTCCAGCAGGCACGCGTGTGCACGGACCACGCTGCACCCACTGTCGCCAGTGTGCGCGCGGCGCGTGGCGGCGAACCGACCTGAGCCTTGAGTGAACTGAGTGAACACGGCGTGTGGATCCACTTCCCTCTCCCCCACGTAACTTTTTCTTCAGCCCAAACTTTGACTCCAGAAACTCGAGTGAGCGCATCGTCACTTTTCTTCGCGAGGCGGGCGAGGTCTCTTCTCTACTGTCACCACACCTCAATTATCTTCGCATCAGCAGCATTGTCGATTCAACATTCATCCACGGCCACAATGGCGCCCGCAGGCGACTACAAGGTCGCTTCACTAAAGAGCCACATCAACAAGGTGAAGAACGCAAACAGCAAGGACAAGAACCACGTCGTAAAGAAGCCTGCGCCCGTCGCAAAGGCGCAGAACACGGACCCTCAGGACGCCAACAAAATTTTTGGCGCCAACGACGACGACGATAGCGACGACTCGGACGATGCCTCGAGCAACTCCGATTCGAGCGAGGATGACGAAGCTGGCTCCAACTTTCTCTCCCGATTGACGGCCAGCAAGAAGCCCAATGGCACTGCTGCCAACAAGGCTCAGCCCAAAAACATTGAGGTCGCAGACAGCCAAGCCGAGCTCCCCCCAGCGGGGTCGAAGAAGCCTGCGCCAAACGGTCGCAAAGCCAAACCTACTACTGCGACGTCCAGCAGTAGCAGCAGCAGTGACTCGGACTCGGACTCGGACGGTCAGGCTGTCGTCACCAGCACCCCCATCAAATCCAATGCGAAAGCTGCCAGCTCCAGCTCTAGCTCCAGCTCCGACTCGGACTCTGAGGATGGTTCGAGTTCAGAAAGCGAGGACGAGCAGGGTCCCGTGGAGAAGAAGGCCACAAATGACGCTGAGCCACCCAAAGCCGTCGAGTCTGACAAGGATAGCTCAAGTGAGGATGATAGCTCCGAGGAGGAGGAAGACGATAGCTCCGACGAGGACCAGACGAGTGCCCAGCCTGCCTCGCAGCCCAAGCCTGAAGCAGCGCCGCTGCCAGAAGATATGAACATCGACGACGTAGCATCGGAAAGCTCGTCTGAAGAAGAGAGCGATAGCAATGACGAGTCCGAGTCTCAGCCGGCACCGCAGACCAACGGAAAGCCTGCGACTGCGTCTAAGCCTGCTGCCGCACCAGCCGCCAAGGCGAAAGCATCCACGACTGCACCGACCACTTCAGCCAAGTCGAATCCAGTCGTTTCCCCATCGGACGACGAGTCATCTGAGTCATCTGACGACGAGGATATGGCCGATGCATCTATGCACATTGAACACCGGAACGTCGACAAGCAGCTGGCCGTGCCAAGCTTCATCGCACCGGACTTTATGTTGCGCAAGAGCGAGGAGGGCCTTAATGGCAAGGATGTGGCCGAGATTTGCAGCCAGGCCAATCTCGAGGGGAAACAGCTTTGGTACTTCACCGTTCCCTCCAACGTCCCCATCTCTGTCATCCAGAATCTGGAGATGCCCATGGACGTGGCCCAGAGGGGCGACAGCGTCTTCTCGCACAATGGCGAAGAGTTCGGCGCGGTCTTCAGCAACCCGCCCACGAGCAGATCGTACCAGGTGCTGATTCCGTCGGCCGATGGTCCCTCGTATCAAGCCTGTAAGTGTAGCCTGCCCCCATTTTGACAAGCACGAACCTCTGCTCACCCGCACAGCGCCTCGTCAGTTCGACCAAGTTGTGCAGTTTAAGCGCACTATGCAGCTCGGTCCTGCGTCATCCGCGAGCGTCGGTGGACCGGCGCCTCCACCTCCAGCACGGCCACAGCCTGAGGGCCTGCGGCCTCGGTTTACGCCTATCGGCGTCTACAATCCCCCGAGCAAGGACCGCACACAGCAGATCCAAGCCGGAAACGACGTTGACATGTCAGACGCGCCTGCCGCTACGGGTCTGAGCCAGAAGGAACAGGCGAAAGCAGACAAGGCTGCTGCCAAGGCCGAGCGAAAGGCGAAAAAAGCAGCCTCCGCAGCCGCGACGCCTTCGCGCAAGAGGAAAGCTACCGAATCGGAACAAGACGCGGAAGATGCAGCAACACAGCTGCTGGAAGAGTCTCAGAAGGCCACAAAGACGGCCAAGAAGCCGAAGAAGGCGCGTGTGGCCAGCCCGCCCAAGGATACGGCGGCCCCCGAGCTGCCAGAGCTCCCCCAAGCTGCTGCGCCAGCAACCAAGGCCAAGACGCCCAAGAAGCCCAAGAAGACGGCGGCGGCGGACATCCCCAACAACACAGCCAAGCTTAGCACGCCCGTGCCTCTTCCTCCCATCCCCTCTTCATCGCAGATCTCTCACAAAGCGCACGTGTCCGCCCCCACCCCGGCGACGCCAGCTTCGAAGAAAGCCAAGAAGAGCAAGGCCCCCAAGGCCCAAGAGAACACACCCGCTACCTCAGCAGTACCAGCAGCGTCCACCACTAAGATGACACCTGTCCCGCTGCCTAGGACCTCTTCGGGCTAGGCGCCTAGGCAGTCCCGTTCGGGCTACGACCAGGGCTCTGATACACGTCAGCCGAGCACAAACGTGTGGAGGGCCAGAGGCTCAGACCGCACTGCGCCTGGTCGGATGGTTGACAAGCGTGCCTTTGGTAACCGCAGGGCCGGCCATGGTGGCGGCAGTAACCGCAAGGGTTACAACCAGCGTCAGAGATGATGGTATATACCAAGGACGGCCGCCAAGGGGGTTGGCTCGTGCGGGCCACTTCCGTTTGACTTTTTCTTTTCCTTGGTAATTTGCATTCGTCAGTTGTCTTTTCTTTACCTGCATGATGAGAGGCATCCATTTGCTTCAGACGGACCGGCGTTCAGAGAGAGGGGCTACTACATTTGCGTGTAATTTCAGGTCAAGGTCATTTTGTGGCTGGTTATGAGCTTTCGTTGAGTTTAACGTTAGAAGGTCACGGTCTTGCTCTGGCCCGGCTCACGATGAGAGTGGACATATTGCGAAGGTTGCCCCGGGGGGGGGGGGGTGGGTGAGAGGACGGACGCCCATCGAGCTACGTACGGACGGTCTTGGTACGTAGTAACTTCAGATATTTCAGAAATCGTTGTGCCTGCTCTGTGTATGGCTTTCCTGGTTCTGCTGGTAGGGGACCGTCGTGAGTGACTGATCCTTGGAACTCGACTCCTTCAGGGGCCACGACAGTGTTGGAGACGAGTTTGGGACATGTGTTGAGAAACCGTCTTCTCGGAATTGATGTCTTAAAGCCAAACTCTGAGGTTTCTTCGGAAACACCTGTTCTGCAGGTCATACGGAACTGATACTAAACACAGTCGGGGACCAATTGCATCGCGCAAGATGTCAGTGTCCAGCTGCGGTCAAAACTATGTTTGATACTAACTAAACATAGGCCTGGCCACAATAAGATTGCAATTCAAGCTCATGCTGCCTCGAGCATCCCGCCAAGCTCCCAGGCGTCATGACATCCCTCAAATTATCGGGAGTCACTCGCCAGTCGAACCAACAAGCCTCGACCGGGCATGAGAATTATTCGCAGACGAGAAGCCTTGACGCGTTTTTTTTTTTTCGTCTCTAGCCAGCCGCCAGTCGCATGAGAGCCGAGAGAACGCACATGCCCGTGCGAGCCATTGCTCCTTGGAATACCCTCATGCGTGTATACCTCAAGTTGATAATCCCATATTCTCGTTGTTGTGCATGACGCCGCAGAACCAGGCAAGCATAACATCCCTTGGTGGTTCAGGTGACACTTACGAGGGATCCGACTTGCGATACTATCGAGGACGAGGAGAGAGACCAGTATCTGCTGTTTCATGTCTGGCAATCACTCTCGGTCAACCCATTGTGAGTACACGTGTATGTAACCTATATCTGTTGCGCCAGGCTCGCGGCTACTAAAATCAGTTATCCGCAACCTCTGGACAGAGTCGGCCGCGTTTACTGGACACCATCAGCTGTCAGTTCATTTGGGACCATATTCACTGTTGAAAAATACCAGATTGAGTGAGCCAGCCCGAGAGGGGAGTTGCTTACGCTGAGGGAAAACAGCATAGACGACACGCAAGGTGCCCCTGGAAGACGAAGCCCTGCTCAGCGCAAGTCATTCTAGCTGTGATGCATTAATCGTAGTGTCGTTTCAATCTATAATTGCTACATCAGGATCCTGCTTGAAAACTTCACTACATCTCAACAGCTATCCTCTCTCTCTGGTATGTCATCAGTCTGTGTTCCGTTCACACCACATGTCCTCACGTCAAATTCAACAAAGATGCCCTGATCTTGATGCCTAAAAGATTCACCATTCCCCATACCCCACAACTTCATCCATCTCAGCAACAATACAGCCAAGGCTGCACGTCCTCAAACGCTGCATGTCAGAAACACAGTCTGATGCAGTACAGTACGAGTGTCACAGGCATTTCAGTGGCCAGCCAATCTCAAGGAAACTTTTGGATTGGTTGAGTCCGCTCTGCAATAGCTACGGTGCACGTCCTTGCATGCGCGATTGTCATCAAGAGACTTCAGAAACACTCACTCGCCCACCTGCACCAATACCTCCCACAGGAATCAACTAGCAACGTTCCATTCTGCAATGTAGGCAGTTCCTCCATTCACGGCTGCTTTAGATATACCACATTGTGGTCTTCATGAAGTTCCGGATCCCCTTCTCCTCAGGTGTCGCGGTCTCGGGCACCTGGCCGCCAAGCGCCAGTAGAGGCGGCGCCTCTGCGTTTCGAAGGGAATCGCCGGTGCGGCCGATTGACTGGCCCTTGGCAACACGGTCTCGTGCGACCTCGTGTCCTTTGCCGTAGGCACGGAATCCTTGACTAGTCGCAACATTCTCGTGGGCTCGGGCCCGATCAGCCGCAAGATGTGCGTAGTACACAGCCGGGTGGATTGAGACCGGAGTGGTGGATCGAGCATATGAGTAGCACTGATGATAGATCATGCGCTGCAGATCGTTTACAGGGCAGTTCATTTCATCGTGGATCACATAGTAGTGAACAGGACGTGCTGTGCCTTGGATTGCCTTATGGGAGTTCAGGTAGAAGTCCCACAGGAACGGGTGAGTGACCTCGCGCTCCACTAGAAGACCTGGCTTTGAGTTACCGTTTTGATCACCGCCTTTGTTGCGCTGGTCAGGACCTGGGAAGAAGCGAATATGGTGACGCTTGGTGGCCACAATGACCGTAAATTTCGGCAAAGGCTTCACATTCCGCGAAGCAAAGAAATTGCGGACCGCAGCGACCTCCTGATCGAGAACCGCGGCGAACTGGTTTTCAGCGACGCCGTCACGGAAGTACATGACGTGATCAGGAGTACCATTGCCATGAGATTGCCGCCAAGCGTTTCCCAGAGTGGACATGAACTTGTCGATGTTGGTCGCCTTGATCATTTCAGTCCTGTAGCCGTTGGACTCGACGGCTGCACCATATCGATTAGCGTCTGCGTCCATGTTCATGGTGAAAGCTGCGATTGACGCAGTCTCTGCACCTGGAGCAGGATGTGTGATGTCCGCCCCGATGATCATGGTCTTGCGGTTGGGGGGAAAGTACGTAGGGCCTTTGCCGAACGGTGAAGCGGTCCTGCTGGTGGCACCACCAAGCTTCGCATTAACCTTCATTGCAACGTTGGAAACGTACTGATCAACACCACTCTCCTTTCTGAGATGGTCAGCCACCATGCACTGCGACAAGAAGCCAAAGCGGCAGTCAGTGTTCTTCTTGATTCGCTCGTACGAGGGGTCATTCTTGAAGCCAACAATGATACACATAAGCTGCGTATACTCTCGAGCCTTGGTGATTTCACCGTGAGCCCATTCGATTGCTTTGGCAGTGTCGACGATATTCCCGGGGATCTTGAGAATCAATGGCGGCGCAGGGACATTGACGCCATGCTTCTCTAGGATTTGCTTGAACTTGCGGCCGAAGGCGTCGAGCGCTTGCGCATTAATGCAATTTCCAAGCGCAATAAATCCCCAATTCTTAAGAGGCACAGTGTTGGTTTTCCAGAACTTAATATTGCCCTGGTCCAGTCGCCAGCGCCCACCGAAACGGGGCTCTTGCTTGCCAACCTTGAAATCGACTGAAGGTGGCGCGAGCACACGTGCTTGGACCTGGGAGAACTGGGGTTCAAAAGTGGCACCGTAGTATCTCATGAGTCGATCGTTGGGTAGATCAAGCTCTTTGACACCAACTTCAATATCAGCCTTACGCTGTGGCGGTTTGGTTACCGCAATCTTGATCATAGATTCGGTTTGCTTGGGTGTGAGCTTCATGTTGTAGCGCTGCATTGGCTCGATATAGCAGAGCTCCATTGGGAAATCTCCAGCCTTGCCAGCCTCGACAAGTGGCAAGTTGGAGAATTTCATCGTGTAGCCGTACTTGAGTCGGTAGTACTCTGCAACACTGATCACCTTGCCCTCGTATTCGAACGTCTTGGTTCTGGCCGTGGCACCATCCGGGCCTAGCTTACCAGATTCATCAAAGCTGAAATCCATGATCGTGTAGACTTTGTCGTCCAGGCTCGCTGGGCGATTGCGGCAGCGAACCTTGAACTTCAACTTGCGAAGTTTGCGAATCTGCTTCATGGTGTCTGTCATGGCTATGCCATTTGTGGTCTTGATTGGCTTCAGTGCTTGAGCCAGAGTGGTCGCTGGATTCAGCCCAGTGTACATTTTTGGATCGATGGCCGCGAGAAAGTGGCAGACCACCTGATCTAGAGACTCTCCAGATACCCAAAAGGCAGTGTTGGCGACGTCGCAGTTCAAGGCCAAGCCAACACCTCCTTGGCTAAGATTGTGGCTCAGACGGATAGAGGCATAAAGTCCCTTGTGAACTTCGAGAAGCTTACCGTCGACAAGAGGCCGAGATCTCCTGGCGGTATTGTAGAAGTTCTTCCTGATCGACAACAGTTTCTCAGAAGGCCCTTGACGCAGAAGATGGTCCACGAAATTGAGGGCTTCAATGACCTTTGAATTGAAGCTTGTTTTTTGCTGCAAGTAGGCCTGCAGAATGGACAAGCTGATCTCGGTGGTGGCACGGAGAGTAACATTGTAAACCGCATCCGGTTGAGCTTGCTGGCCGGCAGGACGCTCATCCTCGTCGAGATCGACCCTGGCGCGGACCTCGCCCCGGTCAACCTTGCCTGGGGCCCACGCCAGCTTCTTCCCGTCAAAGAGCCAGAGCTCCGGCTTGTACGGAGCGAGCGCCTGTTGGACGCTGCGGTGGGCCATGATCTTTTTGAAGGGGAGCTTGCGACTCTCCGGCGTGATGATTACCTGGAATGGATGAGCACGCGACTTTTGTCAACAACAGCGACGAGTACTTACATCGTACTGGTAGATCTTCTTTGAGAAATCAAAAGCCTTCATACGATATTGGTTCGAACCAACCATGTCCGCCACACCTTCGGTGTTGTACTTTTGTCCACGCATGGCGAACTTGTCCAGGCTCCCAGCTGTGTAAGCCTCGGGACCCAGTTCCATGCGCGTGTTTGTTTTCTTGTTTTCCTGTAAGCGCCCGGGGTCGCTGCCTAGAGGAGCCGGGTAGCCAGCTTGTGACGCTCCAGCTGATGGTGCTGGAGACCCATGGCGACTACTGGAGGGCGGGTGCTCCGCAGGAGATCGGCCTTGTCCCGACATG
Organism: Emericellopsis terricola; assembly: GCA_027569275.1. Lineage (NCBI taxonomy): Eukaryota > Fungi > Ascomycota > Sordariomycetes > Hypocreales > Bionectriaceae > Emericellopsis > Emericellopsis terricola. The sequence goes on from JAPDEU010000039.1 coordinate 88,108, forward strand.
ATGGATGATTCGAGACTGGTACGGTGTCGAATCTGCTAATTATGATGATCAGCGGAGATGAAACGAAACAGGCGACAGTTCTCTAGGTCACCGAGAGCGGAGCGGTAAGGTGGATAGAGAAAGTTGATGATGATGAATCAAGCTGACCATTCCAGATAGCCGCCAAGTGCGAGGCCAGGAGAGCATGAACTTACATTGAGGTCCAAAGAGACCGTCGCTGGTTAAGTATGATGATTCAAACGGCTGAGACCGAAGTGCTGAGGGGCTTTCAAAGTATCAAGGAGTTTCCGAGGGCGGCGGGAGGTTGCTTGTGATGGTAATGAAGATAAGGAGAACAGCCCATAGAGAAAGACGATCAATATATAGACCGATCCTGTTGCCTGAGGCCTTAATCCATGCGCCAATTAGGCCGGATGAAGCCTTTTAAGACGAAGAAGGCACGGGGGCGGTGTGCTGGCGCTCTGATGTGAGCAGGAAGGAGCTAACCTGTGATGCGAGATGTTTGGCGAGAAAGCAACTTGAAGTGGCTTGGAGTTGAGGTTGTGGGGTCATGAGAATGAGGGAAAACAAAACCTCGAGCAAAGCAGAACGAAAATCAAGTCGAGTGAAGCGAGTGCTCGTCGTCCGATGTTTGCTCAGGGGGCGGGGGTCATCGTGATCGTCCCTCGCCACTCGCTAAGATGCTGAGGCGTTCGCTCACTTCCGATATCACGCAGCAAAACGATCGCGTCTTGATTAACTCAGGAGTAGCCGTGCGTCGTTTGCGAAGCAAGCTTGGCACCCCAAATGCCTTCCTGGACAGGGACTGTGTCACTGCCTTCGTTCGCAACATCCAAGTTCACGAAGAGTCGTAACCCCAGCGTAAAACAAAGATCTAACAGAAGGAAAGACGACTAATCACTAAATAAGACTTCTGGCTTGGCCTTGTTGTAAATCATAAGGACTACGTACTAGGACTTGCAGATTCCGAATCGTGTCGTATGGGTGCAGATCCACACGGTAGCATTGATGCGCCTACCCGTCCAACCATCGCGCCTTATAACCCTGATAAAACAGATTTTGCAGGGATCCCAAATCCCAGAGAACATGCCAAAGTTATTTCACCTTCCGTGAAATTGCAAAACGGCTTGCAATGGGCGAGTATCAGCAATTCAAGACGAGGATGTCAAAGTTCCACCAAGACATGTATTATATGTAGTACTGGATTGCCTGCGAAATGTCTCCCCAAATTCATACAAACGCAACTCTCGCCGAAATTTTAGGTCGACTTGGCAAACCCAGCCTGGGACGTCAAACAAACTTCTCCCCCTGATATCAACGCCAGCAATGCAGCACAACCTAGTAGTTTGTGACGCGGAAACACACAGCCCGTATGCGATAGAACCCCACCGGTGCTTTTAGTACTGATAACCGCCATACTGAGGCGGCTGGGGTTGCCCGTAGCCTGTCGGTGGTGCCGGCCAGCCAGGAGGGAGGGCACCAGGGGGCAGTGCGCCTGGGTTTGGGGGTGGAGGGTAAGTCGCGCCAGCAGCCAATGGTGAGTTCCTATATCCACCCGAGGCAGACTGGACGCGGCCAAAAGGACTGATTGGGCGGTTGGTGTAATCACCAGAAGCCTGGCGGCCATGGCCCGGCGTCTGCTGACGAGCCTGAGCACCCATCTTGGAGATCCATTCTGATAATGGGGGAAGCGGTGTCTCCCTGAGTATGTTGACCAGTCCTGCAGCATTGAGGGGCGTCCCGTCGTAGGTATGAGCAGGTGGCAGTATGGACAGTATAAAGGTAATGTCCCTATGAAGGGCAGAAGCCTGATTGCGACGCTGCTGGTCCAAGCGACGCCCCGCAGCCCCCTTGAGCGGTGATACGCCGCGAGCAAGTCGCTTTGGCGGATTCAGATCTTCGTCATCAGGTACAAGCGGCCTCTTAGGCGAGGGCGCAACCTGGGCGTATTGAGGCCGCGGGCTCTCATAGGCCGTGGGCTGGGGGCTGGATCGGATCGATGCTGGTTGCTCAATCGTGGGTCGAACTTGTTTCGGTCGCATTTGTGCAGCCTTGGAAATGATAACGGGCGCTGCTACAGGATCAAACTTCTCAGAAGAGTAGCGAGAGGTGAAGTAGCTTAAACGGGGGTCATCGGGGAAAAGCTCCGCCATGCGATCTTCTAATTTGGAGATCTGTGAGAGCTCGCCAAACTGTGATTCATATTTATGAAAGTAGGCATAGAGCGGTTTCGCTTTGTGGAGGGTCTCTGGTTTACTGACGAGACGGTTGACGCACGTTTCGAAAACGACACGAGCATCTGCGACAATGTGTCAGTGTGGCCATGCAAATCTCATCGTTGAACTTACTTGTTGTATCATCCTTGCCGTGGAGGAACTTCAAGTATTCTATCATGAAGACCTCATCATTCGGAAATAGACGAGCACCGCGCTCGAAAATCTTAGCGCCTACTGGATCCTTGTAAACCACAGATTCCAGCAACGCTACCGCAACGTATACATCGCTTGTGAGACGGCCCTTTTGGCGAGCGTCGGTGAACACCTTGCGGAGACCCTTCTCTGTCTGATTGCCCTTGCCTTGAATTCGGCGCATCGCACGTGCCATGGCAATCCACACGTACGAGATGGTGCGCGAAAGCAGCTGTGTCTCGGCCGCGTAGCCCTTCTGGATTGCCTCAATGCGCAGTTCAGTAGGCGACTTGCGAGGCTTCTCACTCCCCTCCTCGTCATCGGGCTGATCCTCAGCGTTATCCTCCGACTTCTCCCGAGCTGCTTGCTGCTTGAGCGTGGAGACCTCGAGCTTCTCCCGTTCCTTGACTTTGTCTCCCAATGCGTATAGCGTGCCAAGGACGTCGTCAAGGGGCTTCCGTACTGCTTTGGCAAACTCGGCATTGTCGCCTTCCTTGGCAGGGTAGTTGGCCTCGATGTGATCGGCGTACTTGAATGCCAAGAGTACACTTTCTGGGTTCGCGGCGATGCCCTGCGTGAGCATCTCGGTGGCGGTGTCTTTGTCATCCTCGCGAATGCCGTTCTTGAAGCACCAGTCGGCTGCATCCATCCATATCTCGGGGCAGAAGCGCAGCGCCATCAGTGCCTGCCTGTAGCAGTACATGACACGCTGCTTGTAAACCTTGGGCTCATCATCAGCCAGCACTAGGTTGTCATCTTTCTCCCAAGCAATCCATTTCTTCCAGATTTCGACTTGTTCCTTGTACTCGACATCGCCGTCAAAACCAGGTGCAGGCGGCAATCGAGGCAGCTTCGTGCGTCTCATGTTTCGCGTTATGTTGTCCAACGCGATGTTGGCGCTCTTGGCCGACATGTAGCCAGGTGAACGCTCCTGAATGAACTTGCGGCCCGTCATCTTGTTGAGGCTCATTTCAAACTGGTCGTAATCTCTCCACAGTTCGTTAACCTTCGAAGTGGGCACATTGATAGCGCGGTGATATGCTTTGCGAAGCTGATCCATCTTTTGCTGATCCTGCCACCCCGTGCCGCCGACTTGACCGGGGCCAGTTTTGAGGAATTGTATATAGTCCGACCAGATGGACCCAGAATCCTTGTCGACACCCACGCGCTCAATCGTGAACTCGTAGGATTGTGTGATTGTGCGGCGGGCTTGGCCTGATGCGTCGTTGGTCAGGTCATTTATGCGGCGAATATAGTCCAAGTAGACGGTCCATAGCTTGACACTGGGAACCAGCCCTAGAGAACGTTCAAACAGATGCTCAACAGCGCGAAAGTTATCCATGCGGAGCTCTAGCTCAAGCCATTCCACCCACACGTCAGCCTGGCCATGATTAGTATGAGACGACGCACTTGAAGAGCGTATACTTACAGCCTGTGGGAAAACGGTGACGCACCGGTCGTACACGGCACGCAAAGCTTCGTAGTTCTCGCGGCGTGTGTATTCTGCCATGAGCTCCAACCAAGCGTCCGTGTCTCCTCGTGGGTCCTCCTTGACGCGCGCTTCCAGCAATTGTACTGGATCAATGCCCGGGACATAAGAAGGCGCCTGCGCTGCTACTGCGTCAGTTGCACTTGGAACGGCCGAGACACTTCGTGCTTTTTCGGCGGACTCTCCCTTCTTCTCTTCGGCCGCCTGGGCAACAGGAGGCTGTTGTGGTGGCGTTTGTGTCTGCTGCTTCTGACTTTGGTCGTCCTTCTTCTCCGCCTCATCCTCTTCATCATCTGAGGCCTCGACTATGAAACCGCCGGTCATCTTGGGCTTGCTGGGTGCGAGAGTTGGTTCAGGCACTGCAGAGGCAGTTTGGTCTGGAACTTGATTGGAAGGGTCAAAGGAAACAGATTCTGGATCATAATCTCCTCCATCATCTGAGCCATTGTCGTCTGCATCACCAGGGGCATGTGAATCTTGCGCAGTATCTTCAATATTCTGCTCGCTATGCTGAGTAGGATCGCCATTCGCGCTCTCGAAACCCTCTTCACCCCATGAAGCATCTTCCGAAGCCATTCTCGCGATTCGCAATGGTGCGCTGCGAACAAGCCGCTGCGCCAGAGCGCGACTGGGCTAGCTTGGGATAGGTGTCGTAAAATTCTCGAGTCGCAGTCGCCGACCACTACGGGGGTAGAATCGTTGCGCTAAGCGGTTGGTATCGAGGTTCAAAAAGCTCAACAGAGGTTCGAATCGAAATGCGATGATGAAAAGGGCAGAAAGGGATGTTGCGATTCGGCAAAAGTCTCCAAGACTTCCGTTGATTCATTGTCAAGGTCCTTGTCCTACCACGTCCCAACGTAGGAGGCTGGGGCTGGTGGCAGAATACTTTTCTAGGCTTAGTTGCATCGCGAGCGGTGAGTATAATTGCTGCAGGGCGTGCACGGACCCTGAACGGGGGGTCGGTCCCTACAGTGTCGCGTCAAGCAGGCGCAACCACTCAACGCGCTCAGGGTCCCTTCAGGCGCGTCCCACCATCTGCTCAACTCGAGCTGATGTTCCAGCTAGCCCTTGTTTTCGTGACCATCTCCTGTTGATAAACTGCGTCTCTGCTCCCTTTTCACTTGAGCACCCTGCAACCTACCCTTCTGATCCAAGGATTCGTCCCTGCGTCGCCGTGCACTTAAACACATCGATCGACCTTGGCCAACGTGGTATTCAAATCTGCCCCTCTTCAACTGTCGCGATCGCAACCCAACGTTCGGTTTCCACGCCAACAGGCTCGTTCCCGAAACGACTCTTATTTTACCTGCACTGAACGAAAACCATTGTTCCCAGCTCACAACCTTCCCCACGCCGCTATCATGTCTGTCGTTGGTCTTCTGGGCGTTAACATCCTGAACAACCCCGCCAAGTTCACGGACAAGTACGAGTTGGAGATTACCTTTGAATGCCACGAGCAGCTTGAGAAGGGTAATTTTGCTTTCTTCCTGCTCTGAGGCTTTGTTCTGACCGTCGCAGATCTGGAATGGAAGCTCACCTACGTCGGGTCTGCCACTTCGTGAGTGTGCTGCTGTTCATTACACCACACCGCCCTTTTCTAATTCTATCACAGTGACCAGTACGACCAAGAACTCGACTCTCTCCTGGTTGGCCCCATTCCTGTTGGCGTCAACAAGTTCATTTTCGAGGCCGATGCACCCAATATTTCCCGCATCCCCGAGACGGACATTCTGGGCGTCACGGTGGTCCTGCTGACCTGCGCTTACGATGGCCGTGAATTCATTCGTGTTGGCTACTACGTCAACAACGAGTACGATTCTCAAGAGCTGATCGATGAGCCCCCTGCCAAGCCTCTTGTGGATCGTGTCAGGCGCAACGTACTTGCGGAGAAGCCTCGCGTGACCCGTTTTGCCATCAAGTGGTGAGTCCTGGATACCCTCCGCATGTATGGACGAGACTAATCGTTGATTTAGGGACTCCGAGGCATCTGCCCCCGCTGAATTCCCTCCTGAGCAGCCCGAAGCCGATCTCGTCGCTGATGGTGACCAGTACGGCGCTGAAGAAGCCGAGGAGGAGGCTGCGGAGGAGGCCGCCGAAGCGGAACTGGCCAAAGAGAAGGCTCAGCCGGGCGAGGATTCTGAGATGGGAGGCGTTGAGGCTGACCAGAATGTCAATGAGGAGGAGTCTTCTGACGAGGGCAGCGTGGACCTCGAAGACGAGAGTGAGGACGATCTCGAGGAGGAAGATGAGGTTGAAGGTGCTGCTGGCGCTCCCGGTGACGACGCGATGGAGGTCGACACCAATGACAGCAAGCCTGCCAACAACACGGCCGGGCCCAAGCCCGTCAGTGTTGCCTCTTAGTTCCCCGCATATGCGAGGTAGAGTAGGTTGTTTTGTTGATGCTGGGTCATTGTTGGTGACCGTGAGTCGGTTCATATGGCACGGTGTTGGGTCTTAGATTATGAGGGTTACGACGTGATGACGGATAACAAAGAGGATTCCTTGAGAGATATCACATGGTTTCGACTGGGAACTTAGATATGAAAATACTCTCGTCGTACTATAATCGTGTCTACCATCAGCTGCTCTTCGTCGATTGCGTTGAGTGGCCTGAGGTGCAACAGAGGCCTCGCACCTCTCTAAAAAGAGGCGACGGCCGCCCTCTGCTTGTGCTGTTTCTGCCAAGCCGAAGGGGTCATGTGGACCTAAAAGTAGATCTGTGAAAGTGATGGACATGCAGCCTCTAGCAAACGACCGGAAGCGAGGCAGTCCGTGAAGTCGACGGTGGGGTTCCTATCTGAGAATCAACAAACCTGGGCTGCAAGACCACCACTCCTCACGACGCGCGGCCATGGATTGTGAAGATCTGCGTAGTCATCGTTCAGCCGCAATGGCAGGGTTGTTTTGTGCTCTTTCGCCGGTCTGTCCTGAAATCTCCTTTGTCGCCGTCGCCTCGGCACTTCCCAAGCACGCCACGCCTGAGTGATGGAACATTCCCTGGTCCTGAAGAGCACCTCAGCTTCATCGCCTGCTCAATAGTTCACAGATTCCCCATCCGATAAACCTACTCAGCCGGAATGGGCGGACACGGAAGGGGATTGAGAACCTGGGAGACCAGTCATTTGGTGGGAGCTCCATCAAGGAAAGCAAGAGGGCTATCCCCCAAGGCGACAACATTCGGAAATTGACTATGATCAGTATGATCCTCCTGCCACTGGCGTTCGTAACGGTTAGTCAACGAAGAGGTCACCTTATGGTCCGCTTCACAAATGCGGACGGACCCTAAGTTAGTCTGTCTTTGGGATGTCCGATTTGACATGCAAACTAACTTAGCCAACGACTGGCCCTTTGCCCTGACTATGGTCACAGTGTGCATGCGCTACATTATCATGATTATGCTCTTACAGATGCGCACATCACCCTAGTGCTTCGCAAAATTGGAGGCACTTCCAAGAGGGTGGTGTTCTGGGCTACAGCATTTTGTGCGAGGATGAGAGAGCACAAGGAGGCCGTCCAGGACAATTGGTCGGCCGAGCCTACGATGGGCAGGAAGCGCAGGCTGGTGGAGTTATGCGAGGAGAGCAGAGAGAAGCGGGTGGCCCTTGGAATATTGGCTGGCGGGCAGAAAGGACCAGTGGAAGACGGGCTCGTTACCTGCGGTATGCTCTCAGAACTAGTACCTAAGGTAAGGTAGTCAGACGGGTATGATCCATATCCGGCTGGACGAGGAGTCGACGACCAGTCCCCGCATCACGGGCTTCGACGGCCGTTAACATTGGTGTACCTGCATGACATTGAATTTATCTTGCGCTGTTGTGCGACTGGCTCCTACTGGCGTCTCGAAGAACACCCACAACGTCAACGCCAAACAACGCGCCATGTGCGACGATGATTGGTTGCAGGCCACCATCCTTTGACAACCTTTGCTGGACTCGGATAAGCCCCGCGCATGAAAATGGTTGACTGGAGGATTTTGCCGTTGACCTTGTGATACAAGACTGTGCACCATCAGGGAGCAAAGGCGGCGCATTGAGAGTGCACTGATGAGGTGAAGGCGGGCAAACTCCACGATCAGCATAGCCTCTTGCCGCTGGGCATAGGTCATCCAACGAGAATCAGGGTCCAGTGATTCTGGTCACGCCCCCTGCGCCAACCAACTCAGGGTAAGGTAGCCTGAGTTGCGCAGCCGAGCGCCAAGCCGCCCCTCTTATCGCCCTGCAGCAGCGGCGGCATAAGGATCTTTCTGCCGCCCCGCTAACGTCACCGTTATTCCCCAACCCAGGTGGCCAACTCCAATAGCACACGTTCTTGAACATTCCTCCAGCCATTCTCTTAACGCTTCTGCGTTCCTGTGGCTCCGTTCAACTAGACTGACGATTCGTTCTTTTATTTCTACACCAAATAGATCAAACATCATCAGCCCACCGAATCTGGCGAGGAGACATTGCAGCCACCATGGCCTCAACAGCAGCAGCTCCCGAAGTGGCGCCACCGACAGTCGAGATGGCGACTGTCACCGACGAGCACCAGAGTGACGGTTCCAAACTGAGGACATTCCTCGGCATCATGAAGAGGTGCGTGAAACAAGTTCTTTTGGCACAGAGGTCGACGACGCGCTTCTGTGTAGGATTATCGGTCTGCGAAAGAAAACCCGATGTCGGAGGGACTCAATCTGTACCGTATACGGCTAACATGACCTTCTGTATCATAGGTTCATCGGCGTGTCTGACCTCGCCGCCGTTCGGTTCTCTCTCCCTTCTCAGCTACTTGAGCCGACACCAAACCTCGAATACTGGAACTACCTCGATGCCCCCAACGCTTTCGCTGGCATTGGCAACTCTGACGTGCCCCTCGACCGCATGCTCGAAGTTGTCCGCTTTTGGCTCACGAAGGATCTCAAGTATATCAAGGGCAAGCCTTGCAAGCCTTACAATTCAGTGCTTGGCGAGTTCTTCCGCGTAGGTTGGATAGGACCCGCGAGGCTGCGACACGACTGACAGGGATAGTGCAACTGGGAGACAGAAGACAATGCGCCCAGAATCAACACCGCTGCTTTTGGCGAGGCCAGCCCAAAGAGCAGTCTCTCGGCTCTCAAGTCTTCATCGAAAGCCGACAAAAATTCCTCTGCGGTCTCGCTGAGCGTGCCCCAGCACGGCACGTCCACGCCAGACGTTAAGCGCCTCCGCATCTCCTACCTCACAGAGCAGACATCGCATCACCCTCCTGTCAGCGCTTTCCACGTCACCTGTCCTGAGAAGGGAATCAGTGCCCGGGGTTTTGACCAGATTACTGCCAAATTCACAGGCACTTCCGTCAAGGTCCTCCCCGGCGAGCACAACATGGGAATCTTCATCACATTGGAGAAGCGCGGCGGTGAGGAATACCAGCTGACCCACCCGCCGGCTCATCTGGGTGGTCTGTTGCGAGGCAGCTTGAGCGTATCTGTCAGCGAGATGGCGTACATCAAGTGCCCGCAGACAAAGATCAAGTGCATTTTGCACTACTACGATGAGGGCTGGACCCGCTCCGTGAACAAGATCGACGGTGTGATCTTCAGGTACGATCCTGAAAATGACGATAAGCACAGGGTGCAGGACGTTCCCGACGAGGATGTTCTGGCTCGCCTAAACGGTCCGTGGAGGGAGAGGGTTCTTTTCTCCCTCGGTCCCAAGCCATTTGTGGGTGCAAAACGCCACCTTTTTGCAGGATCTTGCTGACTGGGACAGAAAAATGTGGCTCCCGAAGATCAACACACCATCATTGATGTTGCGCCCCTCGATGTCGCGCCCAAGATTGTCCCACCTGATGAACAGCAAGCCCCGAACGAGTCTCTTCATTTCTGGTCTGGCGTCACCAACGCCATCCACAACAAACAATTTTCTCAGGCCACCAACATCAAGCTTGAGTTAGAAGAAGCCCAGCGTGAGAAGGCTCGTGAGCGTGAGCGCACGGGTACGACATTCAAGCCAGTCTTCTTCGACCATGCCACCGGCAATGGCGGCAAGCCCGACCTCACAGACAAGGGTCGCGAAGTCCTGGAGCGGGCGCAGAAGGGCGACTGGAGCCTGGAGGGTATCATTTGAGGTAGAAAGCCTTGAGCGTTTGTTTTGCAGGAACACTTTGACAAGACTTTTGAATAGACAGCGGGGGAGGACTCCTTCGTAACGGGCATAGATGCATTGCTCCGTAGGACTTTGCGACAGCGGCGTTGGTGGCGTTCGAGGTCAAGATTTGCGTACGGCACAGTGGCGATTTGAGATCATAGAGACAGCGACTAGAGCGGTGGAGATTGCGGGTGATGAGGTTTTGGATTTAATCGTTATAGGTTACAGTATCTGATTTTACATATTATGGTATCACCGTCCCAGTCGTATTGTACAAGAGCGGAAAAAAGTCGTCAAATGCCGTCGTGGCTTGTCTGGGCGCTCACGCGTCGACAAAGTTCTTGATGTTGTTCAACCACCTGACATACTCCTTCTGCTCCTTTACGTCAACGTAGTCGGGCACAAAGACGGCCAGCGCCTGGGTGATGCCCCTCTCCTCGAGGTATCGCTCCATGAGCACCTGGAGGTCATCATCCAGAGTGCCAAAGGGAGGACCGGGGTAGAGCTCTGAGCGCTTGTGTGTGGCCTCGGGGCCGTCGGCCTTGGCGACGGCCACGTCGTCCCAGTAGTGGAGGTTCTCGACCTGGATGTTGCCGTTGGCGGCGGTGGCATCAATGGTGAGGGCGCCGCCAGCCTTGCCAGGCTTCTCAACCAGGATAGAGAGGCTGATGGGAGTGGGGGGCTCATCGAACTCATCCTCCTCGTTCTCCATCTCCTCCTCGGCAGGAGCAGAGCGAGCACCGCCGGTGGACTGGACGTGCGACTGCTTGTTGGAGTTCTGCATGTTCATCTCGTCGTCGAAAGCCTCGTCGTCCTCGAGGGCAGGGTCCTGACCGTAGGGGTCGTAGCTGGAGAGATCGGCAATGGAGAAGCTGACTGTGATCCTGCAAGGGGGGGTCAATAACACGTCCAATCCCGTGGAAACGGACAGACGACAAACTCACTTCTCGTCGCCAAAGTTGCGGACAAGCTTGACGACCTCCTGTCCGGGAGTGTCAATCAGCTCGAAAGCGGTATTGGCCAGGAAGTCCTTGACGCTGGCGGGATCCTGCTCGTTCGCCTTCATCTCCTCCTCGACCTGGATCTCCGAGTCCAGCTTGGCAGACAGCTCCTCGTCGGTCTCGCCCTGCCTTTGAGCCCAGCGGCCGATGGATGTGGAGAACTGGGCGACAACGGGACGCGCAATGTAGGATGTGGTCTGCTTGTACAGGAGCGCGCTGGGACGGGCGGCCATGACGGAGGAGGCAGCCGCCGTGCGGCCAATGGCCCGGGGCGCGGAGCGTGCAATGTTACGGAGAGAGAGCATGGTTGCGTGTATGTGGCTGAAAGGTTGATGGATAGAAGGCGATGAAATAAGGTGCTGAAATTTGCAACAGGGGACAGATGATGGAGCTCTCTCGATGCAGCAGTCTCAATTTTTTGGGGCAGCGGCGAGCCGGGGCCAATCGTGACGTTGGCGGGCAAACGCGGGTGCACGTGACTTGAGCCAGCATCAATCAGTCCACACGCATGAACAAGAGCCTACCAGTTTATTGAAATCATTGATCACGTTGAATGCGCCGTCTTGACCAGTTTGTACCCAATGCTCGATTTACCATAGCCATCCTTTTTGGGCGCGTCAGAAGCGTCCAGGATGTCCGTCACTCGCCATAGTTATGCCCTATTCCCGCCATATCTTATTCGCTTCAGATGTGCCGTCGCTGGTGTTGGCGCCTCAAGCTTGCGTGCCATGGCCGTCTCAATGTGTGCTGCCCATGTCCTCTCAGTCTCAGCAGGTACGGAAGCATCCACAGCTGATCGCCTGCGGCCCCGCAAATCAGTGAATTTGGGGTGTGGCGCATCATCATATGGAGCGGCCACAGGGCAAGCTGCCTGTAATTAAGGCTCGCATTTCCGGACGAAACCGACAGTGGGTGTGCGCTGGAGGTCTTTTCGGGAAACTGGGCTGTCGTTAGACCGATTCGAGCAATCCTCATCTCTCAAGCCAAAGCCATCGACGGGAAGTCGGTCGGTCTCGCAAGACAATTTGTGTTGACTTTGATCCAAGGAACATCTTTCAGCGACGTCCAGTTGCCCTCCCACTCGTCCAACTTTTTCGCACTCGCCTCGGACATGACGTCCGGAATATCTGCACAAGAATTAATATCGGTCGACGTGATTAGTTGAGTGAGAACTCACGGAATCCTTTCTCGTGCTCCTCTTTCAAGGCAGCGATCTTGATCTTGAGGAGATCCTCCTTTGACGAAGACGGGCGCCCAGGCCTACGCTCTTTCTTGATACTGTTATACTCCTCCTCGTACTGGTAAATGTAGCTGTCTGATGTTAATCCAAGGTGGACTTCAGTACCAGGTGCTGACGTACGTTTCGATGAGCCGCTGGACAGTTTCCATGTCCAGAACGGCGCCATCAACCGCGCGAGCACTCTCCTGGAAATACACAGCTCGCTCCACTACATATTGTTAATCATACTTATCTTTTGATAGTGATGAGTTACTTACAGATGGGCAGCTCCCTCTTGCTCCGCGCGTTGTGCAACTTGGCTAGTCGCTGATCTCGAATTGTCGCCTTGTGGAGTCGCATCGAGTCTCGCGACTTTTCATGGAGAGCTGTGGGAACGCCATTCCGCTTCTTGGAAATCTGCTTGCGCGTCTTGTGCAGTGAGCTTGGCATGATGGCAATCTGACGCTCCGAGATGACGGTTTGTCGCAAGTAGTCTGTCTTCGCAAATACGCATACCAGGGGCCAGATCGTCACATGAAACTTTTCGATGGTTCTGAGGAATTTCGTGGAGCCCTTCGGGGCTAATTCCGCAGTGGTGGGGCAACAGCTGCGGGGTCCAGACTCCAGAGTGCCAGTGCCTTGGTCTCTCTTGGAGCGACTCGCAAGAAGAGACTGTAAGTGACATTTCTCAGGATGGGCTTTGATGGAGCGGCAAGAGTACATCAGCCATCTTATACGTACCGCTTTGTCCTAAGAGGCTGTAATGACCGTTGACGTACATTGATCGTTTTCACTGACAAGAATCTCATGAGCCATCCGTAGGGATGGCTACTGCTGTTCACTCCACGGGTTGCTGCCTTGGCCGTTGAGGTACGCTCAGATCAGTAGAGGTGAGACACGTTCTTGAAACTCACGACGTTTGTCCGATCATGAATTCAGTGCCCGGGGCCGACAAATTCAACCTGAGTTGAATGACAAGCTCAGTCAATTCAATTCAAGTTCGATCAAATGGCCACGAGAAGTGGGTCGGCCCGCCTCAATTGATAGTTAAGCTCTTGAATGCGACCAAACCTTTCATCAACGCCAACGCCGGAACATTAGGGCACAGACGATCGTAAAGCCACGAAGAGGTGCTGGCATACTTATTACGATTTCTCTTTCAAGTGCAGACACGTTAGACCACCATTCGTGACGTCTTGTCTTAGACCCCAGGTTGCTGGGGGAATGCTGGCAGGCCCAAGCTAGCCCGGTATGGAAAAGCAAGACGCGCCCCCCGGCAGCTTCCACTTTAAATGGATGCCAGGCGCGTCGAGCACGGTGCCGTGCCCAGACCACACCTCACTAAGGTACCTGCCGTGCCTCGCGCACCTCTGGACATTGCTCTGGTCTCTGCACATACTGAACGTCCCATCTCTTGTTTTGCAGACGTCAAGTTCTGTTTCTACATTTTTCCTGCCTCATCGACTGACTGCCGCTCGCCGTAGTCCCGACGCGACTGTTTGTTTACATTCAGACTCAGACTCATCTCCCATGTGGCGAGCCAAGGAACGCGTCTAGAATCATCCAGGGGACGATCTACCTCATTCAGCAGCAGCGCGTCAACTCGAGAGGCTCGTCAACTGCACTAGAGACGTGTTGAGTGCCTGCTCTGGTCGCTTGCCTCAGCAGGGCAGTCTGCGCTATGGGTGTTCAAGGTTGGTCTCGCCCCACGCGGATATGATTCATCTAACGCTGGGAAGGCCTTCTGCCCCTCCTGAAGTCAATCCAAAGACCAACGGAGCTCAAAAACTTCGAGGGCCTGACGCTCGGCGTCGATGGTTACGGCTGGCTGCACCGAGCCGCCTACTCGTGCGCCGTCGAGCTTGGCCAGGGCAAGCCAACAACCAAGTCAGTGAAATGCAGCTACAATGTCCGTGCGTCTGACTGACAACCAAGATATGTGACTTCCGCCCTACAGCGCGTACGCATGCTCAAGCACTTTGGTGTCAAGCCTTATCTCGTCTTTGACGGCGACTACCTCCCTAGCAAAGCAGCAACAGAGGACAGCCGAGAGAAAAGTCGCAATGACAAGAAAAAGCTTGCTATGGAGCTCCTCAAGGCCGGCAAGAAGGCTTTGGCTGCACAGGAATTCCAAAAGTGCATCGACATAACGCCACAGATGGCATCCAACTTCATCCAGCAGCTCAAGAAGATGGACATCCCTTACGTCGTCGCCCCATACGAGGCCGACGCTCAGCTCGTCTACCTCGAGCGTAAGGGTCTGGTGGATGGCATTCTCTCTGACGATTCCGACCTTTTGGTCTTTGGGGCGAAACGACTACTAACCAAGCTGGATCAATACGGCAACTGCATCGAGATCAACCGACGCGACTTCGGTGCTTGCAGGGAGGTCTCTTTGACAGGATGGACCGATCAGGATTTCCGACGAATGGCCATTCTCAGCGGTTGCGACTACACCAAAGGTCTTCCCGGCGTCGGCCTGAAGACGGCGTATCGAATGCTGCGCAAATCCAAAACGCCAGAGAGAGTTGTGCAGATGGTCCAATTGAGTGGCAAGCGCGTCTCAGAGAACTACTTGTCCGAGTTCTACCAGGCCGAGCTGACATTCCTGCATCAGTGGGTATTCTGTCCGGAGAAGCGTGAGCTGGTGCATCTCACCGAGCTCGACAACCGCAGGACAGCCGAGGAGATGCCATACATTGGAGCGTACGTTGAGCCGTCCGTGGCACGACAAATCGCTGCGGGAGACATGGACCCCATCACGAAAACCCCCATTGTCACCATCACTACTCCGTCGAAAAGAAGGCATTCGCAAGCTTCTGCAGCTGTGGTATCAGGGCCCCAGCCCCCTAAGCCTATCACGAAATACTTCAGAGGGGGAAGCCGAATCCCCATGGGTGCCATGGACCCCAACTGCTTCAAGATTGACGAGCAAAGACTAGCGCAGCTCACAGAAGGAGGATCAGCTCCAAGAGTATTCCCTCTCCCGCGGCCCTATCTGGACACAGCCCGTCAGCCAGCGGCACGACATAGCGTGGGGCCAGTGGCGGCTACGCGAACGTCGCCCAGGCTGCAGCGCAGGCGGACGGAGCCCATCCAGAACCTCCTGGCGAGCATGGACACAACAGGTACACGCCCTCAGACTTCTAAGGCAGACGGCTTAGCCAGGCCACCCAAGAAGGCTCGACTGTGTGACGATTCAAACGAGCAAGATGACTCGCCAAAACAGAGCAAGTTCTTCAGCGCAAAGAAGACGGCAGCTGGCTCGCTCACTTCGAACGACGGGAACCTTGAAGCGCTCTTGGACTTGCCCGATTTTGAGGGATTCAGCTCTCCTGGTCCCAAGAAGAAATCCATCTCCATATATGAGGAAAGTTCGCCGACGAAAGGCAAAGGAAATGCGGCAGTCTTCGTGACGAACACCAGCCTTGAGCCCAACGTGCCAGGGGCCCAAGCAGCAGAGAACTCGAGCACAAGATCAATCCCCGGGAGCCGGCAGCAGCTAGACGGCCACGAAATTCCCCAACCTCCCACCAGATCGATGCCGCCACCGAAGACAGCCGCTCGGGTCGGCTTGACCAACACACCGTCCCGCCGCAGCATGAACAGATATACTTTCACGCCCACGCCCACGCTCTTTGATACACCGGCATCAGATGCATCCCGCCGCTCCTCAATCTTCAGTTCTGTCTCCACGCCAGCCACGGGACCTTCAACGGCCGGCGGTAGCACCCGCCTTTCCGCCTTGCATCGCCTTGGCGCCCGTGCCCTACTGCCCGACACAACGTCCCCCAAGCCACGGGAGTCTCTAATCCCTCGCAAGAAGATCACAGGTCACCCGGCAGAACCAGCTTCCGTTCCTCTTCCCAAGGTGGATGTGGAAGAGGTTGCTGCGCTGAATAGGCCGATGGGTGGCAGCGAGGACCAGATCATCCCCGATAGCGACGGGGAGTACGAGGAAGATGATGAGAGCGCCCCAGTGTCGAAGCCCGACTTCTCACGATTTGCCTTTACAAGTGCATAAGCGACGTTATTCTTGGTTTTCCCCTTGTTTTGCTCTACTGTTCTCAGTTTTGGTTCATTGTTTGGTCAGACACTGTCGGTTCTAAGGTACACTCTGCATGGATGAGAGGCTATAGTAGTTGGTTTGCGACCATGGCATGGTGTTCTGGAGTTCGTGTACTGGGGATGCTGTCAATTAACAGGATTTTGGCACTTTCGCCGAGAAGAAAAAGCGTTAAAGTCGTAATGCTCATTTTCCAGTCTCCTAAGACAGACAAAGCAGGCTCCCATGACTGATGATGGATAAATGCTACCAACGCCGTTACTAGTAGATGATGCCGCAGGCCGTCTAGTCTAACCCATGGGCATGCTTCGTATGCTATGCTTTGACTTTCCCGCAGATGTTGGGGGTTGCGTTTGGATTACGGGCGCGGTGCCATGAGATCCTCCTTGAACTCCCATTTCCCTGTTGATGTTAGACAGCTGAGCTACATCGGTCCAAGGGGCACTCTCACCTTCAGCCAGATTGATTGCCGTGTCCTCTAGTAGGATAATCCTCCGCTTGTTGCAATAGGAGGTCTTGTCCATGATGTCCACCTTCAGTTTCGCATCTGACAGGTCCGCGACAGGTTTCTCGAACATTTCGGATAGGTTCTCGACTGCCATTTCTAGATCCTTCTGATTCTGCTCGAAAATCTCTGTCAGGTTGTTGCGGGCCAGGTAGTAGGCGAAAGCATATGTCCACTTCAACGTTTGCCGGCAAGTTTGGAGTGATTGCGATGCGGAGTTCAGATATTGCACTTCAATCCACGACATGCCCGATGCGCTCTGCAACTGGACCATTTTCTTTTCAGTCTTCTGCGCAATGTCCTTATCAAGCTTGGCAGATTGTTCATGATTGGCGTAGCGGTTGTAGTAGTGCAGGTAGCGCTCGAGCGAGGTCCGGGACCTGGTTTGTGCATCGCGAGCTTCTGAGCCACTTTTTTCCTCGAACCGATTGCAGTTGTACCAGCTCGTGCCATGCTCAGACCACGGTCCCATGCACATCCAGCAAAATTCGTACTTGCATTTGCGGCATGTCATGTGGTTGCATCCTCCATTCTTCTCAATCGTGGACTGGCATTTGGGACACTCCTTTGTGTTGGCAGAAATCCAGTTGGCTGTTTCGGAGTCGTCGGCACATTTCTTGAGCCATCGCTTGACTTGCTCGCAAGGCGCAGGCTGGTGGTCTGGATTGGGGCAGCCGAAGCAGAATCTGTACGAACAGCGACACTCAACCGTCGGCACAACTTTGTCGAGAGCAGTCTTCTTGACAGAGCACTGAACAGCGTTTGGGCAGTCGGGCGCTGGACACCACTTAAAGCTATCCTTATCTTCGACGTACGTGCGGTTCAGTAGCTCGTGATATCGATCAACCAGGTCCTCAGTGACCAGGAGATCCAGGGACCTGGAGTCCAGTATGCGACCGCACCCGTCAGAGGGGCACTGAATGCGGGCAGCTTCACCTTCATCCTTGATCTTTTGCTTGAGATAGTGCCTGTAACAGTCCACACAGTAACGGTGACCGCACTTCATTGCGAATGTTTGAAGATCGTCGTCGTCTTCGCAGCAGATATCGCAAACGAATCCGGGGATGGCCTCGAGCTGTGGAGGTTCCGTCGTTTTGCTCGCAAGCCCTGCAGCTTCCAGGACGCGCTCTGGCCGCTCCATATAGTCCTCCAATAAGCGTTCTTTGTTCCATCGGAAGTACCGAAGAAGAATCGCCGCGTCTTCCTTGGACATGTTCAAAATCATGTTGACCTCGTCTACGATTTCCTCTTGCTGCTTCTGAATGTCTGCTGGCTCAAACACCTTGAAAGGAACAACGTGTGCTTGCTTCTTCGGCGTTTCGAGCTCTTTGCTGCCGATGCCGAATTCGGGGTCGGGCTCGTCAAAGTCTTCGTCGTCGAAGTCGTCCGGGCCTGACATGGCGTCTCCGCTGTCGTCAAGCAGAAGCTCGTCGTCGCTCGACCCGTGGGACATGAAGTCATCATCGGAGTCCATCCTGGTGGTGACTGGTGTTGGGGGCGCCGCTTCGACCTTGGCTGCTGAGGCGAATGGCTTCTTGTTGGATGTGGTTTCTGTTGTAGTAAAAAGAGTCGTCGCCTCAGCAGCCTTCCGCTTTCTCGTAGTAGGCGGAATGGTGGCGGCTGCACGTGGTGACAAGTTGACCAGCCCTGTCACCAAGGTAGGCGGTAGACCTCGACTCACACTGCGTTCTATCGCAGAAGAATGGGCTTGGGTCTAGGGCCTTAACGTGGCGTGGCAAAGGAATCAGAGAGTCACGCTCGCAACCAAGAGATGGAGCACGGTTCGGTACCTGAGCAAATGTGACGATTTGGTCGAGGCTGGAGGAGCGTGTCTTAACAAACGTAGACTTTAATGGTTGGGCGATGACAAAGAACGTGATAGACACGGGGGAAACCAAGTCATAAGGAGGTGATGGATGTTGACGACGGATGACCTCTTGTGCCAGGATGGGTGGAGGGGCGCTATCGGGCAGGCAGGCATTCAGGCAAGGCAGCGGCGTTGGACAGTGGATGCAAAGGCTGAAGCCGGCAACTGCAGGCACTTTAAGGATGGGGCGGTGGAGCCTATTCGAGTCACGCATGACTAATCGGGTCGGGAAGACTCGAGACCTCGACGGAACAGGACAATAGCAGCCACTCCGACACAATCCTTTCTACGTTGGAAAACAATTCTCCAGAAATTCCATCAGCGGCAGAATTTACTAGATTCTTGTTTAGTACTGAATGTGTAATTGCAAAATGTTTTGGTTCAGCCTCCGGCCTACGTCGCTCCCGCTACAAGAGGGATCCAAGGTATACTCAAAATGCATGCCGTGGAGAATTGTAAACTGCTGCGATTTCAGTCTGGCCAGATCATGCAAGCCTATTCCAACACTTTCTCGGCCATGGATACTGTGTGATGTAAGCAAGGGCATCGTGGTGAACTTGCTGCAGGGTCTCACCTTTGTAGCCAGTGCCATCAGGCTCAACGTGAGCCGCCGCGACCTTGCCGTCGACGACTTTGAGCGCGTATCTCTTGCCACGCACACCACCGAAAATGGCTGTGCCATCGAAGTCTAGTTCAAGGGCTTTGGTAAAGGCAGCAGAGGGATCGGCCAGAAAGCGAATCTACGCGCGTTAGTCCAAAGGCGAAGCTGACAACCTGCGGTGCTCTCATACCCCAGTCTGCTTGGCAGGGTCGAGTTGGTCAGCCCAAGCCTTCATTCTACAAGCGGACAATCAGTTTAATCCTCTGTTAGTTTAATCAATGCCCTTACACAAAAGCGTCATTGACCGACACCACGAAGACTTTGCCAGCCGACTTCAACTTGGGGCTGTTGATGTATGAGGGGATGTGGCTGCTGGAGCAAGTGCCAGAGAACGCGGCCGGAACACCGACAATGTATCCATCGCTACTCGCGAACTCCTCGGCGAGGTTTACTTTGTTACCTGGCGACGACTCGTGGAGCACTTCGAGGCTGGGAATTTCATCGCCAACTTTGACAAAGGCCCGAGGTGTGGTGTGGAATCCTCGCGCAGCTGTCCAATTGGACCGGAAAAGAGGTGTGACGCGACGGAATGATACTCGGGCAGCCATTGCGTGTAGTTCTACAATTGGCTTTCTTCGATTAGGTGTAAGAGGGTGTTCGCGATATTTGGCACGCGGCGTGATGTTGAGTGGACGTTGTCGTGATCCACTAGGGAGATTTATCATTACATCATCTGAGCGCAAGCTAACACTGTGGTCCCACCTGACTTGCGTGCATCACGAACCGCTCATATCGCATTTCACAAATGCGACTACTGTGCTATTTCAAAATGTAGAACTGATTGGTATCACTACGTATGTTTTGCAAATGTTCGAGCTTGTGCAAATTCACGACAAGATCCTGTGTTCTCATGAAGCCTGCGCAATGTATCAACCCCCTAATGCTCAGCACGCCCTACCCTGGAGCTAGACTCATGAGGTCCAAAGTGGAAGATGCAGTCCTCTCATGACGTGGTAATCAATGACCACTTCAAATGATCTTGGTGTAATCATTTTCTTATAAGTAGGCTTGACGCATTTGCGAGACCCTTTTGGGCCTCAAGCCCTACACTTCGTCAAACGATGATGCGTCTGGTGTAAGAGGGGGCTCGACCTACGTCCAATTACACAGGACCATGAGCAATTGAGCACTACTTATTTGCAAACTTCATCTAGCGGCCAAGCTTCGAAAGGGAATTCAAGCCACGGCAGTCAGGAACGGCCACTGCTGGTCCAACCTTAACCGTCGGGGTCGTCGTTGCAAGTACCGCATGATGAAATTCCTGATGTCCCAGTGCCGGTTTACACGTATAGGGTTGCACTGGGGACGGACAGTCGGATAAGCCACATTTATTTTGATTAGTCTCACTCGCAGCATACTGGGGGTGACTGACTATCCACAGCACAGACCAATTGGCGCATGTGATAAAACGTGCCAAGAACTACCATCTGGCAAGACACCAGGCTCTCTCGGCTGTGTATCCCCAGACCAGAGCGCCCCTCATCTGTCACAGGCAGATGTGCACGGTCTTTCAAATTATCACCAGATTGCTATGCCGCGTTGCTCGAACTCCCAGTTCAAGTTCGCGCCGAATCGGAGCTGGCGGCTATTGATGCTATCGATAGTATTGGCCTGTTACCGAATTCACCAATAGCACGTTTAGCGTGCGACCTGAGAATGTCAGCCTCTCAATGCAGGGTTCACGCTGCAACAGAAGGCAAGTTTGCATAGACGTTTCCCGTCTCGGGATCTGTGACTTCTCCATGCCGCCTGACCTCGCCCGTTTTGCTCAAGGTTTGAACCAGAGTCGCCCTCGACATCATTGTCTCGGACTGTTCATCGTCCCCATCGCTGGGGTGACTGCCACCCCACACCACCTTGCCGAAGGTGGACTGGAGCTTGCCCCTGCAGGCCACCAGCCGTGACAGTAGGCCGACCGACTGTTGGACGGACGTGTCCTTGGTATCCCCATGCGCGTCGCGTCGGCCGAGACTTTGGCCAAGGCCTTATACTCTCGAGATGACCGGGCGAGTCCAGGCGACTGCAACGGCACGATAGCTCCAAATCGATCTTTCAGACGACAAGCAAGTGCGCTGTTCTCTGTAATCTAATCTGGGTACGGATACTGAATTGAAAATCAGGGGTCGTCTAGATCAGCAGTAGTTGTGGCGAGCAGACCTCCCGTTACGGCGTGCGGCGTCTGAGACAAGCGCTGGGTCCACCAAAACTGACGTAGGCGTAAACAGACGCTGCAGCAGTGCAGCCCGGTTAGGCTGGTCCGTGCCCACTGCCCAGGGCAGGGCATCGATGAACAGATTGCAGGTTGCATGCGCTGAGCGAGCATTGCGCCCTTGACAGAGCGAAGCATTGGGTGTTGTGACTACAGTACCCATGAAAAGCCGAGTGAGAAGGTAAAATGAGTGGTGTAGCCTGGTGACAATATAGCATCAGAATCGGGGAGACTAAAAGGAAAGGAGCATTAGCGGTGGGTCCCCTAAACAGGCGCCCGCGTGAGGTGCATCGTGAGAACTCAGCCAGGGGCAGGAGGCAGGAGCAACCGTTTTTCGCGCCTTCCCTCCCTGAACCCCCCTCAACTCCATGGTGTCCCACCACTGCCTGCACCGTCCTCACCAACACACTCTTTTCCCCCTCCCCATTCACACTTCCCCAGCTCTCCCAGACCCTGTTCAGCCGCGCCGTAAGCCCATCAGCGACCACGGGGCTCTTACGATTACCCCTGGACTACAGTCGCCCATCTATCCACGCGATTCACGCCATTCGCTGATCTAGCACTCTCACTTTGCGTTTCGTTGTCGCTGCTGTGGTTCTCTCACTAATTACCACTTGTCGCCCCCTCCCGGTATCCCGCCTTTTTGCCTCAACATCTGGTAACGGGATCACACAATTCTGCAGCAATATTGCCAACATCGCCAGTGCCTTGACGATTTAAAGGGCTCGTGCGAAGTCTCGGGATCATTCGTCAGGTCGACTAAATCCGGGGCCCTGCGGGCCATAGAGCCTACATCCATCATCGAGCCAGCCCTGTCGCAATAAAAGCCATGTCGGTCAAACTACACAATCCGTCACGCGACTCCCTGGCCTCCTCGTCGTCTGGAAATCCTCTCACAAGGCAAAACACAATGTCGTCGTACGATGGATCGCGCTCGGCGCGCCAATCGAAGCGTTACTCGATGTCTGCATTGTATATGTCCATGTCAGCACACGAGGGCGATCTCCAGATTGAGGATGAGCTTGCCAAAGGTATGACCTTTTTCTTCTTCCGGTGAACATGTAGGTCAGTCTGCTGACTCCCCGAAGCACAGAAAACGCTCCGCGAACTCAAATCCAAGATCTCCTCCCAGTCCAAGAAGAATTTTGTGTTGGAGAAGGATGTACGATATCTCGACTCGCGAATCGCCCTGCTCATTCAAAACCGCATGGCGCTCGAGGAGCAGAACGAAGTCGCCAGCCACCTGGAGGACGCCACGGACATGCAGCAGGGCTTCTTTCCCAACGATGACAAAACCCAGAAATACGGCAACCTCATGTTCCTCCTTCAGTCCGAGCCGCGACACATTGCGCATCTGTGCAGGCTGGTTTCGATGGCCGAGATCGACTCATTGCTGCAGACCGTCATGTTCACCATTTACGGAAACCAATATGAGAGCCGCGAAGAACACCTCTTACTTACCATGTTTCAATCTGTCCTGACATATCAATTCGACACGACGGCTGATTTCAATTCACTTCTTCGAGCAAACACACCAGTATCCCGCATGATGACGACCTACACCAGGCGAGGCCCTGGCCAGAGCTTCCTCAAGTCCGTGCTTGCCGATCGGATTGACAGCTTGATCCAGCTGCGAGATCTGGACTTGGAGATCAACCCTCTCAAGGTCTACGAACGCATGATTGAACAGATTGAGGAGGATACCGGCAAGCCGCCACCACATCTACCCAAGGGTATCACTGCGGAGCAGGCGGCCGATAATGCGCAGGTGCAAGCAATTATTGAGCCGAGGTTAACGATGCTCACCGAAATCGCCAATGGATTCTTGAACACCATCATTGAAGGATTGGAAGAAGCTCCGTACGGCATTCGCTGGATCTGCAAACAGATTCGAAGTTTGACGAAGCGCAAGTATCCCGATGCGAACGATCAGGTGATCTGCACACTGATCGGTGGTTTCTTCTTCCTGCGCTTCATCAACCCAGCAATCGTCACGCCCAAGTCATACATGCTGATCGACGGAACGCCTGCAGAACGCCCACGACGGACGCTCACCTACATCGCCAAGATGCTGCAGAATTTGGCCAACAAGCCTTCGTATGCCAAGGAGCCCTACATGGCCAAGCTGCAACCTTTTGTGCAGTCAAACAAAGATCGCATCAACAAGTTCCTACTCGAACTATGCGAGGTACAGGACTTTTATGAAAGTTTAGAAATGGACAACTACGTGGCGCTGTCGAAGAAGGATCTGGAGTTGGACATTACGTTGAACGAAATCTACACAATGCACGGGTTGATCGAGAAGCACCAGGCCGAGATCTGCAAGGACGAGAACTCGCATCTCGCAATCATCATGTCTGAGCTCGGCGCGTCTCCCGCACAGGTCCCGCGCAAAGAGAACAAGGTCATCAACCTACCACTTTTCAGCCGCTGGGAGACGGCCATTGATACCCTGACGGCCGCCTTGGACATTACGCAAGAGGAGGTCTTCTTCATGGAAGCCAAGTCCATCTTCGTACAGATTATGCGGTCCATTCCCTCTACTAGCCCCGTGGCTCGACGTCCCCTACGGCTTGAACGCATTGCCGACGCGGCTGCTACGAGCCGGAACGATGCGGTGATGGTGCGCAAAGGCATCCGCGCAATGGAGCTTCTGTCGCAACTGCAGGAGCTTGGTGTCATTGACAAGAATGACCACTTTAGCCTGCTCAGGGACGAGGTCGATCAAGAGCTCCACCACCTTGGCTCGCTCAAGGAGGGAGTGATCGCGGAGACCATCAAGCTTGAAGAGGTGTACAAAACGATCCGCGACCACAATACATATCTCGTCGGCCAGCTCGAGACGTACAAGAGCTACCTGCACAACGTCCGCTCACAGAGCGAAGGCACCAAGAGGAAGCAGCAGAAGCAGCAGGTTCTTGGTCCGTACAAGTTCACCCATCAGCAACTGGAGAAGGAGGGTGTTATCCAGAAGAGCAACGTTCCGGACAACAGGCGGGCCAACATTTACTTCAATTTCACGAGTCCGTTGCCCGGCACGTTTGTCATATCGCTTCACTACAAGGGTGAGTATCGCCACCTGTCTGGAGATTGTTTCCATCTAATAAGTATACAGGCCGCAGCCGGGGACTGCTGGAGCTCGACCTTAAGCTGGACGACCTTCTCGAAATGCAAAAGGACAACCAAGATGACCTGGATCTCGAATACGTCCAATTCAACGTGCCCAAGGTCCTTGCTCTGCTCAACAAGCGGTTCGCGAGGAAGAAGGGGTGGTAGGCATCGCATCCTTCCCGCGTCCTTTTCATCGCATTTTCTCGACTGTACCACAATTATCAACGGGTCCACGGCGTTGCGGAGCACCGATACCAAGGGAGTTGTCTGAGAGTCGTTTCCATTGCTGTTGCTGTCATTGCGTGTCGAAGCCATGTTTATCTGGATCACATACGGCTGGACCGTTTCTTACAGGGTGAGGGGGAGGAACGGTTAATGTGTTGTCAGGGTGGAAGGATTTAGCGTATAGCACGCGTGCACGGATGGCATTTATGATTATGAAGTTTTGAGTAATGCCCGCCCCTTCTCCACCAGTCGCCCGTTCTGTGTGACGAGTTCCTCCTGGTCCCCATCGCCTACGGCGAGATACGTCATGAATGCGCCCAACTCGTCCGCGCGGACAGCCCATTCGATCGGCACCAATGGGGCAAGGATGGCCTGGACGGACGCTGCCCTTGTTGCGACCATTCCAGGCTTCACGATGAACGTCTTCCAAGTCTGTGGATGCTCGTCGGCGAACTGGAGAGCCCGCGTTTCCAACAATCCCTTGAGCCTGCGTGGCTTCTCCAGGAACCATAGTGGCTGGTCCTGATCCTGGCGGACAAAGTTGCCGCTCAAATGGACGTATCGAAACGGCGCTCTCTTTGGCTGCCTTGAGACGACGACCTCCATGGACGAGATGAATGCGAGAGGATACTCGAGATCCGCCGTCCAGCTGCCTGTATATGTCCCCATGGCCCTGTACAGCAAAGCCTTAGTATATCGGCCGCGGAGAAGATGACGAGAAGCCTACCATATCATGCCAACAGCGTCAGCGTGTTTCTGCAGCAGATCCTCTGGCCACCTTGCAAAGTCCTCGATGATGACGCTCTCGAGTTTGGGGCTGCGCGGGATGTCTGCCGGCAGCTCACGGCGATTGAAGGCGACAACTGCCGTGACAGAGGGACAGGCGAGGCATTGACGGAGAACACAGCGGCCAATGCTGCCTGTGGCGCCGACGAAAAGGATCTTCATTGGGGGGATGGGTGGACACAATGGTCAGGAGTTGGCATGGTGACGGGACGTGCCTCGTGGGAACTTCTATGACTGCTCTTACATATGATGAGCAGCGGACTAGAGCTGGCATCGCCAGCGGAGGCGAGGGTTAGCTCAAAGGTCTTTTGCTCTGAGATTCATAGTGGTGGACTTTTGAGGCTGAGAGCGGAGTTTGTCATGCGGGTTTCCGATGTCAAGTTCGGGTGCTTGTGCCGAGCCTACAGGCGCGATCATGAATTCTGCCCGTGTCGTCTGACAGATTCTACCTGCGGGAGGTATGCATGAGTGGATCGGAGTGACAGCCTCCTGTCTCAACAAGTCTCAGAGAGCGGATTTTTGCATAGAAGGTCCGAGTTACGGCCACCGAGTCATTGCTTGGATAGAAAGTAGTTGTACCAGGCTATCGATCCAACGTTGCTGGAAACCTCTTCTGGAGATGATCCATGGCATTTGGCAATGTTCGCCTACGTCTCAAGTACATGGTTTCAGAGACTATTGACAGAGACTGGGGGGGAGGGCTTTTCCCAGAGAACCTTGGCTTGCAGGTTGACAAGGATTTGCATGTTATCATGATAGACGGATTGTGAATAGGGCTCCTTTACAACGAGTGATCCAAGCTGAGTAGTAGAGTACAGATGTACCAATCAGACACATGGCCTTAGAGCGCGTGGTCGGGGATTTCCTGGAGCTCCTGGGCAGGAATATCGAAAGCTCACAGTATCCATCAGCTCGTTGGCCTGGATTTTAGGGCGAGATTACTCTGTGAACCCACGAACGTCCTACCAATCCACGTCTAGAAAATGGCACGGTACCGCACAGCGCCAGAGTCGGTCATTGACTGCGCAATGGCCGTGGCCTGGGACGTCGCTACCAGGGACGTCTCCCTGGTGCTGACCGGGCCTCCACAGGTCTTGATAACGGT
The DNA here is from genome assembly GCA_027569275.1 of Emericellopsis terricola. Taxonomy (NCBI): domain Eukaryota; kingdom Fungi; phylum Ascomycota; class Sordariomycetes; order Hypocreales; family Bionectriaceae; genus Emericellopsis; species Emericellopsis terricola. The sequence goes on from JAPDEU010000039.1 coordinate 114,864, forward strand.
GCTAGCAGCGCAAAGGGGGAGAGGAGCCAGCATAGAACAATGAATTACGGCCGAAATGCAGGAGCAAAAAGGATAGCATGAACAGATGGTTTGGCGGGCTAGGCCTCGGAAGGGAGGCCCACAGAAACCCCGTGCGCCGAGCATCGGCAGTCCTGCCTTTCTGAGTGCAATGACCTGGATCCAGTTAGTTGTCTGGTGGATTCCAGAATCGTAATTATCTGGGACGTGCTTGCTGAAAGTGTTGGTTGTGTTCAAAATGAGAAGGTACGTTGGTGCTACTGTATGTGGCTCCGTCGCAGGCGAGGCTCCAGAAGCACCGACAGCCCCGCGTACTCGACCGTCAAGGAAGGCTGGACCCTGGCCGGGACTCGGGAAATGGGGCCATCGGCCAAGTGGGGGGCCGCGAGCAGACAGCGGAACTGAGCCGACTCGGGAGCAAAGACATGGATGTCGTGGTGCAGGACTCACGTGCACGTCTCCCTGCATCCCTCCTATATCGTTCGCCATGACCGTCTTGCTCATTTGAAACCAGCATGAAATACTTTGTTGCTCCCCAGGCGAGAAGTCGCACTTGTCGGCAACCGACATAAAAGACCCTGGGGCCTCACCTCACCGCTGGCGGTTGACCGCCCGCTGAATCTGGACTCTGCGCGCACATTCTACCATGGCTCCCAATCCCCCCGCGTCCTTGGCACAGCTCCCGTACGAGCTTCGCACCTACATCTGGAGCCTGGCAGCCGAGCCCCGTCGTATCACCAATGTGCGCAGAGTCATGAGCACCTTACCCTTCAAGCCGAAGCAACGCGAAAAAGGCCTCGATATCCTCTATGAGACTGCATCCGCCCCCGTGCCCACCGTCGTCCAGCTCTGCCGCGAGGCTCGCCAGCATGCGCCGTACAAGCGTGCATTTACCGCCGGTACCGAGCCGCGCTGGACGTGGGTGAACTTTGCGCTGGACGTTTTTTACGTGGCGAGCATAGAGTCTTTCGACAGTATCAAGTCTCATCGGAGCGAGATCCAGCGGATTCATATTCGAACCGATACCGACAAGGAATGGTATGAAAACCTCACAATGTATGGTGCGATGCGTTCACTTTATGAGTTCTCCAACCTCAAGGAGGTCAGGACTGTGCTCGAGCCTGGCGATTTATGCTGGGCGGAGATATGGAAGGATTGGCGGCATGTTTGGGGGAGCTGTCCTGAAGAGAATGTGACCTTTATTAGCAATGAGAGCTCTGGGCTTGTTCTCACAGGCCCTCAGCTGCAGCTGGTTGGTGATTGGCACTGGGTATTCTCCTTCGACAGTGAAGGAAACCCTCCCGAGCGTGACCAACTCTCGGATGAGATCTCGTGGGCTCTGGATGGAACGCATCTCACCTTGGCACAAATGCACGAGATAGACTGAGGAGTGAAGGGAGACAGGTTGATGGGAGAAACATATAGGCAAAGAGATTGTATCATTGACCTGAAAGGATCGGGACAAGCCCTCGGCAATCTGATTGATACCACAGGGGCTGTCAGGGCGAGGGGTGCTGGGCTGCGTCCAACCGGTGCGGCATCAGCCAGGCCAACTTGGAAAAGTACAACCCGGCCTCGAAATTCTGCTCGATTGTCGTTGTTGACCAGACGATCTGTTACTCGTCCGGCACATTGCCCGGCAACGACCTCCCAAGCAAGACTGACGGCACCTGCAGCATCATTGCCGTGTAGGACAGCAACCTGTGCGGATCGCTGGCGGAATTCTTCACGATTCACACGAACTCCGTATTCTGCCATAACCTCGCCATGGAACAACTCGTGTGCTGCAGGTATGGCAAGCTGCTCGACCTGAAACCCAAGCCCAACAAGGACGGGTCTTGTGCGATGTATAGTATCAAGAAAGACGACGGCGGCTCTGCCACTGCTATATTGCACGGCTTCACGGTCGAGGATGCTGAGAATCTCAACAAGAGGACTTGGGGCTGGACTGGGTGCGCCGTGCGGCTCTGGGTCGACCCTGTCATCTGTCTGAGCACGGGGACGCCTCCTTTTCCGACGGTCGTCGCGAACGCGCAATGCGGACCGACAGTTCCAGGGACCATGAAGCCAGCCGGAAGCAGCAGCACGGACTAGGTCACGCTCAGCCCATGTCCCGTCAACGTCTGCTGCAATAGCTGGGACAACTGTAGGATGACAGGGTCCCCCATCCTGTCTTGCATCAAGGCTAGCATTCGCAGGCATCGCCAACTCCGGCAGACGAGTGATCAAGAGCGCGCCGCCCGCCAGTACTATGCGGGTTGCGTACTTTGAATCTTGGAACGTGAACCGGAACGGCCTTTGTAAGGATGTTGACAACATGGACACGGAAATGTACAGACACGTCCACTTCTCCTTTGCCAACATCGCGGCGAGCTCCAAGGTCGACGTGAGCGATGCGCAGGATCAGTCCAACCGTTTCAAGGCCATGTGGGGGGTCAAGAAAATCATTCCGCTTGGCGGTTTGATGATGATGTTGACCTCGACTAGGAGTACATCATTGGCACGGACTTTTTCAGACCTTGTGATGGCTCATACGCATCCCTGGACGTGCGAGGAGCGCAAGGATAGCATACCGTCCTACTGCATGATTTGTACCTTGCCAAGACGGTGGCAAAGACTATGGAAGACGATCTGGCCAAGTACGAGAAACCTATGGCCGACGGCTACGATGACAGGTTTGGGACCTTTGAGTACCATGTCATGGAGCAGGCCCCCAGTCAGATCAACGCCTTCATGGGCGATGGACACTGAAGGCTGGTGACTTCTTCAAGTGTGAGGAAACGGGCAAGCGGAACTGCTGTGGCAGCTGCCGCTACTTCTGCGACCCAGATGAAGAGTGCGATCGCTCTTCGCGTTGCAGGACTGCCCAACCCATGTTTGAGATCACCTGCCCAACGCCGTACAAGACTGGGGAGAAGGGGACCTGGCTCAGCGCTGACCCAGCCCCCAACACCACCTTTACGCTAGAGCACGAGGATAAGTTTTACGATGCCGTGAGCAACGAATCTGGGGTGGAGAAGTCGTGGATCGAGTTCGGCAACACCATGGTCGTCTTGGCCAACGGATGCCGCGCAGTATACGGAAGAGATAGGCCAGTGGCAGGGAGCAGAACTACTATGACTGGAACTACTCGCAGGCCACGAACCTCGAGTCTCAAGCTCGCAAGGCAGAGGTCCTCATGTTTCTCTCGAGCATCCAGTCCTCTTCTATCCTTTTTGTCGGGTCGGCCGCGGGCGCTCTTGGCCCTTCGAGGGTCTCGACTGCTTTTTGCTCTTCCAATCTGAAGGGAAAGCCATGTAAATACTACACGATGATCAACGCGTGCAATTATTTATGTGTACAGACTGAGGACCGGAACCCGGGCTGAGCCCATGGCCTCCGTGTAGCTGATTACCCTATACACCAATGCGACAAGCCCCTTTCGGGATGGCGCCATGTCGGCCGCCAGGAGATTGCAGTACGCGTATTGTCTCGAAGTGAATTTGTAAGCAAAGGATTTCGTCACTGGCCGTCATGCTGCCGGGGGGGGGGGGGGGGGGGGGGGGGGGGGCGCCCGGGGGGGGGGGGGGCGGGCCGGGCCGGGGGGGGGGGGCGGGGCGGGGGGGGGGGGGGGGGGGGGCGGAGGGGGGGGCGGGGGTGGGGGTGGGGGGGGGAGGGGGGGGGGGCGGGGGGGGGACGGGGGGGGGGACAACGAGAAAAAAAACAACACAAAAAAAAACAAAACCAAACACA